>CM076576.1:913571375-914171375 GCA_034641835.2 Pinus albicaulis | reverse complement strand
AGAAAAAATATAGAAGAAAGAGGACTGATAGAACAATATTACTAATATGTAAGAGATGAGAAGCAAAAATGAAATGAAGAAAAGTTGGCTATTAAGAATAAAATCCCTAGAAATAAAATATTTGATAATGTAATAATGTAATAAATTATAAATAATTTGTTAATGGAATTATTAATATAATGTAATGATTAGATATATAAATAGATATGTTGATATATTTAAAATGTATAACATAATCATTAATAATTTATTTATTTATTTGAGAAGAGATTTAAAGATAAAATATTATAATATCATAAAATATGATAATATAATAATATCATAAAAATATAATAATTATGTTATTAATTAAGAAAATATTAAAGGATAAAATATTATAACATAATAATATTATACTGATGGTAATAAATATATATAATAATTATTATTGAAGGAAATAATAATATATATTAATTTTTAATTTAATCTTCTTACCATAAGTTGAACTAAAGTAGTTTAATTAAAGTAGTAATGTTAAAATTAATTATAATATTACAAAATATATATATATATATATATTATGGGGGTTTACGAATCTATGTGCTTGTATGGATGAACCCAGTTACATCCATGGTCTAAAAATCTCGATAGACCCTCCTGAGGGGATCTATCGTCAGCCTTACACGCGAGGTCTAACCCCGTGGGCGTCAGGGATATTCGATCTTGTGACCTCCCAACCAGAAAATTACTTAATAGTGGGGACTCAACCAATTGACCTAACCCTTGGGGCTATACAATTATATTAATAATACAATTATTTATATTTATATTTAATTAACCTTATTATTGTAATTATATTAATAATTTTAAGGAAGTTTTAATTTAGAGTTATGCAGGAGTGGGGGGACAAGAAGAAGAGAAAGGAAGGGGAAAGGATATTAGAAAGAAAAGGTAAAGGAGGTAGAAAATGAGGTGAGATATAAGAATTTTTTAGGGGAATCCATTATTGTTGATTTCAAGGTCATTGTCTCTGTTTAGATTGTTGGGGTTTTTTATGATCTTCAAAGCTTATTTAAAGCATATTTTTAAATAATGGTTTTCTCTAGCAATAATTTCAGTGTTTTCAAGGTTTATATGGTGCTTGGTATTGCTGGAGTGCTCAACAAGGGCGGAAGAGTGAACACATTCATGTCTAATATTAATGACATGTTCTTCCATCCTGATTCTAAAGGATCTTCAAGTTTCCCCAATGTAGCATTTACCACATGAACAAATTATTTTGTATATCCCTTGGTGTTGATGTGGGTCAATATGATCCTTGAAAGATCTCATTTCATGATGGAGAGTTTCATTGGTTTGAAAGTAATGGAAAAGTTAGTCTTTCTTAAAATTTTAGCGATTCTATCAGTAACACCTTTGATGTATAGAATATAGTTTTTTTTGCATGATGGTTGGGTTCACGTTGTTGGGGCTTTATTTTCTCTATTTTTTTGAAATTATTTCTAATATATTTTTCTTTGTAGCCAATATTATTGAAGGCCTTGATCAAATGTTTCTTTTCTTGGCAATCACGTTTGATGTTGGAAATTCTAAGGGCTCGTATGGATAGAGTGTTAAGGACACCGCTAATTTGCAAGGGGTGATGGTGGGAATTTGCATGGAGGTAACTGTCAGTGTGATTTTTCTTCCTGTAGACCTGGTGTCCTAAGGTTCCATCATATTTCTTGGTGACCAACACATCAAGGAATGGTATGTTATTGTTTTCATCAGTATCCATTGTAAATTTAATCTTTGTAGATCTAGTATTAAGGTGGTTGATAAATTTCTCAAGTTTAGTATCACCATGACACCACTTGACATTGGTGTCATCAACATATCTCTTCCACCAAATTTGATTTAATGGAAAATATTCAAGGGTATTATTTTCAAAAATTTCCATAAAAAGTTTTACTACAATGGGAGATGAAGGGGAACCCATTGCTACTCCTTTGGCATGTTCATAATACTTACCTTGGAAGATGAAAAAATTAGAGTGTAATCAAACCTTAACAACACTGGAAGTTTGAGGATCAACCACTTCTTTGATAATATTGATGGCTTCAGTAAGAGGAACCATGGTGTAGAGAGATACCACATCAAAGTTGATTAGTCGATATTTATTCTCAACTTTTTCTTTCTCAATAATATTCACAAATTCAATGGAATCTTTGATATAAGAATATGAATTTCCTAAAAGGGGCTTAAGGATTTTATAGACATATTTTTCAAGCTCATAAGTGGGGGATCCAATAGTGTTGACAATAGGCCTCAAGGGATGTTATGAAACCAACTCCAAAAATAGAAGAAAAGTGATATCAACGCCTTAGAAATAAGCTACTTCGAGGGGGTAACCTCCTTTAAATTACATTAATGAACAATTCTTGGATGATACAAATGACAAAACCTCCTTTCTATATATAGGAGTCCATGGGGTCACAATATAATCCTAGCCGACCTAACAATAGTACTGTAAGGGCACAATAATAAAAATAGTGCCTTTTATGGGGCACAATAATAACAATATGGGGGCTACAGGGGTACAAAAACAACAATTAGGGGGCTACACTAACAAAAATAAGGGGATACACTAGTATTATAGAGACCTAACATGCCTCTCTCCTTCAAACAAGTGTTGCCCTCAACGCTTGATTATTTTTGGATGCTTCTGTATAAAATTCTCATCCTCCCATGTGGAATGTTCAATGCATAAATTCTTCCACTTGCTGAGATACTCTAAAATCGATCGATTTTGTAGTTATGGAGTTCTTGTTTCCGTGACTGCTTCATAACTTCTTTTGCTGCAACGTTGACCTTCCTATTGGTTCATTTGATTCTGCACCAAAGTTAGGTTATCATTTGAGAGTTGGAGAACTTGTCGTTGATGCTTGATGTGATATTCCAATACTTTATCATCCGTATTAGATTTCATTTGATTCTTCAAACTGTCCAACTTAGCCTCCATTTTTGCTTTTAAACCATCGATGTCATCTTTGATTTCTCTTTGTAAGATCGAAATTTGTTGCACTTGGTACCGTAATTTTGATATATCATACTGCAATTCTTCCTCTTCATGCATCATAGTAGAGTATCATGAGGGCTTAATGGGTATGGAATGAATTTTGGGAGGCATTATAGAACCCAATACTGATAAAAATGCTTCAATATGCCCTTGGAATCACTTCAAACTTATTTTTCAAACAAATGTTACGCAATTTTAAAAAACAAATACACACCTTTTTCTTGCTTTTGAGGAGGTTGATATTAAACCTGAATTATCTCTGCGATTTTGGATCTTCAGTATCTAAAAATTCGGTCCTGTAGTAGCCCTCTTAATCCTCTTTCTAATGGCAAAGGCTTGACCTGATTTGGATTCTTCAAGACAAAGTTATGCCCAATCTCCCACAATGACCTAATTATGGACTGGTTCAGTAGAGAGAACTTGTACGACATGCCACGTGTCATTGTTTCCTCCTTTGGCTCTGAAATTGATACATAGGAAACTACAATCCGTTAATTTCAGCCACTTCTTACATAATTCCAATCCTATTCTCAAAGAGAGAGTTATGATGATTTTCCAATGGTCACCTCTTTGAGATGAAATTCGGAAGCCTGAAAAAAACCCTAACTTCCACAAATCATATCTCTGAAAATATTGCGAACAAAGATCTTAAATTTTTACACAAATTTCCTCAGTATTTCATCGTCTCGTGGTAAAAATTTCAGCTTCTAGACCTTCGTATAAAAACAATTATAACTAAAATGCCACGGTGACTTGTTTGGAGCAGCGAAACCCTAGAATCCAAAGCTCTGATACCAGATGTTATGAAACCAACTCCAAAAATAGAAGAAAAGAGAGATCAAAGCCTTAGAAATAATCCACTTAGAGGGGGAAACCTCCTTTAAATTACATAAATGAACAATTATTAGATGATACAAATGACAAAACCTCCTTTCTATATATATGAGTCCATGGGGTCACAATATAATCCTAGCCGACCTAATAGTAATAATGTAAGGGCACAATAATAACAATAGTGCCTTTTATGGGGCACAATAATAACAATATGGGGGCTACAGGGGTACAAAAATAATAATAAGGGGGCTACACTAACAACAATAAGGGGATATAGTAGTGTTATAGGGACCTAACAAGGGAATCCCTTCTTTGTTGATTTAGGGAGACCCTAAATTCTTGGATAATTTCACAATTAGGGGTAAGTCTCTTTTTATTCCATTCATCCAAGTTTGAATTCTTGATTATCTTCTTAAGCTCTTTAATAATTTGGAAATTAGATTATTTTCTAACTTTCGGTAGCTGCAACTACAATCAAGGTGTTCATTCATCTTTCTGATATAGGCCCTCCTATCCATCACAACAATGGTGCCACCTTTATCAGCCCTAAGGACAACAATATTGTCCTTGTTTTTAATTCTCTTGATAGTTAAAAGTTATTCGTTGTCAAGATTTCTCCTAGGAGGTTTGGAGTTTTTTAGAATATAAGCATAGTTCAATCTAATAGATTCCTTCTCCTCAGTGCTTAAATTATTAATTCCTTCTTCAATACTACAAATTATATTTTCAAGAGAAATATTTATGGGAGCAATGGAAAAATTGGGGCCCTTATTTAGAATTGAATATTATTATTTAGTTAATTGGTGAGAGGAAATATTAATAATTTTTTTAGGGATATTGCAAGAGCCTTTGTTAATAAGATTGAGAGTGCTGGAATTGTTATTGGAGTTAATGGTTTCGTTGCTACATATCTTGTAGGATTTGATTTGATTATAAATATAAACATATCATCTAAATAATGGTAATTTTTGGTATACATGAAGCTTATATATAGATGAACATACTCACCAAATATCTTATATACCAATTTTGTACTCGTAGAGATATATGTAACACTCCCCTAACCCCCTTTTCCCAGCTTGGTTGTGTTACATGCTTACTTTAACCCATCTCCCAAGGCATGTTATTGACATGGGGTTAAAAATTCCTCTTATCTCAAGTTTTTGGGATCAAATTTTGACATCACCATCTAGTTCAACTCATAGAGAGCTTTCCCACGATATAAAGTTTACCTCAATTCGATTCCAGGATAGAAATTTATGATCATTATAGATTTTAGAATAAGAAGGGTCCACATCAGCCTATGGATCTCCCCATGGACCTATGTGGCCCTTGCTTGGCTCCTATAGAACTACTGTAGTTTCTTACCCACCCATAAGGTCACCTACCCTATTGTGCACGATGTTGGGGCATGAAACCACCCTGACCAAACAATGGTATCGAGCCTCGCCTCGATGGTGGGTTTGAATTTGGGGAGCACTTGGGGACAGTGGGGGAGGGGGGGGGGTATCCATGTCATAAGCCACATGGAAATTTCCAACGTATTCATTTCCAGGCTTCATGTATGGGCTTATTTATATTTATATTTATATATATATATATATATATATATATATATATATATATAGATATAAGATGTCGACCTGATCCCGCTCATTAAATTTATTTAGCAAGTCCCCTTACACAATACACATATATTATGGGAATATTACATGATGCAGTCCCCTCTCTCGCTCCCCGCCTGGTCACAAATATTAAATCTAGGGAATCCCTTGGCTAGTATCTTGGCAGTTTTTTGGGGTACAAAATTTTTGTATTACGTGGAACCCCGTAGATCCCACCACTAACGTGGTCCAATACCTATGTTAAAACTATGTGCTCAAATCCACATTTCCCTAGTCAAACTATTTTCGACGCATGCAACGCTTCTAGGAAGACCTTGCCTTGTAAACCTCCAAGATGATGAATAAAACATACAAGGCTTCCCTACTCCAATTCAATGAGTTTGCTGGCCCACCTTGCCACGTCCTCCTAGAAGTAAAATTCCAAGATTTTTTCCATAGTACCTTTGCTCAAAACCTCTAGGGTTTAGGATGCAGGGGTGATTTCAAATGACATCATCATACCCATGGAGCCTCATCAGAGAGTGCTGGGTGTGACATGATTTAAGTCGCGCTTGGACGCATGAAAGGGATAAAAAAAGGTTCCACATGGCATGCCACAAGGGTACCATGACACCTATTTTCCATGTCATATTGTTACACAAAAATTTGTCACTATCCCTGTACTCCCGGTTCCTTGATCCTAGAGGACCCATGCAGTGACCCTTGTGTACTTTCCAAGCATGGAATACATACCCCTGAACCACACTATTTCTGCCAATGCATCTCCCTTTACAACGTTTCTAGAATATCCCTATAAAAACCTAGTTTTCAAGGTCAGTGCTTTCTCTCAGTGTTTGTCCCATGCTGATTATAGAGATTTTCACTGAGCCCGCGCCGATGAATGCTCTATATTAATGTTTGACTCGCGCTGATCCTCTTTTGGATTTTTTTTTTAAATAGAAGTGAAGCTTCCATGACTAGAAGCTTTGCGAAGCAGAGAGCTGGAAGTTTGTTTTATAGGATATGGCCGCGAAATTCCCCTTTGGGATTCTTGTTGCCATAAAATAGGAACTACTCCAAAGGATAAGCTCTTTTCCCATTATTTGAGGGTCCATATCTTCCTCCTCCATTGTTATATAAGGATACCTATATCACCGCTGCATTTTTGGTGCTAGGAGGAGTTAGAGAGAGTTAGAGTTAGCTGGTTAGAAGCAGTAATAATAGAGAGGAGAAGCAATCATAGCTTCTAGAGAATAGAGTAGAGTGTGATTGTTTTTGTGTGTTAGGAACATAGTGAAATCTTGGACCTTTTTGTATGAGGGTGTTGCAAACGTGCTTGGATACAGACCTGCCGAAGGAGAGCCTCAACATCAAGGCTTGGTTGTAAACTCCCCTTGTCTTTATCATAATAAAATGAAACTGTCTCTAGCATTCCTTGATCAGTTAGATAGGTTGTAATTTTTTTTTTTATGTTTGTCGTGATTTTACACTTTTTGTGGTGCCTTGACTGTCTGTACATGTATTCGAATGTTGGTAGCAGTGTGCATCGGGCTTGAGAAGAGAAACAGATCAAGAAGCTTCGACAAAAGATGACAACATAACATCAGAATAAGTTAGGTCATCCTCCTTTCTCTGAATTTCATTTGAAATCTAGGAAGGTAGATGCTAGTATGTTCCCGTAGTTGTTAGACCCACCCCAGGGCTAGAGGGATTGCCTTTGTCCGTAGAGGGAATTTACCTCACCAACAAATTGGCGACTCTGTTGGGGAGTTTCCTTTGAGTTTGTCACTCTTTGAGGTCTTAGTCATTCGACGAGTTTAGTAAAACATCCATTTCCATGTTTGTTCCTATGTTTTTCATCAATTACAATCTTTTATTTTTTCCTTGAAGTGGTGTGTATAGTCTTGGTTAGGAGAAATTCTTTGTTTTTATTTTTATTTTCAGGAATTGGCGCTTTTATTTTTCTGATAGTCACACTGATTGGCGCTATTTTTCAATTATAAAGCCGCATCATCGGGCTGTTGGCACTAGTTTCACCCCCTAAAGTCACACCAATTCCAGTGTGTGTGAAAAATTAAGGTTTTTCCCTAAGTATTTCACCATTGTGTCTTGCCCTTCTGGTCCTTTTCTCTGCATGATTTACATGTTCTCCCCTTCACTCAAGTTGGTTTGATTGGCTCATTGGCTTACTTTTTTGGTTGTTATTTTTTTTTGTACTTTCTATTGGGATGTGCATCCTAACATCCTAGGTTTTTCTAGGATTGTGCATTAATTTCCTAGTTGCATGCTTTGCGGGACATCGCCCTGCTAATTGAGTCAGTATCCTTGCTTGGTGAGTTGTCTCTAGTTGATTTCCATTTTAGTTTTGTTTGATTGAGTGATCAAGTCTTAAGTGTCTCTTCGAGTTCATTCGGTTCGCTTGTTCGCTTGTGAGCATAGATTACATTTCTCATTGTTCAACTAAAAAGTCTTATTTGTATGATTGCTTGATGTAAAAGGGAATGAATGCCTTGTTTTAAGCTCATGCTTTATAAGTCCTCTTTGTGCTTAAACTCATATGTCTTGTATCCTTTTGAGAAATTTCGTTACAAAGTGTTCGAAACAAGATTGTATTCTTAATGTTTGGTTGCATCCTTTTTGCATTAAGGAAATTTTCATTCTTTTAGTTTTCGTCTCAAAGTTTGTTTTTCGTTAAAATGCAATAGATCAGGTTGCATTGAAAATTCATGTTTGAAATTTGTCATTGAACTTAGATTACATTGTTTAATGATTGAAAACTAAAGGTCACATTGAGTGCGTTCTTATTTATTCAAAAGAAAAAGGAAATTGTGCATAGATTACAATTACATAGTTTTCAAAAAGAGAAATTTTCATAGATTACATTGCATAATTCACATATTGAATGTTTTGGATTACTTTTGGATAGTGAAAGTCATCTAGTTAGGAAAAAGTTTCGGTTGCAATATTACTGTTTTTTGCATCATTGTTTGAAACTCTTCCCTTAACTAGATATCATTCATCGAATTGAAAGATTTATTTTCTCATATCGCTGCATATAGAAGACTCTCAGATGATAGTGGTAGGTCCTTGGAATTGAAACCTAATTCAACATAAATTGTTAACATTTATTCAATCAATCTAAGGAAGCATTAGAACTTAACACTCATATTTAGAGGTCTAGTTTAGTGACGTGTTCCGACGTCATTAAACCTAGTAGCCGTCGTTCACCATCTAGCTTTAGACAACACTAGCACAGACTTGTGCTCCCTATACCATCGCGTATATAAAGGGAGACCCTCATAGGTTGCAATCCTTTATCCATAGGAAGCCAAGTATGTCGCCCTATAATTGTGATACACCAAAAAAAACATTCGGGGAGACTGGCTGCACGTACGTTAAGTCCTTGGTCATTTCTCTTTCATTTGATCACCAAGGTGTATATTGTAGTTCACAGGAGCTTGGTACACCCTCTTGCTTAGATTTCCTGAGTAGTCATTTTTATCTTTCCGTGACTCTCTAAAAATTTGAAAATATCATCGAGCACTTGTCCTTTCAAGCTCATCCAAACTGAAAGCGACTAGAGTCACCTTTTGTCCTTTTCTCAACTCTTTAAACATGAAAAGGAAAAGTTTTGTTTCAGTATCTTAAAATTATCTGACCACGAAATATTCCTAGTTAAAGTTTTATTCCTTAGTGATTCTTAGGGTGAGGCCAATGGCAATGTTTTTTGGGTTTACCAGTCAAGGATCCCCAACCGATGGGATTCCTGGTCCTTATCCTTCTTTTGGAAATGCTGGCTCCCCTTATATGGTGATGTTGTCCCTTCCTGGGTTAACCATTGGTCTTCCGGTTTGGTTATTTTCAACCCCTATGGTTTTGAACATCAAAACAATTTCTCAACCAAGTTCTCCTCCGCCTGAACCATGTCAACCCCATGTTGATCTTAAGATTGACCCCTCACCTTATTCGCCTATTTCTTCACCTCATTCTCCCTCTTTTCCTGGTGAAAGTCTGGATTCTAGTAACCAGGTGGCTAAGAATAAGAAGAATAAGTCGAAGAAGAAGAAGGAAAATAAGCTAGTGGAAAATCAACAACTATTGCTACCCATGCAGCTAGTATCGAGAAACCTCCCACTCCGTCTCGCAGAGTCAAATTACCTTGCAAGCTATGTGAGGATTACCACCTTATTCGCGATTTCCCTAGTATTCCCAACATGCTAGAAGCGTGGTTCGTTGGCCTGATTCTTCCTTCATCATTAACCTCTGGGCATCATGCTGATGATGAGCCTTCAACTAAAGATAATGAGAATTGTAAGAAACAAGGTAAGATCAAATTTCCTTGTAGGTTGTGTGAAGGGAACCATCCCATTCACCTCTGTCCTTATATGGATGAAGCTTCTAAAGTATTGGATACCCTTTCGGCTTCTGATTCCTATCTTCCCTTCGGTTACCAGAAGTTTTATTCGAGTCCTCCCATAGTTGAACAACCCATTGATCAGGATTCGTCTTCAGTCGATTCCGCTCTCTCTGAAAGTCAGTCTCTCGATTCCATTCCCGACCAATCATTGGTTGAGAAAAAAGGTTGACCTTATTCCATCTACAGTTCATCAGGTCTTTTTCATCGAGAGTGGGTCTCATCCCAGTCAAGTTCATTTTGTTTCCTCTGATTCCCCGGGATCGGAGGGTGATCCTCCTGTTTCATGATCCAGGAGGGTGATCCTCTGTCTCTTGTCGCCATAGTTCCAGAAAGTGATCCTCCTGCTCTTGTTCTAGGAGTTCAGAAGGATGGTATTTCTGCTCCTCTAATGCAAGGGGATAGTCCTCTTATTCCTATGGCACCCCCTCCATGTAGTTTGGCCGCTTCTTTTGATTGGAGTCGATTCACGAGATATCATCTTCCTTCTTACGTGCCCTTTGAGATCATTATACGAGCCTGAAATATGGTCGTACCGGGCACAATTATAGATGAAGGCACCTCAGTTAGTATTTTGTCCTCAACTACATGGAAAGATTTGGTTTCTCCACAACTTCTGCATGTTACTCAGAATTTGTTGGATTTTAACAGAGGAACATGTCAACCATTAGGGATCCTTCCGAAGTTTCCTATTACTTTGGGAGGGAAAACTATTTATATAGATGTAATGGTGGTCCAATTCCCCTTGGATTTTAATTTACTCCTGGGGCACGACTATGCTTATGCCATGGGCGCACTTGTCTCTTCCCTCTTTCATGTGATTTGTTTTCCACATGAAGGTCAGATCGTGACCATTGATCAACTTTCATTCTTTGGTCCTGATATGATATTTGGCCTACCGTCATCCCTTCTTGGTCCTTACCTGTTGGTGATATCTTACCTGCCACAGGTCAATTATGTGGCCACCTGTTCCATGTCCGCGTCTACTGATAATTTAGTTAGTGAGGTAGTACACAATGTACTGGGGGCATTGGATCGTAATTTCCAGTGTTGTTCTCCCATCGGATGAGAAAATCTTGGAAGCCATGACTTATTATTTTTCATGATCAATATAATTTTGGAGCACGGTTCATTATCTTGTGTCAAGTTCCTTAAAAAATGAAACAAGATTGTCAGAGAAACCTTTCATTTTCTTGTGTTAAACTCCTTAAAAAATGAAACAAGCTTCTTTCGGAGCAGAGTTCATTTTATTATGTCAAGTTCCTTGAAAAATGAAACAAGCTCTTTGGAGCAGAGTTATTTTCTTGTGTCAAGCTCCTTAAAAAATGAAACAAGGTGTCATGAGGATAGTTCTTTTACTGTGTCAACCTCGTTAAAAAATGAAACATATTCCCGTGCAATTCAAGATTTTTATTAGATCTCATAAAATCCTAGTCGAGTCTTTCTCTTGATTTCGTAATTGAACCTTCATTCCATCCACCTGTCAGTAACTAGTAGTCTACTCCGGTGAATGCAGTGAAGCTTGGGGGGCATGTACCTCAAATTGAGTAACCATGCTGGGGGCATGCAAACCTTTTCAAGCATAGTTTATCTTTGTTTCAAGCTTGTGTAAAAATGAAGCCAATCTCAAGCATAGTTTGTTTTCATTTCAAGCTTGTGTAAAAATGAAACCATTCTTATTTTACCTCTCGTGATTCCTATTTTATCATCCTGTTTTGCTAGATGAGCCTTGGTTTTTTCATTCCATCATTGCCATTTTCTTGGCTGATCATATGCCCTCACTTGAGTGTTTTACCCATTCCTGAGGAACAACTGCAATGAGTGGTATTGTTAGGCAGCCTCTTGACCTTTACTTGTTCTGAGCAGTTCCACCATCACCGGAACTAGTTGCTACCCTTAATACTTGTAATATTCCCAATTTTTCACATGAAGTTTGGAATATTATAGTTCTTTATTTTCTTAATTAATTAAGTAAATAAAAGAGTGGAGGGACCCATAATCCTCAAAGATGAATAAGATCCACTTTTGGTGTGTGCATGTGGATTATTTAGACATAGATCTACATAATGGAGTAGTGGAGCAACTGCTAATGTGAATGGAGTGGAGATCATGTCTCATTAATGAGATAGATCGTGGAGGTTGAAGTAGTCAACTGAGATCATGGATGGAATCTAATGTAAGATCAGAGAGCATTCATGATGAAGTGATGGAAGAAGTAGTGAATTTAATGCACACATGATGAAGAGGGTGCACATTGCATGTAAACATGATGGAGGACTTGGAGAGACAACATAGTCAACCATGGAGGATTATGTCCACATGAACATCGTAGTTTAGAGGTGGGCCAGGGCTTGGGAAGGCTCAATTTGTATATAAAGAAGATGAAGGCAACATTGGAGGAAGGCTTTAGTTTATGATTTGGTGGTCTGTTTAGATCAGGATTTGTTAAGTGACATTTCCATGCCTTATTTAGCGAAGTTTGCAGTTCTGTTTAGCACAGGGTGTTCCCGAGCGGGAATCCCACCCTTAACCATAGGGGACTTGTGTGCCTAATTTGGGAAGGTTATTCTGAGCTACCATTCATCATTAGGCATTGATGCCACATCATTTCCACTCTCTACAGAACACATACCTTCAGGAATTATGCAATTTCTGAAGATAAATTTGGGAGGAGGAGGTTATGTTCATTATTTCAGCTGGAGAACCGGTGAAGGATTATTCTTATCACCTTGGACTTCAAGATCGAAATTCCCATAGTCTCATTTCAGATCTGGCATCAGGCCAAAATTTATTGACCTCCTATCAGCAGCAGTTCCTTCAAGGATTGTGCAATCCATCATTGCAGATCCAGAGGAGGAAGCAAGTTGCTAGAATTTCAGCTAGTAATCCTGTGAGGTATCATCCCCTCACCTTGCCATCACTATTTCCATAAGCCTGGAGCTTATTGCAATGCATTTCAACAGGCATTGAGTCTCTCCCTCTTGTACAATTCAGTTTTCCCAGCAACTGAATTTTCAGTTGCTGCATCTTGAAAGAGGAGGAAGAAGAGACAAGATCTCAAGCTCCTAACTTGGAGATCTGAAGGAGGGATCAACCCTCAAAGCTTAGATATATTTGTATAACATATTGTACCAATATTTGGATCAGATCTAGCTTTAGAGCTACATAACCCAACAGTCAAAGGATCAAACCCTAGTAGGGTGATTTTCGAAACTTATAGATCTGGAAAATCCTTTCTGGGCTATCTTGGGTTCCCATAACATTGGCCAAATATTGAATCTTGGCATCATCAGAGCTCTTGAGCTCCATATATCTGCATTTCCATTTTTAGCAGCTATATGTAAATCATCAGCAAAAGGGACAACGCAATATTGCTTCCTGCAGCTCTCCAGTTACGCAGTGCTTATTGTAGTATGTTTGCAGGGTCATTCTAGGCCATCTCTTTGGCTTGAGTGTCTCATATTTTGAGCATTTTTGTACTGTTTTATCCACCTCCATATAATAAAATGGCTCATATATTTATGTGCATTTTGATGTGTATTTAGATTTATTATTTACTTTGTTGTAGTTCTTATATTGTGTTTCAATATTACGACATTATCCCTTTTGGGATATTACAGTGGCGTTAGAGCATGATCTTTGGCTCAGCTTCTGGACACTTCATCTTGTGCATCAAAAGAAGAAGAATATACATGAGATCTATCGTGAAGGAGGATTATAGTTTTGCCACTCTTCTCTTTAGTTCCAATCAATATCTCTCCAAAGAGGTCAAACAAAAGAAGGAATAAATACAAAAATAAACATCAAGAAGGTTTCAATATGAAGAAGGTTCTAGTACTTCTTATCAGCAACAAAGAAGACCGGAGGATCACAAATCTCCTCATATATCTACTATGCCAACTTTCTTTGAAGAAGGTGAATGGTATAGTAATGAAGAAGGAAAAGAATCTGAGACTCATGAGACTCTCAGTCTATATATTGAAGAGTACAAAGAACAATTTAGATCATTCAAGGAGAGTCTAACTATCCAAAAATTCTTCCAAATCAAAGAAGGAAGGGGATCCTATAGCAGCAATAGAAGAAAGAGGCACAATATATTCTATTTTCCTACATTTGATGGATCTTCCTCAAGCACTGTTAAGGCTTGGAGGAAAGAGTTAGATGCATTCTTCAGGCTACATCTTGTAGCTGAAAGAGAGGCTGTTCATATTGCAGCACTTCATATTTATGGTGAAGCCAACGATTGGTGGTTTGGTAAAATGGAGCATGCAAAGGTGAATAAATATTCAGATTTCTTTCACAAGTTGAGGAAGGAGTTTGATGTGAGAAAACCGGAGATGTGTCTCAAAGAGACATTTTCTGAGGAAGCAAAGGAGGATGTCATTCTTGTCACTCTGGACAAAGAGTCACTACATCCACCACCAGGTGCAGGAGAAACACTTGCATCTTTGCAAGATGGTCTTAAGCTCTTGATATATAGAGTCCCATGCATGATTCAAGAGATGCATGAGGAAGAGGATGTAGATTCCAGCGTTAGTACATTGATATAAGAGCAGCCATCACTCTTACTAACAATTGGAGTGATTATTGCACCAGAAGAGGAAACTATTGTGATCTTGCAAGATGTTTCTGAATCTCAGTTGATCCAAGGTATGCATCCACTTCCATCTCATATTGTTTTAGTATCTCTTATTGAAACTTATGGGAACATGCCATCAAGGCGAATGCATAACCAAGGGTTAGAACAACATGCTGATTTGAAGTAGCAACAGATCATTGAGCAGAGGACCCTTGATCTAATCAAGGAGGAGATGAAAAAATATCCCAGTTTTTCATTATTAAACTACATTCAACACTTTGAGTTGCAATGTGGAATTTTAGAAGATGGGATGAGCTTGATCCTATGTACAATGGTTTGGTATGAGATAAACATTGTTCCTTGCTTTGAGACAACATATACATCATCTTTCAGATCTACGACGTTGTTAATGAGTTGCAGTGAAAAGAAGAGGACCGATTCCTTATGGGAGAAATCATATGGAAGCTTCACTCATGAAGCAATGGAGAGAAATATGATAGATGGTAGACATCTTGAGATGGAAAATCTTTTCCCATTTCAAAATGAATCTTTCAATTTGAGCATCTCACAGCTCAAAGAGAAACTTCTACCTGCAACAGATCCAAAACCTCCTTGGTTTTGGAAGGCCAATGATGAGAAGAAGGTATCATTAAGAGATCTCATTGGATGTGCTCTTCAAAATTTCCTGAAGTGTAAAGTTTTTCATCAGCTTAAGGTGGATGGTATTCTACAAAGGGAGAATACCATGTTTATGCAGAACATCACTCATCATCCACATTGGGATGAGTGGGTGAGTATGATAAGAAAGGGGTTGCATGACCACTTGCAGATATATGACATGGGTTAGCAAGAAGCTTGGTTACGCTGGTTGCTCTTGGTTGAGTTTGGTTACTACCCAAAGGCTCCTATTTCTTTGATCCATGCCTTGAAAAACACTCATGAAATGAAGAAGGAGGCATGGCTGCACTGGCTGCTCTTGGGTGAGTATGGTTACCACCCGATAGATCATATTTTATTGACCCATGCCTTGTGTATTGTCGAGTCATAAAAATGTATCTTTTGAACACCTAATTAGCCCACATTAATCATCAATCCGGGAGCGTCTTTTTATTCCAAGAGTGTACTCTGTCTGAGGCTGCAATTGTCTAAGAGAAATGCTGTGAAGATGTAGTATAAAATAACAAAATCAAAAGTAACCAATGCTTGAAAAGAAGCCTAATTACAGTGACATGAATGGAAAGATTAAACTACTTCAATCTTTGCAGAACATCGATCAGGGATGCAGTAGCAGTAACTCTTTCCCTTAGAAATCAATGCAAGATGAACAATCTGGGGACTTGGAAGCAAAAGCCTCTATCCTCTACAGTTGGAGATCTTAAAGCAATCAAACCGAAAGCAAATTCAATGAAAGCAATTTAAACGAAACACAATCTGGAAAGGAACAACAACCTATGACTACAACTCTTCTATCTGCTAGTCAAAGGTTATAAATAAGTAATGAACAAAAATGGAACAACAGCGCGAATTGAACAACAACTACAATTCTAACATATTCAAAGCACTAGATTTCTATGCTTCAATTCTGTCGACAGCTTGTCACCACGCAACCACCAATTATAACAGATTATAAACTAAAGGAACAACAATTAAAATAAGATACAAGTTAGTGAAGCTTTATGATAACATCGAAATAATAGAACAACGAATTATGCTTATTGTAAAGAAACGAAACAGCGATGACTCTGTATTTGATCCGACCAACAATAAACCAATTCAAACACTAAACGCACTCCACACGACAGTAAAAAAATATTAAAATACAAACAACGAAGTGATTCCACCAGAGCCGGGCCCTTAGCGCCAGTGAAATACTGCTGGGCTAATTCAGAATTGCAGAAGGTAAATAAAACACGTGCTTTGTATTAAACCAACATAAAGTCTTACAGAAAGGTTTTCTCTCAAACAAAGAGTTAATATAACAGAGAAAATTCAAAGTCTTTCGACCGATTCCCAATAACAATAACGATCCGTCCCCCTGTCACTAAAGGACGTGGTTTTATATATCAAATCTTCGACGGACCAATCAAAGAACAAGATAAGTTTGAACAACGATCCCTCAGGATCAAAAGATCCTGAGGGATTCACTCCTCTGTGTTTAGTCATCATTCTGTTTGTGCTGACTGAGGCCGAGTTGTTCCCTGCCTTTTCTGGGCTATTCGTTCAGATCTCCTTGCCTTTGGTTGGATATGATTCAATGCTGATGGAGCAGCAGTTAGATTGTTCTCAACCCCGCCTTTGGTACAGCTTTTCACCTCTTCGAATTCCTGTTTGTCAACCAAAAAGTAGCTTTTAGTCATCTTTTCATAGTAATCATAAACCTTTCCAATTCTATTGTAATTCCTATGATAAATTACCTTTCCAAGGCAAACATGAGTATATTTATGGTAAAGAATGAGTAAATGTACAATAATTTCATACCTCTTTCACTGCCCAACATACCCCTGCTTAATCATTTTCATGCCCTCATGAAAACTATAGTTCACATGGAGAGCACTCAAAGAATAAGCCGAATAAGGTTTGTCATCCACAGGCCTAAAACCATGGATTGCAGCTAATTCCTCAAAAGTATGTTCTGTCTGTCCTCCAGGAAGTTCATAAATAGCTTTGTAATCCGAAGCAGGGTACCATACAATAGGGCTGCGAAATCTACATCCTAACCAATATGGTCCTTCTTTTAAAACAAGATGGCTATAGGAAATGAGACGGTCTGCAGCTAGCCCAAAGTTTCTATAATTAAATGGTTCCCTATTTTGCACATTCTGATTCGAGGTTCTCCATCGGACCTTGGCTGCTATGTAGGCTTGGTTCCTAATGGATGAAAAATAATCTGTTCCATTCAAAATGACTGATTTATGGACAGGCCCCAGAGTTTGGGTAACGCCTTCCCTTGTCATCAAGCGTTTCTGTCTAGCCCAAAATTGAAGTGGGTTCTGAGGTTCACTTCTGACCCATAGATCTAATCCATTTTCCTGTCTTTGAAAGGCATTATAAGATTTAAGCCATTTTAATTGGTTTACAGCAAAGGAAATGAATGCCTGAAACTGAACATCTCCAATAAAAGGGCTAGTGTTTGATTCACAGTCATTTTCAAGTATTAGATTATGAAAATAAAATTCACATAATAAGCACTGCACTTTGATCCCATAAAGTTTGCAGCATGATATCAAGTCATCTATTGTTTTTAGCTCTATGGATTTCCCTACCCTAACTGCCTTGATCTTTAATTGTAAATATCTTTCTAGTAAAAACAGAGCATAGTTTTTGGCGGGGCATATACAAGCTAAGACATCAGTATACAAGGAACAGAGAGTGTCCATTTGAGTGTAGGCTAATTTTAGTTGGTTCATTACCTTATCAGCCTTTACCTCTACTTCTTGTCGTTTTTCATGAGCTTCAGCTTCTGCTTCATGAATAATTCTCATTTGTTGCTGCAATTCCTGATATCTTGTTCTTGGGACAGTATCTTCCTCCAGTCTCTGCCTTTCTATTCGGGCCTGTGTCAATTCTTCCTGAAGTCTGAGAAATGTTGGCTCACTGAAAGTGTGCTGATTGCTGGATTGCATATTTTCACTCAAAACCGGTTCCTCTGGAACAACTGTTTGTTGCTCCGCATCCTCATAATTAGGCTCAGGTATGGTTTCTTATGTAATTTGGGGGTTCCTATCAGTGGTCACTCTTCTATTTTTTGAGCTTCTTTTGATAGCAATGCTTCTTCTATTAGGGGCTCGCTTGGGCATGTATTTCATTCTCAGAACCCTAATGGTCTGCCTGAGCTGTTCAACTAATTTATGAAGCTTTATTCGCTCCCTTCGAAGCTTCTCAATCTCAATTGTTTTCTTCTTTTTTCTTAATGGAACAGCCGTTCCTCTATCTGCACTCATTTTCTCAAAAGAATTTTGGCCCATATCAGCCATGTCTTTAGTAAAATTCTCTTCTTGTTCTTCTCCTTGGGGCTCCTCTTCTACATTCATGTGCCCTTGGCTCAATTCCCCTGGAATCATATTCTCAGTCAACTCTGCAGTCTCCTGGGGGTTTCCAGCTTCAGTGTTTTCGTTCTCCTACTCACATCCCTCAGGAGAAGCAACCCTAGCTTCGCTAGGGTTTGCTGTTTCATTCACTTTTTCTCCAGCTGTTTCTTTGTCAATAGCAGAGTATTCTGGTAGTTGATTAATATCTATATTGAGGTCCAAGGGACTATGCAGCCGTGCATAATCACTCATATTGGCCAAAATCTGGGCCAATTGATCTTCCTGTAAAGGGCTTACGATAACATTCTCGGGCAACTCTGTTTCATCCTTATTGCTGCTATGTTTGTCCTCATCTTCCACACCGGTGTGATAAATTCCTTCCTCTTCATCTGAATACCGAATTTCTCCCTCAAATTCTTCTTCTCCAGAGTTTCCTTCGATTCCTTCTTCCTCTACGCTGGGTTTTTTTTCACTACTGTATTGGCGGCTTATTTCTTCTTCGTCCGAGTAGCGAATTTCTCCTTCCAATTGTTCTTCCTTGTCAGTCTGAGGGCTTACTTACTCTAATTTCTCTTCTTCGTCAGTGCGAGGGCTTACTCCCTCCAATTGTGGAGGCTGTTCCTCCTCTGAGCTGTGCAATTCTAGGGGCTGGCTACTGCCCGGAAGTTCTTCCACCATCCTTCTAATTCGTTTCAACTGGCGGGACTGTCTATGAGTAGAAGGCTCAACAATTGAGCCGACCATCCTCTTCTGTTTTGGAGCGGGTAGAGCCAACCCTCCATCAATGGAAAATATTAATTCTTCCCAGCTGGTCTCTTACTGGGTGAGGTTATGAATCACTATTAAACGAATTAAACAATGGTGGCTGACCACCATATCTGCATGCTGGGCTTTTCTTATACCACGAGAAGTATCATGCAACAAAGAATTAAAAAATGCAGGCAGATTAATGGTGCATTTCTGTTTTAATACGGCTAGTAGCTTAAGGTGGCGAGGTATAACCACATCCTTTCTTCCGTCGCACGTTATGTAAGCCTGCACAATTTTGGATAACTCTGTCCATGGCTCTCCTAATGACGCTGGCTGGACTCCTTTACCTTTGATGACTAATGTCTGTCCATCATCTTGAAAAATTTTCACGGCTTCACGAATCCTAATATTCTTCTGAGTCCAAACAGTCCCTTGCGCAGGAATGCTAGACACTTCTGCAATTATCTCGTCGGATACAACTATCTGCCTCCCTCTGACCATGGAGGATCCTTCCTGCAGGTTCAATAAAAATTCGGTGGCCACAACTTCATGGGGTTGCTGCATTCTCAAGAAATATGTAATCCACCCAGTCTTTCTAAGATTTTCTGTGCAGCATCAGAGACGATCAATACTTGTGGTTCACTGCGAATTGGCCGTCCTCCCATTTCTGCGTTCTGTTAATTTTTTCAACACACAGTAATCACAATGGAACAACACAGCACAATTCATTGAAAATTTGTTATTTCCTAAAATGCAGGGATTTGGTTCGAGTATAGATAAGGAAATCTTGGAGTTTTATTTGCATGCAGACATCCGCGCCCCCCCGAATGAATGAAAGGTCGTCCTCGACCGTCAATTGAGAATAACATGTGTGGCACAACAACAGTATAGCAGTAAAAAGCGGCCGTAATTATGATACGTTCAATCAAATTGCAGCGATTACTGAAATAAATGCATGTAATGAATCGTTAATAAATAGAAAATTGTTTTGTAATGATTTAAATACAAGGAGAAGGGACAACATATGATAACCATAAGTATAATTGCGTTATTTACCACTTTGGATTAATATGATCAACTTATAATGATTTTCATGTGTAATAGGTTCGAAGATAAAGGTAAGGGATTCATATTTTCATTTGAAATTTAAATAAAGATATATGAAGAGGGTTAAATATAACTATTTATGTGTATAAGTGTGACTCCAATACCATCAGCAGAGCTCTGCTGCCCACAGGTGTCCATAACCTTGACAGAGTTGCTTTCTTACCCATGAAACCATTTTCCTTTATGTATGCTGAGGAAGTGATTTTTATTGAATATCATGACGGAGGCCATTGTGCTGGCTTGGTGACCAGATAAACCACAATGCTGTTCACTGGGAAGAAGTGAAAGGTGGGCAGGCCGGCTCATGATGAGACCTCCTGTTCCAAGGACTTCTTGATTTTTTCAATTTGTCTGTTGGACCATTTCCCTGGTTTGGTGGCCATAATGGGAATGCCACTTCACTACCTTCCCTATGATCACGGTAGGCTGGCTCTTGGTGAGACCCCCTATACTCCATCTGAAAAATCATTATTAATGAAATATATATTTTTTATTCTTTTCTTTTACACACAACACTTTTCCTCAGTTAATCATAAGGGATGGCTCATCACTCCTTAAGAGTAGGGATGGTGGAATAAGTATGAACATCTCAATAGAAAAGAATATGCCCTTATTCTTATTCCATAGATAAACATCAAAGAAAATTATAACATGTGGGAAAGAACCAATCATGATAAAAATAATCGATCATATTAATTAAATGGTAATAAAATAGCAAAGTTATGTTATTGATCATGCCCCTTTTTCCCTTTTTTCTTATCATTAATAGACAATTTTGTTGAAAAGATGACGATTTCTTTTGATTGTTGATTACAGTAAGCTTCAATTTGTATGATTGTATATAAATGATATATTTGCCTTCAGAAAAGTAATCAAAAATTCAAAATGCTGGCTTAAAACAAAAAAAACAATCCACAAAAAAAGTGCTGTTCCTTTTAGAAAGAACATCAAAAACAATCTGCGGAACTGCTGTTCCTTTTGAAAGGAACAACAAGAAAATACTCTGCGAAAGTGCTGTTCCTTTGGAAAGGAACAACAAAAAAATACTCTACGGAAGTGCTGTTCCTTTCCAAAGGAACAGCAAGGGAGTTTCTGCGAAACTGCTGTTCCTTTCAAAAGGAATAGCAGAGTGCTGTTCCTTTAGAAAGGAAGAACAAGGGAGTTTCTGCGAAACTGCCGTTCCTTTCAAAAGGAACAGCAGAGTGCTGTTCCTTTAGAAAGGAACAACAAAACAAACGAAATAAACAGATTTTTTTTTTCTCTTTTTTTTTTTTCTTTCAAAGAAATCAGATTTCACGAAACAAACGATGAAGAAGTAAAGAAGTAATATGAACCGAATGTCTGAAAACAAATTCCATAAAACAACAAGCGAAAAATGAAAAGAAATTCTTTATGTACAAAATTTAAAAAAAAGAAGAAGTGATTTATCAAACTGGTGCCGAGGAGGATTTCTCCCCTTCAGCAAGAATCTCCATTGTAGAATCGTCCTGAAATTGTTGGTAAAAGGATTCCCGGGTGAGCGGTTTATGATACAATCGTACTCGATGACCGTTTACCTTAAAGGAATATCCAGATCCATCAATGGTAACTAATGTAACAGTGCCATTATCGTGCATCTTCTGTATTTCATAGGGTCCAAGCCGTCGTGTCTGGAGTTTTCCTGGGAAATCCCGGAACTTGGAATCATATAGGAGTGCCCAATCTCCTTCGTGAAAGATATTTTCTTTGATATGGGCGTCATGCCATTTGGCTCTCTGTTGCTGAATTAATGTTGTGTGTTGAAGAGCAGAGAGCCTAATTTCATCCAGCTCATTAATTTGCTGCAGTCTTTTAGCCTGAGCTTCATTCAAATCTAGACCCACCTTCTGAGCTGTTCTTAATGTTTGAATCTCGAATTCTATAGGGAAGATGGGTTCCTTTCCAAATACCAATTGGTATGGTGAATATCCTGTGGTAGGTCTCCACGTTGTTCGATATGCCCACAATGCTTCTTGCAATCTGTAGGCCCAATCTCGTCTATGAGAGGCAACTGTCTTTGTTAATATAGATTCGATTACTTTGTTCGTGCTCTCTACTTGGCCATTGGCCTAGGGGTGATATGGAGTCGTAATCTTGTGCTGAACGTGGTAGTTTTGCAATGTTTCAGCTAATTTTTTACCTACAAACTGTGGTCCTCCATCTGTGATTATGTCCCTTGGGAGGCCATAGCGCACAAAGATTTTGAAAAGAAATTGTATTACAGAGTCTTCTGTAGCTTTTGAAAGAGCTTTTGCCTCAACCCATTTGGTGACATACTCAGTTGCAACTAGGATGTATGTTTTTTGGTTTGATGGGGGGTTAATAGGACCAACAAAGTCGAGGGCCTAATGCTCAAACGGTTCAATCACTAGTTGGGGGTTCAGAGGAATTTCATCAGACTGCCCAGGTCGACCTGCCCTTTGGCAGCTATCACAGGCCTGCACGAATTTTTTAGCATCTTTAAATATAGTAAGCCAATAGTAGTCTGTTCGTAAAAATTTGTGGGCAGTTCTACGATCTGCAAAATGTCTGCCACATTGTTCATCATGGCATGATTTCAAGATGTCAAATACCTCATCCTCCCTAACGCATCTCCTTATTTGCATATCTGCACCTGTATGAAATAGGTAGCCTCCAATCCAGGAGAAGCGGGTACTGCGATGTATTATTTGCTTACGTTCATTAAGAGACAGATGTTTAGGTAATTTACCTATTGCAAAATAGTTCGCTATATCAGCATACCACAGTGTTCTGATAGTAACAACGAAGAGATGTTTATCTGGAAAGTGGTCTTCAACTGCTTCTATATCTGTTGGCTTTGGCATTCTTGATAGAAAGTCAGCTACAGGGTTCTCTTTCCCAGGTCGATCTCTGATTGTGATGTCGAATTCCTGCAGTAAAATTAACCATCTTGTCACTCTTCTATTTGTAACAGGTTTATTTGCTAAAAATTTAATGGCAGAGTGATCAGTATATAGTACTACAGGATACCTAGTTATGTAATGTCTAAATTTGTTTATAGCATGAACTACAACTAAAAATTATTTCTCAGTCACAGTATAATTTAATTCAGCAGGGGATAGATTTTTGCTAATATAATAGATTGCATATGGCTTCTTGTCTTCCTCCTGCCCAAGTACTGCTCCTATTGCTGTGTCTGAGGCATCAGATGAAATTTGGAACGACAAATTCCAATTTGGGCCCCTCAGCACTGGGGCTGTTGAAACGAGCTTCTTCAGATCATTAAAGGCATTGTCACATTTATCTGTCCAAGTGAAATCAACATTTCCAGTCAGTGCATATAAAGGTGCAGCTATCCGAGAATAATGTTCTATAAATCTTCTATAGTAACTAGAAAATCCAAGAAAGCTACGCACCTCTGTTTGTGTAGAAGGTGTAGGAATTAACAAGAGTATTTGAATTTTAGCCGGGTCTACTTGAATTCCGGCTGCTGAAATATAATGCCCTAAGATAACTCCTTCGGTCATCATCATAAGACACTTTTCATTGCTTAAACAAAGCCTAGTGTCAATACATCTTTGCAATACCTTTTCTAGGTTTTCCAATGCAGGCTCAGAGTCATCCCCATAGGGTGTGAAATCATCCATATATACTTCGAGGCCTTCATTTATTAAGTCTGCAAAAATGCTGAGAATTTCCCTTTAGAATGTAGCAGGGGCATTACATAAGCCAAAAGGTAGGACTCGGTAGGAAAATTTCCCCCATGGACAGGTAAAAGTAGTTTTGTCCTGATCTTCAGGGGCAATCTAGATTTGATTACTGAAGCCATCGAGGAAAGAAAAGAATTTCTTTTCTGCCAATGTGTCTAATACCTGGTCAATGAAAGGAAGGGGAAAGTGGTCTTTCTGTGTTGCTTTATTAAGTTCACGGTAATCTACACATATCCTCCACTTCCCGTTCTTTTTTAGTACTACCACTAATGGGGAGACCCACTTGCTATCAGATATTGGGTAGATGAAATTAACATCCAATAGTTTTTGTAATTATTCTTTCACAATATCTTTAAGGTGAGGATTTAGTCTCCTTTGAGGTTGGCAAATGGGTCTTGCATATTTTTCAATGTAAATGTGGTGAGTAACAATTGAGGATCAATTCCTTTCATGTCGGGGTAATCCCATGCAAAGGCTGGTTTGTATTTTCGTAATAATTGGACCAATTTCTCTTCTTGTTCAACAGTGAGATTTTTATTAATATTTAAAGTTTTTCCCGGCTCAATTTCTACAACCTTGCTATTGCTCATAGAAGTAGTAGGTATTGTTTGATCAGGAATATCTTTGAAAGGATCTTCTTCTTATTTATTATCGAATGCTGCTTTGATCATGTGACATTGCAAATGAGATCTGGTTTGTGACTTATTAATAAAATTATTAATGACATCATCCTCTATTTGATCTTTAAAATCAAGAGAATTTTCTATAGTTAGAGGCGATCTCATATTCTCCATAAGATATGATGCAGGTGGTTTTCTTGTTTTGATTATTGATAGACTTGGCTGGGCTGGGGGATATAGGGCTAAATTCTTAACATAATTTCCCCTTGTAATTGTCATGTTGCCTTGTCGGCATCCAATATAAGCATCGACAGTTTCCAACCAAGGTCTACCTAGAATTAACGGATGTCCATCTAGTCGATTCTTTGGATTGATAACCAAGAAGTCAGCAGGGTATTCCCAGGAATCTACAGATACCATTACATCTTGTAGTATACCTTCTGGTTTGACTACTGATCGATCAGCCAATTCCAACAAGGTTTTTGTTGGTTCCAGTGATGTAATGCCAATTTTTTGACAGGTGGTGGTTGTTAAAATGTTGATTGCTGCCCCCAAATCAACTAAGGCATTTGGAAATGATTGACCATTGATCTGCACTGTCACTATAGGATTTCCTGGGTCTTCATACTTGATGGGTGTTTCTATTCCTGATAATAAGTCAGATAAGGTACCAACTATTTGGACAGTAGGATTGGTTGTTGTTCTCCTTTTTGGCTTCTTTATGCATAATTCCTTAATATTTTTTGCATATATAGGAATATCTTGAATAGATTGGAGGAGAGGGATTTTTTACACAAATTTTTTAATTCTCCCAGAAGATCGAAATTAGGTTTTTCTAATGGACGAGGTATAATTAATCGTTCTGGGAATGGTGGAGAGGAAGTTGTTACTTGTTGTTGATTTTGTTGTTGGTTTTGTTGTTGGACTTCCTTCTCGCTTTGTTCTGTTTGTTCTGTAGGTAACGGATCTTCAATGTGGACATCATTATTTCTCTCTGTTTCGACTATACGCCCAGACCTTAATTGAAGATCATTACACTCCCTCAGTTTAGTTTCTACTTCTGGGGGTTCCATGGTTTGAACAGACTGAGCTGGCCTATTGTTTGGGTTTGGGTTGGGTTGGGCTGGGAGTTGTGGTCTTAAATTGGTCTGGGGGTTTGTATAAGGAGCTGGAAGTGTAGGTTGAGAGAGAGGAATTGATCCAGCTAGCTGATTTGTAGGTTTTTTCCAGTTTGACTGCCAGGCCTGACTCTGAGAAGTAGAAGGGGACCATTGCATAGGCCAAAAAGGTGGATAGAAAGGAAATCTAGGCAAATTATTTTGATTTTTTTGATTTGGCCAAGATGTGGGAGGAAATGGTTGTTGTGACCAATTAGGAAAACTTGGTTGATTCTGCCACATCCCAATATATTTTTGAGTATTATATTGAGGAGGTTGAAAATAAAATGGATCATTTGGCATACCTGATGGTCGTGGTTGCCATTGTCGGTATTGATTAAGCAGACATACCACTTCCAATTCTTCTTCTGCCTCCTTATAAACTGCTTTTAGGCCAGGAAGCGAGGGACATCCTTCTGTGGGGTGATCTTTTGTGCAAATGGCGCAGAATTTAACCACATACAACGGGCATTCTTTGTGGCTGTGCTTCTTTCTACATCTGGGACAGAATATTGCCAAGTTCTGCTCTGCTTCTTCTTGTTTTTGTTTGGCTTGCATAATATCGAATTGTGTTGTTAGAGTCCCAAGTATGTTTGTCTTAAAGTCTTCTAGCAGATTTCCAATCTCTGCACGAGTCACACCTTCATTATAGGTCTTATTTTCCCTTGTGATCGTATCATGTTCTGCTGATTTCAACCTCGTATTGCCCCTCGAACACTTGATACACAAATCAATGATGTTAGGATAATTTTCCTGATATATATCACCTTTTCCCATAATATTCAATGTTTCAACCCATTGATCTTTCATTCCCCTAATTAATGTGGTTTTCAAAACATTATCAAGTAAGGGTAAAGATGCATAAAGGGACCTCTGAAGATTATATTGAAACCGTTCCACATATTCTTCCAAGGTCTCATTTGGTTTTGCTGTCATTTGGAATATCTCATCTTTTAATTCCCGAGACCTACAGTAATCTTGATATTTCTTCAAAAATGCAGCTTTCATATGATCCCAATTAGTTATGACACCCCCACCTAATCCCATAAACCATCGTAGGGATGCCCCTTATAATGTAGAAGGGAATATTTTTAGTTTTTGGGCATTGGTGGTGTAATCGTATCCTCTGCACAGCACATCAAACTCAAATAAAAACGCATCTGGGTCCTCTGAAGTTAAGCCGTGGAATGTGGGAATATGTTGAAGAGGAATAGCTTTCATGGGTGCATTAAATATAGTATCTACTATAGGATATTTCAGCGTAGAATTCTGCTGCTGATTCTAGTTTTGGTTCTGGGCCATTTGATCGAAGATATGCCAATATCCCTCTGGGATTTCCAAGGAATTTCTAGGTTGACGAGTAGGGGCAGGAATAGTTTTGACAACACTCCCTTTATCTGGGATAATAAGTTTTTCCTGTCGACTTACTGTTTGAGGTGATTCAGGACCTTGGTTCTGAATAAGTTGAACATCACTTCCCTTATCTGGGCTGCTTATTGTTTGGGCAGTTTCAATAGGAGATTTCAAGTTTGTGATTTCTCCCGTTTCCCCTTCTCCTTCTCGGAGATTGCTAGCGTTCCCTTCTTGAAGGAAACTTGTGCAAGGATTCTCAATTTCTGGGGAATCTTGCTCAATTCCCTCTGTTTGACTGTGTATCTCAGCAAAGGCTTCAGATGGTGATTCTATAGCCTGAAGGGAACTAGTAGGCTGTCTAGAAGTAGTTATTTTAAATCCTACTGATGGCTGAGATTCAGTTCTTTTAAGGATTTCGTTAATAAAGGTTGTGCGCCCAAGGGTCACCGGTCCCTTAGGTTTTTCAGTTTTAGGAGGAATTTTGTTTCGCTTAGTTGATTTATTCATTCAAATAAACAAACCCTCATTTCTACCTAAAGAAGAAGCTTACCTACTTTTTCTGTAAAGCGGGCTGCGAGCAAGTGTGTTTCTTGCCCAGTGCGCAGGTTCTTACCTTCCGTCTTTAATACCCAATTCTTCGCAAGCAGAAGAAAATCAGCTGTGCATTACTCCTTTAAAATGGAATACACTCTCCCCGGCAACGACGCCAAAATGTCGAGTCATAAAAAGGTATCTTTTGAACACCTAATTAGCCCACATTAATCATCAATCCGGGAGCGTATTTTTATTCCAAGAGTATACTTTGTCTGAGGCTGCAATTGTCTAAGAGCAATGCTGTGAAGATGTAGTATAAAATAACAAAATCAAAAGTAACCAATGCTTGAAAAGAAGCCTAATTACAGTGACATGAATGGAAAGATTAAACTACTTCAATCTTTGCAGAACATTGATCAGGGATGCAGTAGCAGTAACTCTTTCCCTTCGAAATCGATGCAAGATGACCAATCTGGGGACTTGGAAGCAAAAGCCTATATCCTCTATAGTTGTAGATCTTAAAGCAATCAAACCGAAAGTAGATTCAATGAAAGCAATTTAAACGAAACACAATTTGGAAAGGAACAACAACCTATGACTACAACTCTTCTATCTGCTAGTCAAAGGTTATAAATAAGTAATGAACATAAATGGAACAACAACGCGAATTGAACAGCAACTACAATTCTAACATATTCAAAGCACTAGATTTCTATGCTTCAATTCTGTCGACAGCTTCTCACCACACAACCACCAATTATAACAGATTATAAACTAAAGGAACAACAATTCAAATCAGATACAAGTTAGTGAAGCTTTATGATAACAGCGAAATAATAGAACAACGAATTATGCTTATTGTAAAGAAACGAAATAGCGATGACTCTGTATTTGATCCGACCAACAATAAACCAATTCAAACACTAAACGCACTCCACACGACAGTAAACAAATATTAAAATACAAACAACGAAGTGATTCCACCAGAGCCGGGCCCTTAGCGCCAGTGAAATACTGCTGGAATAATTCAGAATTGCAGAAGGTAAATAAAATGTGTGCTTTGTACTAAACCAACATAAAGTCTTATAGAAAGGTTTTCTCTCAAACAGAGAGTTAATATAACAGAGAAAATTCAAATTCTTCGACCGATTCCCAATAAAAATAACGATCCGTCCCCCTGTCACTAAAGGACGTGGTTTTATATATCAAATCTTCGACGGACCAGTCAAAGAACAAGATAAGTTTGAACAGCGATCCCTCAGGATCAAAAGATCCTGAGGGATTCGCTCCTCTATGTTTAGTCATCGTTCTGTTTGCGTTGACTGAGGCCGAGCTGTTCCCTGCCTTTTCTGGGCTATTTGTTCAGATCTCCTTGCCCTTGGCTGGATATGATTCAACGCTGATGGAGCAACAGTTAGATTGTTCTCAACCCCGCCTTTGGTACAACTGTTCACCTCTCCGGATTCCTGTTTGTCAACCAAAAAGTAGCTTTTAGTCATATTTTCATAGTAATCATAAACCTTTCCAATTCTATTGTAATTCCTATGATAAATTACTTTTCCAAGGAAAACAAGAGTATATTTATGGTAAAGAATGAGTAAATGTACAATAATTTCATACCTCTTTCACTGCCCAACATGTATCAATGATAGTATGCAACAAAGAAAGGCATGTTCATTTTGGTTGTACTTAAGAGAGTTTGGCCATCACATGACATATCCTATGTCTATGTGTTTTGTATTGTGTAAAACTTGGCATGGTAATCTCATGATGTGTATTGATGGTGTTTGCTTGTATTAGGCTGATGTAACATTCCACATGTCTATCAGTATGTTTTTACTCCATGATGCACATGAGGAGGTAAAAATACAGCAAGATCACTTTTTTCTTTGGTTGCTTTTGGGAGAGTTTGGCTTGTCCATCTTGCCGGTGGAGATGGAGGATGGCAACAACAGGACCTACTCCGGTGGTTACTATTGGGAGAATATGATTTGACATATTTTTCTACACATATATCTCTATTTCTTATTTTGCGTAATGTTGGAATGATGCTTGGATCGAACAAGGCCAATAGGGCTAAAGATGAGGGAATGTCAATGCTCAATATACTTCATGAAACATGGGATGAAGAAATTCTTTGTGAGATGGGACCTTTAATTTGTGGGAAGAACCATTTTATTTTATATATCTCATGTATTGATGATGATGTTAACAACTTATGGCTTTCACTTGGTACTTCATGGAGAAAGGAGGACATCTAACCATACAGTTGGGGGTCATTCTATGCATCCTTGAGAGATAAATTTGGAACCAAACATGCATAACACATTTCAAAAAATGGACGAGGCCTTCCTTATGTGGATGCCATTTGGAGGGGAATAGATGGATTTGCATATAATTTTTCAGTTTCTTGAGGACAAGCAACATTTTACCTGGGAGGACTATAATATTCCCAAATTTTCACATGATGTTTGGAATATCAGAGTTCTTGATTTTCTTAATTAATTAAGTAAATAAAAGGGTGGAGGGACCCATAATCCTCAAAGATGAATAAGATCCACTTTTGGTCTGTGAATGTGGATTATTTAGACATAGTTCTACATAATAGAGTAGTGGAGAAACTACTAATGTGAATGGAGTGGAGATCATGTCTCATTAATGAGATAGATCATGGAGGTTAAGCAGTCAACTGAGATCATGGAGGGAATATAATGTAAAATCATAGAGCATTCATGATGAAGTGATGGAAGAAGTAGTGAATTTAATGCACACATGATGGAGAGGGTGCACATTTCATGTAGACATGATGGAGGACTTGGAGAGACAACACAGTCAACCATGGAGGATTATGTCCACATGAACATCGCAGTTTAGAGGTGGGCCAAGGCTTGGGAAGGCTCACTTTGTATATAAAGAAGATGAAGGAAACATTGGAGGAAGGCTTTAGTTTATGATTTGGTGGTCTGTTTAGATTAGGATTTGTCAGGTGACATTTCCATGTATTCTTATGCTGTTTAGCTAAGTTTGCAGTGCTGTTTAGCACAGGGTGTTCCCGAGCAGGAATCCCACCCTTACCCATAGAGGACTTGTATGCGTACTTTGGGAAGGTTATTATGATCTGTAATTCATCATCAAACATTGGTTCCACACCATTTCCACTCTCTACAAAACACATACCTTCAGGAATTACACAATTTCTGATGATCAGTTTGGGAGGAGGAGGTTGTCTTCAATATTTCAGCTGGAGAATCGGTGAAGGATTATTCCTATCACATTGGACTTCAAGATTAGCATTCCCAGAGCCTCATTTCAGATATGGCATTAGGCCAAAATTTATTGAACTCCTATCAACAACAATCCCTTCAAGGATTGCGCAGTCCATCGTTACACATCCAGAGGAGGAAGGAAGTTGCTAGCATTTCAACTAGTAATCCTGTGAAGGATCATCCCCTCACATTTCCATCAGCCTGGAGCTTATTGCAGCACATTTTAGTAGGAATTGAGTCTCTCCCTCTTGTACAACATAGTTTTCCCATCAACTGCATTTTCAGTTGCTGCATCTTGAAAGAGGAGGAAGAAGAGACAAGATCTCAAGCTCCTAGCTTGGAGATCTGAAGGAGGGATCAAACCTCAAAGACTAGACATGTTTGTATAACATATTGTAGCCATCTTTGGATCATATCTAGCTTCATGTCTGCATAACCCAAAATTCAAAGGATCAAACCCTAGGAGGGTGATTTTCCAAACTCATAGATCTGGAAAATCCTTTCTGGGTTATCTTGGGTCCCATCACATTGGCCAGATCTTGAATCTTGGCATCATCAGAGCTCTTGAGCTCCAAAGATCTACATATCCATTTTTAGCAGCTATATGTACATCATTAGAAAAAGGGACAACACAATATTTCTTCTTGCAACTCTCTAGTTATGCAGTTCTTATTGTAGTATGTTTGCAGGGTCATTCTAGGCCATCTCTTTGGCTAGATTACCTCATATTTTGTACATTGTTGTAACTGAATCTTATCCTATGAATAAAATGGCTCAACTTCTCTGTATATTCTGATGTTGTCTTTAGATTTATTTCTTACTTTCTGTAGTTCTCATATTGTGTTCGAGTATTACTGCATTCTCCCTTTTGGGATATTACAATACCACTCGTTCCTCCAAGAGGAATCAACTTTCAGCTCTTTTCTGACTCTCAAAAATTGAAAAGAATCTTGAGACTCTTGTCATTTTGAAATCATTAAAGGTTGTGAAACATCCTCTTCCCAATATATGTTTACCCCTTTTTTTGGCTGGGATATATTATTTATGAAAAAGGAATACCTTAGTCAAACATGGCTAAGAGGTTGTCTCAGATATTGTTTTCTACCTTTTCGGATTTGTGAGACTACCTACGAAAACGAACCCGCTGGAGTTTTCTTTTACGATTATTTTCAAACTCTCTAAACATGAAAATACACCGAGTTCTTCCTTTTTCAGACTCTTTAAAACTAAATGAGATTGGAAATCGTCACCATGACATCACTGAGTTCCTCCTTCCTGGGGCTTGTAAAATGTACTAGGATGGATTTTTCCGAAAGAAAAACTTATATGACAAGAATATGCTATCCTATTCAAGCTTCTGTAAAAATAAATAGTTACTGGCTAGAAATGGTGGGGGAAAATGGAAGTTATTCGTCAGTTGTGTCGGTAGTATGTCACTCTTGAACATGAAAATTATCTACAGTTCGTATCGAGTTGGGATATCTTCACTCTGTCACTTTTCCCCCATGGGTTTGGGAATCTGTTTTCCTCTCATTCGATTATCAATCTTGTCAACATGACCTTTGATCATATTTGAGTCAAATGATGCCAAATTTCGGAGTCGTTTCACCTATATGTTCAAGAGAAAATCCTTCTATAGTTTGTAGATTCCCTGATCCTCTGTTTCAGTCTTGGTTAACACCCATATTAGATTCCCTGTTTCGTGTCAATGATGTGGGATTGATTATGACCCTCCTTCGATGAATCACTTCCTATTGACTTCAACTCATTATCCGAGAAGTCGATCTAGAGACTCCTTTCTGGTACATTAAAGCTTGCATTCCCTAATGGAAAGTTCTTTGCATTCGACGACGGGTTCTCATCATTGGCCTTCGATCGAGTGATTTCATAGGTGTTCGACTTCAGTTCATTGTTCATATTCTGTGGATTGTACTAGTAGTAGCTTGAGAACCATTTTCATGATTGATGGTTTCTCTTGCACTTGTTAACAATTTACATCATTGACTGGTAATCAAGTGATTTTCATGCATGTTTGACTTCAGCTCATTTATTTGCATGCTTGAAATTGTACTTGATCAGGTCGTGATAGAGCGAAAGACCCTGGAGCGAGGCGATATGATTTTTCCAAGATTGGATACATGTTTTTTTCAGATGGATGGCTGCGACCATACCATGAGTCTATATGTGATACTTCTCAGATGGATGGTTGTGACTATACCATGGTCTCTTTTACAGATGGCCGCGTCCAGACCTTGATTCATGTAGTTTCATCAAATATTTCAGTTATGTATATGTATCTATGCTTGATTTGCAGGTCTCTCGATAACAATGTCTGGCTCCTTACACATACTCATAAAGAATTTCACCCCTCACTAATGTTCGGACTTCATACTTTAGGGGGCATCTATTACACAACAATTTTTCACTATCCCTGTACTCCCTGTTCCTTGATCTTGGAGGACCCATACAGTGACCCTTGTGTAATTTCCAAGCATGGAATACATACCCTTGAATCACACTTTGTCTGGAAATGCATCTCCCTTTACAACTTTTTTGGAAGATCCCTATAAAAACCTAGTTTTCAAGGTCAACGCTTTCTCTTAGTGTCTTACCCGCGCCGATAGCAGAGATTTTCACTCAGCCTGCACCGATTGATGCTCCGTCTTAATGTTTTACCCACGCCGATCCTCTTTTGGAATTTTTTTTGAATAGAAGTGAAGCTTCTGTGACTAGAAGCTTCATGAAGCAGAGAGCTGGAAGTTTGTTTTGAGGATATGGTCATGGAATTCCCCATTTGGCTTCTTGTTGCCATAAAATAGGAACTAATCCAAAGGATAAGCTCTTTTCCCATTATTTGAGAGCCCATATCATCCTCCTCCATTTTTATATAAGGAGACCTCTTTCACCTATGCATTGTTGGTGGTAGGAGGAGTTAGAGAGAGTTAGAGTTAGTTGGTTAGAAGCAGCAATCATAGAGAGGAGAAGGAATCATAGTTTCGGGAGAATAGAGCAGAGTGTGATTTTTTTTGTGTGTTAGGAACATAGTGAGATCTTGGACCTTTGTGTATGAGGGTGTTGCAAACGTGCTTGGATACATACATGTCGAAGGGGACCCTCAAAATCAAGGCTTGGTTGTAAAATTCCCTTGTCTTTATCATAATAAAATGCAACTACTGTTTATCTTCCACTGTTGTTTACATTTATAATGAGATTTATAGCATTCCTTGATTAGTTAGATAGGTTGTAATTGTTTTACTTTTTTCGTGATTTTATGCTTGTCATGGTGTCTTGATTGGCTGTACAGGTAATCAAACATTGGTAGCAGCGTGCATCGAGCTTAAGAAGAGCGACAAATCAAGAAGCTTCAACAAAATATGAAAACATAGCATCAGAACAAGGTAGGTCATCCTCCCTGTTCTGAATTTCATTTACAATCTAGGAAGGTAGATTTTAGTATGTTCTCGTAGTTTCTAGACCCACCCTAGGGATAGAGGGATCACCTCTGTCCGTAGAGGGGATTTACCTCGCCAACACATATGCCTTGTCAACTTGGGTCCCACCACAACTTAGATGCACACGTTATGGGATAATTCAATTTTTTCCATTCAACGCTTCATTCAGGGGTGTCAAATCAATCCAATTGCACTGAGTCACCCCTGGAATAAAATCCTAGGATTTTCCCCTTGGAGTTCCCCTTGAAATATAAGAGTCTAGAGTTTGGGGTGATTTCATCCTTCGTCACACCCTCCCCACATCAAATGCAACATAATGATGAGATCCAATGTCCCTTTCATAACACACTTCACCGTATAATCAGATGGTAAAAGGGGAAATTCTGGACTTTGTTTTCCTTTTTTCCGTTTGAGCCATGCTCGTACAACACACCTAGTTAGCGACCCCAATAAGCCACATCCTCATGGGGATAAAATCCTCAAATTTTCCCTTAGGAATCCCTTTGAAACCCCTGAGAATAAAGTTACAGGGATTATCTAATGGTGGGAATGTGTTCAACTCTCGACGTCCAAATTTCTTGTGTCCCGCCTTTAGTCATTGTGCCTAGTCACTTGACCTGTTAGGATTGACCCTCCTATCTCCTTTGTGCCCTAATGTTTCAGCCTTGTGGCCTATGTAATATCTAAATACTTTGGCTTTCCTCTTCCCTCAAAGCTCAGTCACGATGGTTCTATGGAACATTGGACGATTGTGACTTAGTGACTGATTTCTTAGATTATCGAGACCCAACCCCCACTTGACGCATATTTTGATAGATATACATGAAGGTTTAACCTAGTGGTTTTTTTCAAAGGACTTAGTCTAAGTCTTGGTTGCAGTGGTTTTGGTAAGAATTTAGGACATGCCTCCAAAATTTGGCCTGCCATACATATGGTTTTATAAATCCCCTTGGCCTGTAGCTTGTAAAAACACACACACACACACACACATATATATACATACATATGTATTATACACATAGATACACACAGGTGCTATCTCTCCTAAGCTTAAATGCGACTCAACCTAGCTTGGTTTTACACATTTACATGCTGGTATAAGTAGAATTATCAACACAATAGCCAAATATTTCAAACATTTGAATGCAAGTAATTGGTCATGGATAGAGATTACCCATCTATTCAAACTCAGGCAACTAAGGTTAATTTTTAAGCCCATAAATATTCACAAGGAATGAGCCATTCCTTTAAAATATTTACATAAGACATAGACATCCTCATTCATGCAGAAAGCAACACTCCTCAACATTAGCATGGAATTCATTTCATACAATAATCAGAGACTTAATAATCACATGCACATGCCTAAAGAAAATACTCATCTTATAAGAGAATTGGCAAGTGAGAGTGGGACTCGAACTCTCCACCCAACTATCAGCGAAAATTTTTAAGTAACCCCCTAAATTTAGATATATAATAAATGGGTGAATCCACATGAAATATAGAAAAATGTATAGGCTATTTTTTCAATAATATAATATACATATATACTTTTTTGGTGAGTATTTCTCTAAAATATAAAATTTTGTTAAATCTTGGTGATTTTTTCATTAGGTTATAATGTACTACAAATTTTTGGCTAAATGTTTAGTTAAACTATAATATACTAATTTTCCGTGTTTGGGAAAAGAAAAAATCATGGTTAATATTTCTCTATATTCTTATGATACACTATTGCAAATATTTTTGCATGTTTTGTCATGTTTTACCACAAAGGTCTTATTACATCCCAAGGGAAACTAGTTGGAGAGGCACCCCCAAATATGTGTGATGTTGAACTAAAAGTATATATATATATATATATATATATATATATATATATATATATATATATATATATATATATATATATATATATATATATATATATATATATAACCAATTAACCATTTATTACTAACCAAATATATTTACTTATCAAAATATATTTACTAACCAATTAACATAACAATTAGCATCGACAAGTTTTCATAATATAAAACTGTGTTTATTAGTTGAGAGTTGGAATTTTTTCATAATATAAAACTGTGTTTATTAGTTGAGAGTTGGACTTATGTATATATATAAAGAAAATGAATGTTTCAAGATTTGAATATGAGGATTTTCACTAAGAAAAATAAATTAAGTATGAGAAGATACAAATCTAAAACTAAATATATTTAGTATTAAATTTATTACTAGCCAATTATTCATTTATTACTAATCAAATATATTTACTAATCTAAATATATGTATTAACCAATTAAAATAACTATTAGCATTGAGAAGTTTTCATAATATAAAACTGTGTTTATTAGTGGAGACTTAGACTTATATATATATATAGACAAATCTAAATCTAAATATATTTAGTAAAATTTTATTACTAACAAAATACATTTATTAGCCAATTAACAAAATTTTAGTAACCAATTAGCATAACTATTAACATGGACAAGTTTTCATAATATAAAATTGTGTTTATTAGTCTAAACTTATATATATATATAACAAATGAATGTTTCAATATTTGAATCTAAGTATATGTAGTTAGAAAAATAAATTAAGTATGAGAATATACAAATCTAAATCTCAATATATTTAGTAAAAAAATGATTACGTCCTAAGACGTTCTTATTTGAAAACAACTCACCTAGGTGCCACTATGTCAATGTTTGAGCCATTGGATCAAATGTTAGATGATTGAAATGTTTTAGGCCATTAGATTCACAAGTAAAAATTTCATATATTTTTTTATAATGTTAGTTTTTTTTTAATAAGTGATTGAATTTAGGTTTTGGTGACTTTGTAAAATTACACAAAAATCAAAATAAAAGTAAATTAAATAAGAAGATTGACATATTGTAATGAACATTTTAACTAGGTCAAATAAAAAACAAAAATAATTCTAAACTATAAAAACAACCCATGGTATTGACTCATGGTATTCATGTGGAATGTGGTTTATCTAAAGGGTGGAATTAAGATGGTCTAACTCTAGATCTACCAAGAGCCAAGAGGGATCAAATGTCTTGATATGCAAATTTCATTGATCCCTCTCATCAAGAATATAGATCTAAACTAATTATTTAATAAAATTATTTACTAAACTATAAAAACAACCCATGGTATTCATGTGGAATGTGGTTTATCTAAAGGGGGGAATTAAAATGGCCTAACTTTGGATCTACCAAGAGCCAAGAGGGATCAAATGTCTTGATATGCAAACCTCTTTGATCCCTCTCATCAATAATATAGATCTAAACTAAATATTTAATAAAATTACATTTTAATGTTTATAACCATTATTCTTTTAAAATTTCACTTAATTAAATGTATCTAAATTTTTATACATCCAAATATACATAGTTTTTCTTGTTCTATATTATTTTTGTTACAACTATTTTATTATTCAAAAAATACATGGTTTTTTATGTTATATATTATTGATGTTACAATTGTTTTATTATTGATGAGTAGTATTTCTTAATATCTAAAAAATTAAATTAATAATGATTTTTTTTTTTAATATGTGATCTTTTTAAATTTCCAAATTATTTCACAAGACATGATTTATCTTGAGCAATAATGATGAATGTTCATAATTCACATTTATTAAATAACATTAAATCTACCTTTAATTACTTAATTTTAATAGTTTGTAACTACATAACAGTTTGTAATTACATACATACTCTTTCTTCCGTTAAAAAAAAACTATATACATATCTTTAATTACCTAATTTTAGCTTAAAAAAACTTACATGTTTTTTACTTTATAATCATAAACAATTTTCATATTATATGATGTCAAACTTACTCAACTTTTTATTCTGAAATTTTAAACAATGTTTCTCACTACATAATTTTAGCTTTTATATATATTTTTTTAAATTTTCAATTCCAAACAAAACTTACAAAAGAAAAAACCCACTTAGTCCTTACTGTAGATTATAGTTTTACAAAATTGACACTATGTGATTAACAATAGAGTAAGTTGAGACAACCTTAAGGGGTTTTTTTACAATTTTTATCATAACCTTTCCCTCCATCCAATATATAATGTAGAGTCTTCTCAAGAGAGAGTATATTCTAGTTTATAACTTGATCCACAATCAAAGAAAATGGCTAGCGATTTCACAAGTTATTAGTTTATAACTTGATCCATAATAAAAGAAAAAGGCTAGGGATGTCACAAGTTATCATTCACACAATGATGTATTGATGTTCTTAGTTGAAATGGATCCTATTAGATGCATGGTGGCCAAAGACACTAAAAAATTCAAAAATGATATATGTTATGACATCCATATTGTCTACAAACCATCCAAATTTCCCATCTTATACAACAATTTCTAACAATAACCACTCAATTTACTCTCCAATTTTTGAAACCCCCACCCATGCTGGGGAGATCACACTATAAAATCAAATTTTCCTCTGGTTTTTTTAAGGGGTTCATAAACAAAACAGACAACAAGAAAGTCAATATTGTTGATGGCAATGTGGGTGCAGGCCTTAAGGAGAGTTGTTCAAACTTGGTTACAATGTTCTCTAACTCAGGAGGAATCTGATCCTGATCTCCTTTTTCACTCTTGGTCATCAAAATTTATCAAATTTGTTGATAAAATTAATAAAATGCACATTGGAAGATAAAAATCCCTTTATCCTTTAAACAATATTAAAATTGTTTAAGACCTTTCGGAAATAAAGCAAACCCACTTTAACCAATGTTCAAAAACCCTTCAGGGATATCATAATTGAATTTTTACAATAGTGCTTTAAACCTTTGGAACCACATTCAAACCCTTTGGAAATAAAAAACTATTGAAATAAACCTCCGAAAATATTATGAAGCACTTTTAAACAATGGTTAATACCTTTTTGCAAAGGATCGGATTTCAAACCTTTATTAAAACCTTATTGCAACAATCTGTCGGGTTCGAGCCTTTGTTTTAACCTCCATATGATTTCCGACGCGACCACCGTTGGATTTTCACCACATGCAATCGAACGGTTATCGCGTTCGATCGAACCTTGAGCTTTAACACTCAAAAGGGACATGAAATCGTCGGTTTTGACACTGTGACGTGTCGCAACCTTATTTGATCGCGTTCAAAAAGGCAAAACTGCCTACAACCCCAAAGGTTGTGCGAAAACTGTGGTTTGGTTTCTCAAAACCACTTAACCTCAAACTTTGTTTTAATGCGCATTTAAACACGGTTTTCTTGTTTTCAGTTTAAACTTCACCTCTCTTGCAACCTCCTTCTCCGCTGCATAATTCAATAAACAGAAATCGATTTCGATTTCCAATCTCAAGCCAAAGAACCAGATTTCTTTAAATTTCTCTTTAATCTTTACACAGAAGTTTAATAACTCAATAAACATAGAATATTTAATCTCAATAAAAACCTCGAATCTCTACAAATTCTCAATTCTGATCACAACAAAGAAAACTAGAACTTATGCGAATTCTTCCAGCCTTTTATACAGAGGTTAATAGATTCAATTTATACATAGAGAGTATGAATTTAAATGGATTTCAGAGAACTAAAACCCTCCGAGAATTTTCTAGCATACACAGATAAACAAAAACCTACAATTTTATTAAAACTGAGGGAAAACCCTCTCAATCCATTCTTCTACTGTCAAATTCGAATTCCTCCTTTGCAGAGGTTACAATGTATAGTTCTTTTACATAAAAATCGACCTCCTCTTGAGGATCGAATTCTCTAAATTTAGAATAATCCTAATTACATAATATCTTCCTAAATTCTATCAACTGAAGACTAAATTTACTGAATCTGATCTAAAACTGTTAAATCTTCCTAGATACTAGTTCAACCCTTATCTAGTAAAACTGAAATTTGACAGCTAAAGGTACCAACACCTTTGCTTGTAATTTTTTTTTGGGATTTTTGGAATAATTAATGAAGTATTCTGTCTTTAACCCTCATGCCCCTGCATCAATTGTGGTATGATAAATGATTTTTGAATCATTGTGACAAACAAAACATCACATTAACTCACATAATATATATAATGCTATAAGGATCTAAGATGATAACAAAGTTTTGAATCATGGTAACTAGGTGGAAACCAAAACTAAGTTGTAGCCACAAGCAAAAAATCACAACAACTCATCGAATATATCTAAGGTTGCAATGAACCTCATATATTGTGATGGACCTCATGGGAATTTTAGTGCACATAGAACACTACCCAAAAAATTTCTATACCCTTGATCAATTTAGAATAACCTAGGATGTGTAAAATATTTTAATAAGATAAACAAAATAGACACCAAGAAAGTCAATATTGTGGTATAATAATTGATTTTTGAATCATTGTGACCAAAAAAACATCACATTAGCTCACATAATATATATAATGCTATAAGGATCTAAGATGATAACAAAGTTTTGAATCATGATAAGTAGGTGAAAACCAAAACTAAGTTGTAGCCACAAGCAAAAAATCAAAAAAATCACAGAGTATATCCAAGGTTGCAATGAACCCCATACATTGTGATGGACCTCATGGGAATTTTAGTGCACATAGAACACGACCCTAATAATTCTATACCCTTGATCAATTTAGAATACCCTAGGATGTGTAAAATATTTTAATAAGAAACTAGATTTGTAATTATGAAATATAAAACTATAACTTAAATTTGTGAATTTACTTTGTATTTTTTTTCTTATGTACATAGAGAAAGAATAAACCAAGTTTGGAGTTAAGAAAATAAACCATAAAATAAAGAACAATATCTCCTTCCAAAAATGTCTCCATATTAAAATGACATTCACTTTCTGTATACCAAGACTATTGTTCTTCATATACAATTTCTGATAAGCATGCAATTGGCGCATATATGTAGATGAACTTGAAGTAAACTCTATTTTTGTTAATAAAAATTCTCTTTATTTACATCTATGCTAGATAGATTGTACTTGAATGTATTTAAAATATATTATTTGAGTTACATGCTGGATTATTAATCACCAAAGGATTTTCACCCTCAATTTCCTATTTCAATATCTATAACAAAATTTGTATATATGTGAACATATTATCTTGGTTTACATATACGTTTTCACCCCAAATTGACTATCTCAAAATCTATAACAAAATTTTTTGGTTGATAACTCTTATCATCAATATCTTTGAAACCTCCACGACTAGCTTCCATGTAAGCAAAGTTTTTCTTTCATTCCTTCACGATGACTTGTTCTCTGCAACATCTTATTTCTTCTAGGCTATTCTTTCCTATACTATTGCCTTCTTATTTCTTATAGGCTACTCTTTCCTATGCTATTGGCTTTCTTTTGCAACATATGGTGCAATTGCTAGTTACTAATCAAATATATTTACTAACTTATTAACCGTTCATTACTAATCAAATGGAGAATATGTTTACTAATCTAAATATATTTACCAACCAATTAACGTAACTATTAACATCAACAAATTTTCATAATATAAAATTGTGTTTATTAGCAAAGAGTTGGAGTTATGTGTATATATAAAGCGAATGGATGTTTTTTATAATATAAAACTGTGTTTATTAGTTGAGAGTTGGATATACACACACACATATATATATAGCAAATTAATGTTTGTAGATTTGAATTTGAGCCTATGGAGTAAGAAAAATAAATTAATCATGAGAAGATAGAAATTTGAATCTATACCCAGTAAGAAAGATAAATAATATTCGCAGGTGAGCTAATTTTCCATGATTTTTCCAAAAAAAAATATTCGCAGATTTCCATTTTTTATAAAAATAATTCGTCCAAATTTTACAATATAAAAGTATTTACAATATAAAAGTATTTTACGTTAAAATCCCCAAAATTATATAGAGTGTATATAAAATTATTATAAATTTGAAATTTTTTACAAATACATCAATAAACGTTTTATAGTTTGCATATTATAGACTAGTGAGATTCACCAATTTTTTAAACTTCAAGATAATTTTCCATCTTTAAAATTTTCCCTGATTAAGTATGAGAAGATACAAATCTAAATCTAAATATATTTAGTAAAAAATTGATTACTAACCAAATATTTCTACTAACCAATTAACAATTTATTACTAACCAAATATATTTACTAATCTAAATATATTTACTAACCAATTAACATAACTATTTGCATCAGCAAGTTATCATGATATACAATCGTGTTGATTAGTTGAGAGTTGGACTTATGTAAATATATAAAGAAAATAAAGCAAATGAATATTTCAAGATTTGAATAAAGAAAATAAAGCAAATAAATGTTTCAAAATTTGAATATGAGCGTGTGCATATGTAGTCAGAAAAACCCTTTTCACGTTCGTCAGAAAAACCCTTTTCATGTTCCTTATTCATTTCATTCCACGGTAATCATATAGGTTACAATATGGTGAAATTAGACAATATTAATGGTTTCAGTTCTAGTGAATATTGCTACAACACAAATGGACTTCCACTCCTTTGAGTAAGTTATTCACTTGAATTGTTACTATTAGAACATGATATTATAGTTAGTTTTATTTTTTCCTCATTAGCATGTAAAATTTTCCAATAAACTTGCATTTGCGTTTACATCACAGAGCATGGTAGTATTTCTGTTTTTTTCTTCTTTATAAATACAAGTTCTTCTCCATCTATATTTTTGATATAGGTTTTCTTCCTCTCTGTTTCTTTTCGATCTGATTTTTCTCCTCCTCTCTGGCTGTTTCTTTAGTTGTATATTGAATGGCTTTGAATTTTTTGAATCTCGTAAACATTACAATTAAGTAGTTCATCTCTTCTATATATTATTTACAACTAAGTTGTTTATCTCTTCTATCTATTCTTATCTACCCTCTTTGTTTAATTGTGGTGAATAGAAAAAGAGATCGAAGCCACTAGACCAAAGAATCACTACTCATTAGATGCACTTGATGATAGAACACCATTTTTTTTTGGACATCATGGCTTTTAATATGTAACGGGTAGAGATAATCAACCATACTTATTTTGTTACCAAAACCAAATAATTTTCCAAACAAAAATTGTTGTGGTTCCTAAAAATGAAAAAAAGAGAGGAAAAGGGAGAGCATGCAAGAGGAATTGGAATTAGAAAAAATACACAGAGTTATGTGTACAAAGAATCCGCAGAGTTACGTGTACCACTATGTGCTAAGTCTTTACTTTTTAATTCAAATTCCACTACTTTGCGAACAACACTATACCATTGCGTGTTGTGTGTTGAGTCTTGACTTATTAATTCAAATTCCACAACTCTGTGAACAACCCTGGTGCATTAGTGATCCAGGTGGATATTGGTGGTCACCCGCCTATTCCACTTGGGGCTCCACCATTGTCTATTTCAGTTTTTCAGTTTCGGCACAGTTTACTATTTTTAGCAGTTTTTCGGGTCCTAAACTTCCGGAGCCGTTTTGAGGCCCTAAACGACGTTTTTTGGGAAAACGGAGGACAACATGGGTCCATCGGAGATCGTATGCCAAAGTTACGCCCCTGGGAAGTTGAAACACCAATTTACCCAAACGGGGCCCATAGTTTTGGCGTTTCATCTCCTAGGGTTAGGGTTTTGGTTGTTTAGGATTTCCCATTGTTTCTAAATGATAAATAGGCCCTCGAGCCTCATTGTAACACAGTTCAGAGGCCTGTAGCCGCTACATCTCTTCTCAGAGATAGCTACCAGCGCCCTAGCTAGTTTTATTTCCATTTTGTCTGTAAGCAAATTTCAGTTCTTTGATATTAATGAAATGAAATGTTATTTCCGCTGCATCTCTGTATTTATGGTTATATGTTTATTCTGTTGCGTTCCTGCATAAATCCGGATCAGTGGTATCAGAGCGGTCTGCTTTTTCTCGATCCTTCTTTGCATGTCCCCAACGAGGTCGGGGTATAAGGAGCTAGGGCTCGATCTGGTGGAACCTTTGCAAGATCAGCCTCGCAAACTTCGACGGATGCCCATGGGGGACGAAAAGAAAGATGAGGGAGCAGGAGATCCTATCAAAATATTGCTCGAGGAGGCCCTCGAAAGACAAAGGAACGTGATGATGGATAACTTTGCTCAGATCCTTCAACGGCTACCCACCGGCGGCGCATCTACATCCAGCAGCCACTCTGGAGGCGCGACTCCTTTTAAGGTACAAGTAAATTTTGACATTCCCATATTTGAGGGTCAAATAGATGCAGATGCCGTAGATAGATGGTTGAATCTGTTAGAAGGATATTTCTCGGTTCATGACTTTTCAGACCGGGAGAAGATTATTTTTGCACTCCTCAAAGCTACCCCCCATGTTAAGGATTGGTGGGAAACCTACTATGAGAACAAGGACCAGACAGAACCCTCTCTGTTCTCGGCCGTACCAACTTGGAATTCTTTCCGAGACGCCGTCAAGGAACAGTACTATCCCGTGGGGAGCTATGAGGACAAGTACATACAATGGACCACGCTGCGACAACAAAGAGATCAAGATGTGCATGAGCTGACGAATCTGTTCCATACCCTGCGCACAAAGTTGGGTATCAAAGATTCAGAGAAACATCTGGTGCTAAAGTATCGCAGCTGTCTGCACAGAGACATTCAGGAGGAAATGGAGTTCCTCGACATCTCTTCGCTTGGTACGGCATACCGGTATGCTGCCAAGATTGAGCAGAAATTCAAGCAGAAGAAGCGAGACTTTGGATCTGCGAATCAAAAGCAAGGGAAAGGTACTTCCAAACCGCAGAACAAAGGACCGAGCCAAGGCATGGTGGCTAAAGACAACTCATCGAAGCCACAAGAAAAGAACAGCACCGCAAAGCCAAAGAAGGACACGGGAAAGTGGTGTGAGTTCCATAAGAGCTCCACTCACAACACAGGTGAGTGTCGGGCCAAGCAGTCGCTAGTGGCCGAGATGAGGGCTTCTGAGTCAGATGCATGCTCTGACTCCGAATCAGAACCTGAAAAGGCGAATGAAAAAGGGAAAAAGATTATTGATGCGGAGCCCAACGCCACTGTTGCCACTGCAAAGATCCAAAAGGAGGAACCGGAAGATCCAGAGGAGGAGGAACGTCTCTTCCACTCCCAGATGTGGGTAAAGGGCTCCCCGGTACAGTTCATTGTCTACAATGGGAGCCAAAAGAACCTCATTTCAGCAGACGCCGTGAAGCGGTTGGGCTTGCCGACCACAGCTCACCCACATCCATACACCATCGGGTGGCTTCACCAAGGACGAGATCTCCGTGTCAGCCAGCAGTGTCGCCTTCCCTATAGCATCAAGCCCTTCACGGATGAGGTATTATGTGACGTTGCTCCTATTGATGTTTCTGATGTATTATTAGGACAACCATACTTGTGGGAGCGTCATGCTGTGTATGAGTCTCGACCTCGTGCTGTTATTATTACTTTGGGAAATAAGTTGTACAGGATACCAGAGGTACCACCTCCTACGACTATCTCTTTGGTTACCGCAAAACAATGTAGTAAGCTCATTTCCCAAACCAGGAAATTCGTTTTCCTGATGATCCGCCCCCAGGGCAAGAAGAAGACTGTGGCCACGACCTCCAGACAGGGCTCCTCCGCACAACAACAACAAATGGATAAGGTTGTGGAGGAGTACGGGGACATATTCACCTCACCCACAGGGGTTCCTCTGCACTGTCAGGTCAAGCACCCGATTGATCTGACCCCCCGTGCGCCGCTACCTAATGGACCGATCTATCGGCGCTCTGTTCTGGAGAATGATGAAATCAAGAGGCAGATTCAGGAGCTGTTGCAGAAAGGTCACATCAGACCAAGTTCATCGCCCCGTGGGAGCCCGATCGTGTTGGTACAGAAGAAGGATGGGACGTGGAGACTCTGTATTGACTATCGGGCGCTGAACAAGATCACTGTCCGGAATAGGTACCCAATCCCACGGATTGATGACCTTCTCGACCAACTCAAAGGTGCAAAATATTTCAGCAAGATCGACCTGAAGTCTGGGTATCACCAGGTACCAATTGAACCCTCCGATGTGTGGAAGACTGCCTTCAAAGCCAAGGAAGGCCTTTTCGAATGGCCGGTCATGCCTTTCGGGTTGACGAATGCTCCCGCCACCTTCATGAGGATGATGGATGACATCTTGCGGCCATTCACCAACTCATTTGTAGTGGTGTACTTGGATGACATTCTGATCTTCAGCCAGACTTGGGAAGAGCACCTTCGCCACATCCGACAAGTCCTCCAAACACTGCGGCAACACAAGTTGTGTGCCAATTTGGAGAAGTGCACTTTTGGCATGACCCAGGTTCAATATCTGGGATACATTATTGATGAAAGGGGGGTGCATGTGGATCCAGCCAAGATCCAAGTCATTCGGGATTGGCCAGCCCCAACCACTATAACAGAACTTCGCAGCTTTCTGGGTCTTGCTAATTTCTATCGGAGGTTCGTGTTGGGATTCTCTCATATCACTTGGCCCTTGAGTCAAGTCACCAAGGGAGGAGCGAGAGCAAAATTTTTTTGGTCAGAACCTCAACAGAAGGCGTTCACAGAATTGAAAAATCGCTTCTGTTCTGCCCCAGTGTTCACTTTACCAGACTTGCAATAGCCATTTGAGATCGAGACAGATGCCTCCGACTATGCTATTGGGGCAGTTCTTACTCAACAGGGACATCCAGTGGCATTTCACAGTGAGACATTGTCTGACACAGTTCGCAAGTACCCCACATATGACAAAGAAATGTACTCCATCGTGCAAGCTTGTCGACAATGGAAGCATTACATTTTGGGGAAGGAAACAATCATCCATACAGACCACAGGCCCCTGCAGTTCATACAGACACAAGGGAAGTTGCAGAATGATCGCCATCAGAAGTGGTCTACATATCTGCAACAGTTTCATTTAAACATCAAGTATAAGAAGGGTAGCACCAATCATGTTGCAGACTGCCTCAGCCGACCACCGATCGTGGCGCTCACCACTGTGCTCAACTCTTGTGGGCACGAGACTTCTGATTGGCCGTTTCTCTATGAGAGTGACCCAGAATTCGGCCACACTTACAAGGCACTCTTGGGGGGCACGCAAGTTCCAAATTTTCACCTCCAAGATGCACTTTTATGTCACCTGGGACACCTTTGTGTTCCTTCAAGCGAGCGTGCCAAGATGATATGGGAAGCACACTCCAGTCGAGTCGCTGGGCATTTCGGGGTCGAGAAAACAGTAGCAATACTACAGAAGTATTTCTATTGGCCGAACCTTCGAAAGGATGTCGAGAAGCACATCAGATCCTGCACCGCTTGTGCCATTGCCAAACCGACCATCAAGAAGCAAGGCCTATATACTCCACTACCTACCCCTAGTCGACCGTGGGAATCCATCTCCATGGATTACATGCCGGGCCTGCCTTCTACTAAGAATGGAAATGACTGTGTTTTCGTGGTCGTTGACAGATTCTCGAAGATGGCCATCATGGCGGCCTGTAAGAAGAATATCACAGCAGAAGCCACTGCTAAACTCTTCTTTGAACGAGTGTGTGTGCACTTTGGGATCCCACAGTCTATCATATCAGATCGAGATAGCAGGTTCCTCAGCACATTTTGGTCCAGCCTCTGGTCAATGTTGGACACAAATCTCACCAAGTCCACAGCTTTCCATCCCCAAACAAATGGCCAGACAGAGGTCGTCAACAGAATGATTGTACACATTCTGCGCATGTACAATTCAAAGCATCCACGCACATGGGACGAGAGCCTCCCTTATGTACAACATAGTTATAATCGGGCTCTCCACAGTTCAATTGGCCATAGCCCATTTCAGGTGGGCTTGGGATTCCAGCCACTATGCCCCATTGACGTAGCCATGCCATTTGCAGCTGCTCAGGCCAATTCAGCTCATGTCCAGTCTGAAGTTGACAAAGCCAGTAGCTTCATCGAGCGCATTCAACACATCCACCAACAGGTTCATGATATATTGGACAAAGCCAATGCCAAGTACAAGCAACGCCATGATCAACACCGGGTGCCACACAACTTCCAGGTGGGTGACAAAGTATGGCTACATTTGCAGAAGGAGCGCCTCACTGGACCCCACCGCAAGCTTCGCCCGCTCCGATACGGGCCGTACACCATCACCAAGGCTGTAGGGAACAATGCATTCGAGCTCAGTATTCCACCATTCCTTGGTCTCCACCCAGTCTTCAATGTGGATCGCCTTCGTCCTTACTTCCCACCTCTACTGGACACCTCGGACATTGCAGAACAACTCACACCAACTGAGTTAAATCCAGACTGCATGGAACAGGCCACCACAGATTGCATCATGGACATGCAAATCAAGAACACTCGCCGGCAGAAGATCCAACTATATCGGGTTGTCAAAGCTGGCCAACTCCTGCACCAAGGAAAGTGGTTCACCAGGGACCAAGTTCAGCAGAAATTTCCTCATCTCATGGAGGAACTTAACGCAATGGGGACCATTGCTTCCTAAGGGGGGAGGAATGATCTAGGTGGATATCGGTGGTCACCCGCCTATTCCACTTGGGGCTCCACCATTGTCTATTTCAGTTTTTCAGTTTCGGCACAGTTTACTATTTTTAGCAGTTTTTCGGGTCCTAAACTTCCGGAGCCGTTTTGAGGCCCTAAATGACGTTTTTTGGGAAAACTGAGGGCAACATGGGTCCATGGACCGATGTTGCCCGTTCCAAATTTGTAGTCCTCGGATAGATCTTTCTAACGAGGTATGGTACGCGTCAAACGGAGATCGTATGCCAAAGTTACGCCCCTGGGAAGTTGAAACACCAATTTACCCAAACGGGGCCCAGAGTTTTGGCGCTTCATCTCCTAGGGTTAAGGTTTTGGCTGTTTAGGATTTCCCATTGTTTATAAATGATAAATAGGCCCTCGAGCCTCATTGTAACACAGTTTCGAGGCCTGTAGCCACCACATCTCTTCTCAGAGATAGCTACCAGCGCCCTAGCTAGTTTTATTTCCATTTTGTCTGTAAGCAAATTTCAGTTCTTTGATATTAATGAAATGAAGTGTTATTTCCGCTGCATCTCTATATTTATGGTTATATGTTTATTCTGTTGCGTTCCTGCATAAATCCGGATCAATTAGATATGACTGTGACTAAGAATATGAAAACTACGAAGATGGAAAGAACACTATTGAATATTTAAATAGACAAAAAAATAAGACTCTTGAATTTTTAAATAGAGATGAATTATTATTTTATGACCATTTATTCCAAAAAAATGGGGGCCATTTCCTCCAAATTAATGTCAATACCATGAAATAGGGGCGAATAAAAGCAAGAAACTTATTTTACACCAAATGGGGAGGGAAAAATAACTATCATAAATACGTATTCTTGCAAATTGGGGCGAATGGAGGGTTGCAACTCCTAATTATAAGGGCGAAATTTATGTTTTTTCGCTCCCTTAAAATAAGGTGGGCTAACCTCCATACTTAATTTTTTTTATAAAAATAAATTTGGGGCGACTTCTAATAATGTACTATGATACAAAAAGTTATCCCAATGAAAATTTAAAACCCCTTGATTTCTCCCAAGGGTGAAAGTTCGCCCCTAAAATTTTTTATGCCAACAATAGACAAGTTACAACTAAAGTTTCTTGTAGTTGTCACCCCGAGCTAGATTCTAGTGCTTGAGGTGGAGTGCTTTGAGAGGAAACTTAAGCAGTATGGATATCTAGAAAACTACGAGGCAAGACCAATTTTCCTTCAGCCACTAGTGACAAAATATTCTACTTTTTCTTTATAGACATGTTTAACATCCATACCATGATATGATAATACATAGAGTCTCACCTACGTTTTAGGAGAAGAGAGACCACAACAAGGGAAGGTCCATAAACTACTTATGGGGTAAAGAGATCACCTCTCTAGGTAGTTCATAAGTGAATCAAGCTCTAGAGCTTCAACCCCAGGGAAACTACTAGTGGTTCATCAACCCTCACAAGTACTTGAGTGTCTGTTCCTAATCCAATAGGTTGATCAATTCACAATCTTGTAGTGGGTTCTTCGGCCTTAAACGAAATCCACTGCTCTCTATAATGTTTTCACCTAGAAAGCCTCTATGAGGGTTCTTCATATGGTTAATATTCTCTAAATATTTATAACTACAAGACTGATCATTACTCTCTCCATGTTTTTCACCTCCACTCTCGGAGTGAATTTTCTTGTAGTGCTCTTCACAATTTTCTTCCATTGTGTATGCATGAGAGACCGACATTTCTCTCCTTCCTTGCGTATACACTCTCAATAATTTTTTTTTCCTACTGCTCTTGTGTGAGATAATTCGAGTGTGTTATCTGCCTTTTCCCCACATGGTTTCGTCTTCCAAACATATGAACCATATGTCTTTTTCCAAGTTTCCACGCAGTCAACTCCTAGAAAACACAACCCATTCCTTCCTTAATACTTTTTTCCTCTATTTCTTGTTGTTAGAGCCAACAGACACATGGGCCTATGCTGGTTTTTTCGGTTAAATTTATTTCCCAGTTAGTTCATTTAATCTTTCTAGGTCACCCATGGTTGATGTATTTAAATCAACTATTTCCTCAAGCAATATATCTTCATAAGCAATCTCGAATATGTGTCCCTTTATCTTATCCTTTTAAATAATTACAATGATTTTAAATGAGGGAATATTAACCAAGAGATGTCATAGTCCCCTCCCTCTTGAGGGGGAACATAATCCTCGGTGTTCGATAACCATATACAAACAAAACATGTTTTAGACCAAGCATTGTTGATATGGAGCTTTATACATACATCTTTGTACAACATTTACAATGTATGTAAATTTTCTTTACTCAAAAAATAGAAGAGGATATGTGGCCTGCATCTGTTCAACCATTTCCCACGTGGCTTCCTCAGGACCAAAGTTCCTCCAATACAATTTTCCTTGTTATATTGCTCGATTTCGTAGCATGAGTTGTCTTAGATCTAGGATGCATAGAGTTTCCGGTTGGAACGCCCCTTCTGGTTCTACCTATAACACAAAATAATAAATTACATGATTAGCATCCTACACATATATTTTAAGCAATGAAACATGAAATACACCATGAATTCTTATTGCTGGAGGAAAAACAAACCTATAGGTCACCATCCCTATCCTTTTGAGCACTTCGAATGACCCACAAAACTGTGGTGCCATCTTGGCACATGATCCAAATTTCAAGCAACTCTTCTTGGATCTAACTCCAAAGAAAACATGTTCCCCTACTTGGAACTCTTTGTGCACTTTGTGTTGGTCCGCATAGATCTTTTTCCTATCCTATGCCACTTTTGAATTTTTTCTTATGGTTTTCATTTCTTGTTCCATGTCCTTCAACATATTAGGACCAAAAAGGACTCTATTCATTGAATCATTCAATCTAATAGGAGTATTACAACTCCTCCCATAAAGTGCTTCAAATGGGCTCATTCTCAATGCCTCTTGATTCCCATTGTTATATGAAAATTCCACAAGTGGAAGGTAGTCTACCCACTACCTTGGCTAGTGCATTGAACACATCCTTAGTATGTCCTCAATAATTGTAGAAATTTGAATAACTGATATGTTATCCACCGAGATTCTCCTGATCACACACTATTTTATCTTCATGCACAATACATAATATCTTCTACCATTGATCATCACATGCGGAAATAAATCAATTGCATGCGCACATTAAAACCATAAAAATTCACACATATGAACACAATATATAATGGGAAAGCTTAAAGCTGAAAACCCCCAACTATCTGTATATTATATATGTCATAGAGATCACGTAACAATCATCATACAAAGCTCCTCACAAGCTCTCAGTATAATCTCCACTTGCTACACACTAATCAGGCCCGATCTTGCAAATCCCATGCACCGATCTTTGCCAGCCTTTAGCCTGCCTTTACTGCACAATCCCTGCTGAAGAATGCCTCTTGATGAGAATTTATTACCCCAGCCTTGCTCACACAGTATTTATAGGCATCTCTACTAAGTGTTGGATGCAAACCATGCATCACTTATAGTCACAACTGATAGTCACACTTGCCCTTTCACCTATCTTTGCACTGGTCTCCACTGAAACTGCCCATGCACTGAAGTTAACTGATGTATTCTTTAGTTGATTAATGAGTTTATAATTAGTGAATTAATTAATAATTAATTCACACCACTCTCACTAATTGTATCAATCAGTTAAACTAGATAGAAATAGCTCAACTATGTTTAGATTAGTTAAACTAAACACAACTCCATTAACTTCCTCAATCAACTCCACCAAACTCTGTCACATGAGTTCTAACTGAAGTATCCATGCAATAGCTCCACTTAACCCTCAGGAATAGCGTAATTCCTTCTGTCAGCTCCTGTGCCATATCTGTGCACTTACCTGAAGTGCTCCAAGAGAATAAGATAATGTTTAGAGTCCAAATATTATTAAGAGCTAATAATATTAGACATATCTATTTTTAGACTTGCAATCTAAAAATAGATTCCGCCCAATATGTCTAAAAATAGAAATCCATCTATTTTTCCAACTTGATCAACCATCCAAAAATAGGATCCCGCAACTTATAGAATATGATCCATATGTCTAAAAATAGACTTTGCGACAAAAATCACCTGTGTCGCCCCCACCTAGTTTTGGTGATCACTTTCCAACTAGGATCAGGAAAGATGTTTCAGGATGCCTCCTTCACTGTTTCTTGTTGCAATCTTCAACAATAATTCTGTTTGTCCTCTCTATTTTCTCTTTAACTTGAGGATGAAAAGCTGTGTTAAATGCTAGCCCAGTTCCCAATCCTGCAAATAGTTCTCTTCAAAACTTTAAGTGAAATTTGTATCTCTATTAGAGATAATATTCTTGGGGATTCCATGCAATCTCATAATCTCCTTAATGAAATTTGAGCTACCTCACTTGTTGAATTTGTATAATTAACCACTACGAAGTGAGCCACGTTACTCAAATTTTTAACCACTACCATGATTGCATAATGTTGCTTAGAAGTCATTGGAAACCTTATAATAAAGTACATAGAAATAAATTCCCACTTTCATTCCAGAATAGGAATAGGTTAGAATAATCCAGTTGGGGGATTGAACTCAACCTTTACTTACTAGAACTCTATGCACTTGGAGATGAAATCTGCAGCGTCCCTTTTCAAATCATGCCAAAAATAAAATTTCTTGATGTTTGTAAGAGTATTTTGGTAACTCGAGTGGCTAGAGTATGGATTTGCATGAAAATATTTTAATATGAGTTTCTTCAAATCACTATAATTTGACACATAGATTTAGTTTTTGAATATAATAAACCCATCATTTGTAAGGTATTATTCCTTACCCTTTTCATCTTCACATGGTTGCTAAAATTTCTCTTTCAACCGCTGATATTTTTCATCTTGTTTCCCAACATTTTTTATGCTTTCTTCAAGATCAATTCCATAAGAACTTATGGTTATTATATGGTGTATTTGCACTCTATTTCTAAGTGCATCAAACGCTCTATTTTCATTTCCATTTATATATTTATTGCATAATACACATATATTATGGGCGTAGTACGCAGTGTGGGCCCCTCTCCTTGCCACCTCATCCCAGGCATTAAAACTCATGAATACCTTGGGCAGTTTCTTGGTAGTTCTTCCAAGGAAAAAACTTCCAAGATTGTGTGGAACCCCAATACCCTGCCACTAATGTGGCACAATACTTATGTTACAGCTACACACTCAACTCCACATCACCCTGCCAAAACTATTTTCGATGCATGCAACGTTTTCGAGATGACCTAGCATTTTAAACCTCCAAGGTGATGTGAAAAACCTATGAGGCTTCCCTGCTCCCATCCGATGAGTCTGTTGACACACCTTGCCACGTCCTCCTAAAATTAAAATCCCGAGAGCTTTTCCACAGTGCCTCTGCTTGAAACCTCTAAGGTCTAGGAAATTGGGGTGATGTCATCACAATTGAACATTAGTACAATGTTGGATGACCTCGTATGACCCATGTGGCCTCCTCTGATAGCACGACGTGTCACATGAATTAAGCCTGCTTTGGACCCGTGAAAGGGATAAAATAAGGTGCGACATGGCATGCCAAAAGGGTACCACATCATCTCTATTCTATGTCATACACCTTGTCAACTTGGGTCCAACCACAAGCTTTGAACCCTTGGAAATCACATGCTCACGTTATGGGATGATTCAAGTTTTTTCATTTGACACTTTGTGCATGGGTGTCCAACTGACCCCATTGCACCAAGTCACCCCTGGAATAAAATCTCAAGAGTTACCCTAGGGTTACCCTCAAATATCTGTGGTCTAAAGTCTTATGTGACTTCATCCTTTGTCATTCTCTACCCACATCAAATGCCACATAACAATGGGTTCCTATCCCTTCCATAACACATTTCACTTAATCGCATGGTAAAAGGGGGAATTCTGGACTTTGTTTTGTTTTACGCCATTTAAGCCATGCCCATGCAACACGCCTAGTTAGCATCCCCACCAAGTCACATCCTCCTGAGTATAAAATCCTGAGAGTTTCCCTTGGTACTCCCTTTGAAACTTCTGAGAAGAAATTTTTGTGGATTATCCAATGATGAGAATGTGTTCAACTCTTAGCAATCCAAATTTCTCCTTTCTCGCCTTCGTTCATTGTGCTTAGTCACTTGACTTGTCAAGCTCGACCCTCCTGGATCCTTTGGGCCCAAATATTTTATCCTTGTGAACTATATAATATGTGAATACTTTGGTTTTCCTCTTCCCTTAGAACTTGGTCATGGTGGTTCCATATCACGATGGTTCCATGTCACATGGGCAAATTGTGACTTAGTTCCCAAGCTCTTAGATTATTGATACTCATTCCCAAGTTGATTTGTATGTGCATAGTTATACATAAGGCTTCAACCTAGTGGTTTTTTTTCGAAGGACTTAGTCCATATCTTAGTTGTGGTAGTTTTGGTAAGAATTTAGTGCTAGACACCAAAGTTTGTCCTTTCATACATATGGTTTCATAAGCCCCCTGGCCTATAGCCTACAAAAACACACATATATACACATATGTATTATATACAAAGATAAACATGAGTGAATATTTCTCCTAAGGATAAATGTGACTCAAATTTTCAGTTTTTACACATTTACATGTTGGTACAAGCAGACTTATCAATAGAATAGCCAAAAATTTCACACATTTCAATGCAAGTAATTAGTCAAAGATAAATATTAACCATCTCTTCAAACTCAGGAAGCTAATGTTAATTTTCAAGCCCAGAAATATTCACAGGGAGTGATCCATTCCTTTAAAATTTTTACATAAGACATTGATATTCTCATTCATGTAAGAAAAAACACTCTTCAACACTAGCATGCCATTCATTCCGCACAATAAATAGATACTTAATAATCACAAGCACAAGGCTTAAGAGAATACTCATCTTATAAGAGATCTAGCAACTGAGAATGGGACTCGAAATCTCCACCCAACCATAGACAATCTAAAACCACATTTAATTGTAGCTGTGACTCCCAAGATAGATTCCAGTGCTTGAGGTGGAGATCTTTGAGAGGAAAATTAACCAATATGGATAGGTGAAACATCATGTCACAAGGCCACCTTGCCTTCACCCACCAAATACACAAGCTTCTACTTAGTGCTTACAAACATATTTAACATCCATGCCAGGATACCATGATATAGAGAGTCTCAACTCACTTTTTGGAGAAGAGAGTCCACATCAATGGAAGGCTCATCAGTGGATAAGCTACTGATGGAGTAAAGAGATAAAATCTCTAGGTACTTCATCAATGAGTCAAGCACCAGAGCTTTATCCCCAAGGAAACTCATGGTGGTTCATCAACCCTCACAAGTACCCAAGTGTCTCTTCCCAATCCAATAGGTTCATAAATCCACAAGCTTCTAGTGGGATCTTCAACATTACAAGAGATCCATTGATCTCTGTAGTATTTTCACCCAAAAAGCCTCTGTGATGGTTCTTCAACAGGTCTGCCTTATCTAGATCTTGATAACTACTAGACTAATCATTTCTCTCTCCATGTTTTTCACCTCCACCCTTAGAGGAATTTTTCCTGTAGTGCACTTCACAATTTTCTTCCACTACATATGCACAAGAGACCAAGGGTTCTCTCCTTCAGTCTGTATGCTCTCTCAATGTTTTTTTTTCCTACTTCCCCCATGTGAGAGCATGAGAGTGTGTTCTATGCCTTTCCCCACTTGGTTTTTTCCTCTTAAAAAATTAGTTTCATGTCATTTTCCGAGGTTCCACACTGTTAAATCTTGAACAACACAAGCCATTCCTTAATGTTTTTTCCTCTGTTGATTTTTAGTAGAGGAAATAGACACATGGGTTTGTCCTTGTATTTTTAGTTAAATTTATTGCGGAGTTATCTCATTTAAGCTTCCTATCCAACCCATGGATGATGTATTTAAATTAACCATTTCCTCAAGCAATCTCCCTCCCTAAGCAATATGGAATTTGTGTCCCTTTCTCTCAACTTTTTAAATAATTACAATTATTTAAAATGAGGGAGTATTAACTAGGGGGTATCACAAACTCAAATTATATCACCATGTTCATGAATTTAGTATATTCCAACACAATTCAAGTACATTCATTCAACTCATAACATATAAAAGAATATGCAAATCAAGGATATAACAACAACATACATAATGCAATCATTCATTGTAACCATAAGAATTCAAGGTGGCTACTAATGAATATTTCAGTGAACTACAGGAATTCAATCATTATTATGTTAACGATCATTCACATAATAAGCATATCACAACTTGTAGTCCAAATATGCAAAACTTTTATACTCATCTGTTTATGATATAATGACTGGAAACAAAAGAAGGAACTTCAACTCTCCACCCAACCATAGGCCAACTACATAACAACCTTTCTTGCGGCTCACCACCCCCGAGTTGGATCCAAAGTCTAAGGAGATTCTTGATCAAGAAAATTCACACCAACGCTTGGAAGATGCGCATGAGGTGGAGTTGAATATCCTAGTGGTTCAACAAATTCTCTCTGGAAATAAGCACCACAAGGTCCAGATGGGATATTTATAAGTTCTAGGAGGTTGAATTCACTTCTTGGATGGTTTCACAACTGTATTTTGTAGCAAGAACTGTGTTATCACTCTATAATTTCTGAGGTTGTGAAAGAAATCACAAAGGTAACCAAAAAACCACTTTGGAGTTGGGAATCTAGCCCTTCCAACTCTAGAGAGGGATCTCTCTGTTTGATTTAGCTATGTTCTTCTGAATAATATTAGGAAAGCTATTAGATTTAGGTTTATTTGTTTGATTGATTGAGATTGTTTGATTTGTTTGGTTGATTAAGTGCTTAAATTTCCATTGGGCTATGGAGTCTGTATCTTAACTTGGATCTGTTTCAAATTTTCAAAAGGGATTTCATAGTGCAAGGTAGCTAAAGTAACTGGATCCTTTAGATTTAAATGAAATGTAAGAGAATTAATGAAATAGGTTCCATTAATAAAAATAACATTTAAGAATCCTGTAACTTAACTTCAGAAGAAAATATTTAAATCATTTACGGCTAGAAACATAGTGTATCTTGCAACAAATTCTGATCTTCAACTTTATGTAAAATAATTCAGATTAGAAATACATAAGCATGGGAAAATAGAGAAATAAACACATAGAAAATGAGAGAAGCACTTCACCAATGTATTTCAACACATGAATCTTGTGAAAGAGTCCTTTTTATTACTAATCACCCATCAAATTTGAAAAAGTACAATAGCCTTATGTAGTGCACAAATCAACCCTCAATACTTCAAAATCTAAAGTATTTATAGAATTATTTAGAAAAAAACCCTGTCATTACAAATCAGGATATATTTTAGGCATATCTAAAAAAACAACATATTTTATTCCAAAATAATACGACAAGTTGGAACTGTTCGAAAGCTAGCCATGATTTTAAGGAGGTTGTTGTTGATATGTCTCTTTGACCCTTGTTGCGCTATTGACCCTATTGCTGAAGATAGAGTTACTCATTTAGTCTAGTAACTCACATAAATTTTCCCATCTATCTTCACTTGGAGTAGATAATTTAGTCACTCTTATGTAGATCTCATCTTCTTCCATATACGTGGAAAAAGTAGGCTTGATGACAAAAATGTGATTTACCTCATGCTGGATACTCAAATAATTTTCTAGTGCCGCGAGAAAATCCTTCCCTGTAATGCTGCCTAGTATGCCAAAAAAATTAGAACCATATTTAGATATATCCATCAATTTCTTGTTATAACATCTAAAGTGATTAATTTATCATTTATTACAAATAGACTTGGAAGTCATTTCTTGTTCAACACTTCAAACTTGTTGAAGAATCTATTGACACCAATTTCCAGCCCCTGACATTTTTCTTCAAGATGTAACATGCAGTTCCTTTTAGTCAACACTTTATTGACTTCTAGTATTGTATCAGTCTTGTCTTAAACTTGTAATTCATCCTGCTCATACTTGTTCTTATAATTCAGAAATCTGATGATGTTTGTAGCTTCTGTTGGCTTGTCTCCTTGTTGATCTTTGATATGCACAATTCCTTCCTTATATTTTTGAATTAAATCATCCTGCTCAAAAATAATTTGCATAGAAGGCCAAATTTCGTTTATGGATTTATGGATATATATCCATATGTTTTCCTTAGATTGGGCTAAGTTTTGAGCCATGGCAACCTCTTTCCCTAACTGATGTAGTCTTTGTGAGAGTCTCTGAGACTTCTCTAATTCGGCCATATATGAAGTTTATATCCTTGTTTTCTACTCTTGTAAGGCCTTAGCCTGTCTTTTTAGTGTTTTTATTTCTTCTCCTTGTATAGACATGTCCTCCATGGCCTTGGTCAATTTACTAACAACATCTAAGTGCTTGGCTAGGGTTGTTGCTGATGTAGAAACCCCTGCTATAGTTGAGGCAAACACTACTGTTTGGGGTATTGCTATAATAGGTATAGCCTCCAGTTGAACTAAGGCTAACTATGCATTATGTTCCTTTTCTTTTACTAATTTCTCCAGTTCCACTTCCATGTTCCTGATTTGTGCATTCTGCTCCATGATGAGTTTGAGCATGTCTTCCTTCTCTCTCTCTGACTCTTCCATTTCTTTAGTTCGTGGATCCTTAATGGTAGGTAGTTTCAACTGTTTCCTGAGTGATGCAATGTCAACATTCTTCTTTTTTAATAATTTCTTCCTCGTATTTGAAATTGGCTGGATCATATCCAATTTTAATAACCAGGTCTTCTAAGGATTTAATTTTACTGTCCTTGACTAGAGAAGAGAGATTTTCAATCTTTAACTATGTTTGGACATTGGTGAGTGACAAATGCAACTTAGAAGCATTCATTGAAGTGTTTTTCAAAGTGTAAAATATCATTTCCACTATTTTCTTATGCATCTCCATCTGATCAATGGGATGGATGTCTTTGGACTCAAACTCAAAAGAGGTCTGATTATAATCTACCGTTGTTTGAGGATGGGACACCTGTGATTATAAGAATGCCATCTACATTCTTCTCTTCTCTATGTCAAAATATGACAGAAGTCTATGTTGAGCAGTGGATGTCTACTTCCAAAATTGAGTATAAGTACTGGTTTTAAGAATTTAATTCTTAAGTTTTATCTCTTTGTACTTATCAAATATGCTCTTTTCCTTTTGTCCTTGGATCATCTCGGAGGTTTGAGCTATGCTCGGATGTCCCTGTGAAACCGTTGATGTTGGAGAGCCTATAAACACACTATATAATTGTGATGAAGAATGTGGACCCTTCAACACTATTATAGGTGGTTGTTCTCCCTCCTTTGGAAAATCTTCCTTGGGAGTTGTCTTCATCTCCTTTCTGTAGATTTTGAATTCCTTTGCTGAGAGCTCAGTGACTTAAGAGGATCCCTCTTCTCTTGGTATTTATTCTGTCTTTTCATATGGTGTGGGAGTCTAAGAAGTATAGGTGCACAAAACTTGCTCTTCTGACTCTTGTAAAGTGTTCTCCACCCACTCAATCTGGTTCATGTACTTCTCAATCTCAGGCCTCTAAGTATGAACATAAGGAGTGGTCTTGTGCTCCACCCTCAACTTGGAAATTAGGCCAAATGGGTCATATGACCATGTGAATCTGAAGGATAACTTCATCTTCTTTAGGAGGTTGTCTGCCTCCTCGCTTGCTATCCTAATGTTACAAATAAAGGGCCAATTTGGGGTTTTTCTCCCGAACTGAGATTTCTTTTTAGAAACAAAAAAATGAATCTCATACGAATTGATCATTTTCCTAATGTATTCTATGGAAAATTCTCTCATTGGTAGGTATTTGGGCAACCTGTAGGGTGGCAGCTCACACCCATACACTCTTATCTTAGTGTAATTCTGGAAAAGGTACCAATCTCATGTCTTATACTACTCTATGAGATGTAAAATTTTATGAATTTCATCACCGATATTAGGTTCTGAATTTTTGGTTAGTAAACACATGTATGGATGAAAAAACTGATATATATAGTCTCTGAAAGTGTACTCATCTAAATCCTTCCTTACCAAGGAAGCCCAGAAAATGACCGACTGTGGATTTCCTTCTTCATCCAACTTCTAAAGTGTGAATGGGAACTTGTATGCTTGATAATATATGAACATGCAAACAATAATTGAGGTGTACTTAAACATTCCTTCAGTTTGTAACTTAAGGATTTTTTCATGAATGTTGTCAGCAAGAAATTTACTAAAATTGAAAACAGCATAGGGTTTTTTTATTAGTGCAGAAAATTGATAGAAAACCTAGGATAGGTTCGTGTATCCACTCATTAGAATAATAACCTAACAAACATGAAATAACAAAAATGATTTTCTTGGCTTGGTCAGGAAACATGGATGAATCATAAGGGTGATTTTTCTTGGGAAATCGGGCATTTTCAGATAGGAATATTTCAAAATTTTCGCCCTCTTGGAGAAGTCTAATTTTTGGTATAGGTAATTCAAGGCTTCTACTGAGAAAGGGGTGCTAGATTATGTCTAAGGGACCTACATCAAATGATTAATTGTTTCAGGGGTGATGGTGAATAAAACCTCCCCACCTGGGGAGACAATAGCTCTCTGATTGGGAAAATAACATGCATGGAAATTTCTAATGAAATGAGGGAAATGATAGGTCTGAGGAAAAATATATAGGGGTAGTTTGGACTCCCAAAGTCCAATTTCATCGGTTTGATCAAGGAAGTTGTCTTCGAGCCAACAATACAATTCGAAGAGATCAAATTCACACTTGGTCTCTCTGAGTTTATAATCCCTGTCAGGAAGGGGAACATGGCCAAGATAAACTGTAGGAGGGAGCATGGGGTTGATTGGATTGTCATTATTTTTCTTGTTAGGAGGTATTCTAACAATTTAAATTGTAGGAAAAGGAAGGTAATGGTGAAGGATTACCGATATTTATGTCTGATAGTCGACTATAGGTAGAAAAAAATGGATTTTTCCTGTTTTCGATTGTTTCCTTTGTCAGTTGTGGGAGATTTTAATATGTCAACACAATTTAGAAAATAGGACAAAGTGAGTAATCTGTGTGCAAATGAAGTGAAAATTGTGCGTAGAGGGGGTTTATTGGTAATATCATAGTTCGGTTGGAGGCACGGGGCCGTTATTGAGTTCAAACGGTTATCCTGAAAAAATCAAATGTGTAATGAACATAGCCAGGTGTTGATATATGAGTGGAGGAGAGCGTAGGGGAAGTGCTAGAGGGAAAAGGAGGAGAGGTTGGTGATTTTAGGAGGGGGGTCGAAGTGGTAAGTGGATTGTGACCTCGGGGGGGGGCGAAATAATGTGAGGCTGACATGTATGCATGGGAACGATGGGGAGGAAACTTCTTTTAAGACCCCACCTCTGTTGATAAAGCTAGGATGGGTAGGGGGGCCGAAAATCATCGTTGGTCGTTGATATAATAGGGAATTGATCGAGTCGTTAATTGGAGCACATATCTTAACCGTATATGACAAACGCCTTTTTTTTTGCTTTCGATCTTTTTTATATGAGTGGAATACTTTGGATAAAAAACATTTTCATTCTAAAATTTAGATAAGAGCGCAAGTAATGCAAAAATTAAATTTTTACTGCTTGAACATTTTTGAACCCTTTTTACCTCAATTTTATCCTAACCTAAGACTAGTTTTAATTGTTAAGGGTACATTTAGATGTGTAGACCCTAGTTTTATTTTTCTTTGAAAGGGAAAAACATCTAACATAATCCTATCCACTCATTTCTTTCATTGATCCAACTTAAAAAATTGGATCAATTTATTCATCTACCTAACTTATTTTCAGCCAAGATTAAACAGTTTGGCTAAATCATTCCTCTAACCTAATTAACATAAATTAAAATTTGTTTGACCATGATTACACAGTATGATCTAAACAATGACTTAAGGTTGTGGCATTTTAAAGAAGCTGCACACAACATTGTATTTATTCTTAAAAACAAACTATTTATTTGGTAGTGGCATTTGAATTTGCATCACTTTCATATTTATTTTCTTTTTTTCATGGGGTTCTTTCATCATCATTTTTTATTCTTTTTATGTTATTTCTTTTCTTTTATTTTTATTTATTTCAAATACCCTCTTTTCATTTTTTCTTTCTTCTTTATTTATATTTTATTTGGAAATCATTTTCAACATGCAATATTATTTGCAATTTCATATGACTAAGAGAAAATATACAATCACCTTGTGATCTTATGAATTATAGGACCCTAACAGTGGCTCCAACTCGGGATGGCACTCTCCCTTGAGGTGCCAAGAACTATTGACCAGTACCCTTGAATGCTCTCCTTCAGTACTTTCCTGCATTTGATTTCTTTCCTTGTTGTGGTAGTTATGGTGGCAAATTAACTAGGAGCTTAGGGCCTTCTCTTCAGGAACCAGGAGCTTAGGGCCTTCTCTTCGGGCTTCAAATTTTGATAATAAGTCCCCCATTCATGACAATAAAAAGCAATGGTACTTACAATGAATTTATCAATAAAAACTTCTATTCCTCTAAAAAATAATGTTTCAGCATCCTGCCAGTACTGGTCCACCAGGAAGCTCTTCTCCATCCAACTCCTTGAGGAAAAATGAAATATGACCTCTGTAGGCATGGATTATGTAAGGTCCTTTCCATAGATTATAAAAATTACCATGGTTATATTTCTCTTCCCTTCTTGAATCCCATTTCAAAACACTGTCACCAAACTGAAAATCATCTGCCTTGGTCCTTTTGTCATAAATTTTCTTGATGTTTTCCTGGATTAATTGTGTTTTATTGTAAAATTATTTACACATATTCTCTGGATTGGTGCAGATGTATGCTTTGATTTATCCTTCTTCGAAGATCATTTGATTCCACCTATAACTCCTGCAAAATTTTCATAACTGGGACACCTAAAGATGTTGGAAAAATAACATCTATTCCATAAAATAGTTGGTATGGGAGCATGCCAATTGATTTCTTGGTGGTGATTCTATCAGCCCACAATGCATTTACCAGCTTATTCTGCCATGACTTCTTGTTGTATTGAATTTTTTTTTTAATGGTATTAACTAATATTTTGTTGGAGGATTATGCTAACCCATTCCCTTGAGGGTAATAGGTAATTGAGTTCCTTATTGTGATCTGATACTTTCTACGGAAGTCCAAAATTTTCTTTGACTTGAAAGATGCTGCATTAATAGTGATAAGTTTCCTGGGACATAGCTTGAAAAAACTTATTGATTACTGCATCTGTAGCTTGCCTAGTATGTATGGCTTCGATCCACTTGGTGCAATAGTCACTCGCTATGAGGATCCATTTGTGTTGGGCAGAGGATGGTGGATGGATTTATCCAATGAAATCAAAATCCCATTGTTGGAAAGGAGTTTCAACATATATTGGTTTCAAGGGTAAAGGCGGTAGTTTCCTTTTGCCTTAAAAAATATGACATTTATGACATGAAGTAATTTTTTTATGGACATCAACAAAAAGTGTTGGCCAGTAAAAACCAACTCTTAGAATATTATTGGCAGTGGTCTTCCAATACAAATGTCCACCACAATCTCCCTCATGGAATTCCTACATCATTTTGTCTACTTCATCCTTCAACACACAGTTTAGTAAAAATCCACTAGCATCTTTCCAATACAAATTACTGTCTAGATACAAAATTTCATAGCCTTTAGTTTAAGAAACCTAACCTTTATTTTGGTTAAACCAGGAGGAGCTTTTAAATTAAGTAATACAAAAATGAGGTCTGCATACCAGGCAGAGGTTGTAAAAGCCTCTGCTATTTGTGGAGTCACCTTCTCTTCTTGGTCATCCAGTGTAGTGACAAAATTGATATCCAAAGCATGAAAAATAGATTTAGCCATTAAATTAGCTAATCCCTAAGCTTTAACGATCTTAGTGGGTTTAATTTCAATGTCATATTCAAGAATAATGGCAATCAATTTACCTTTTTTCTCATCAGGTCTATTTTGGGTCAGTATATCTTTGACCACATACTTTGGAACAAAAGAAATTATGTGAGAATGAAGAATATATACTCTGAAATCCTTAATTTATTAGATTAAAGAAAATTCTTGCTTTTCCATGATATTGTATTTCAATGCAGAATCTCTTAAGGCCTTGCTAAAGAAAGCTATGGGCTGTTCATATCCTTCATTTTTTTCTTTCTATAAGAGAACTGCTGCAACAGTTTGTTCAGATGAAAAGAAAAATTTTTGAAATATTTTGTGAAGTCTGGGCTGATTAACACATGTGCTTTTGTCAGGGCTTGTTTTACTTGTTCAAATGCGTGTTTTTCCTCAATATTCCACTTTAGTTTTTTTTCTTTCCTCAACATATTTTCTATGTTCCTGAGAAGTTCTGCTAAGTTAGGGATAAATCTCCTTAGAAAGTTTGTTTTACCAATGAATGATTGAAGCTCTTTTACATCTCTAGGACAAATTATCTTTAAAATGGCTTCAATCTTGCTGGGATCAATCCTGATTCCATTTTTAAAAATAATATGTCCCATCAGTTTGCCTTCTTCCAGGTCAAATAATTTTTTCTTCGGGTTGAGGGAAATGCCAAATTTCTTACACTTCTCAAATAGTCTTCTCAAATGTAGTAAATGCTCTTCATATATTTTTGAGAAAACAATGATGTTATCAAGATATATGACTATGAATTTGCCTATTTCATCAGCAAAAGAAATGTCCTTTGCTCTATGAAATGTATCCCCAACATTCATTAATCCAAAAGGCATCTTCACATACATGAAGGTACCCTATGGAGTAGTAAATTTTGTCTTCTCGTGATCTTCAGGGTGGATAAATTTTTTTTTATAACTAGAAAAACCATCTAAAAGAGAAATCCTATTAGACCCAACTACCTTTTGTAAAACATGATCCATATTGGGTAAAGGGTAGTTATCTTTTAGTGAGACTTTATTAAGATTCCTGAAATCTACACAAAGTCTGATTTCTACTATTTTCTTCCTGGTTGGGACTAAGTTGGATACCTAGTTAGAGTACCTAAAAGGTACTATAATATTAGCATCATGACTTTTATTAACCTATTTTTCAGTTAAAGGCATAAACATTGGGTTTATCCTCCTAATTTTTTGTTTGAAAGGTTTCTGATATTCTTTAATAGGAATTTTGTGTTGTATAATGCTGGTGTCATAAGATTTTAAATCTTCATAACTACATGCAAAAAAATCTTTAAATTATTTGAACATACTGATATATTTTTGTGTTTTAGCAAGGGTAACAATTTAGAAAGTTTTACCATATTTGGGTCTTGTTCACTTCCTATGTTGTAGTTTTCCACTTCAGCTGCAGTGGGCTCAATTTTGGGTTTCTTGGCTACATCGTTAAAGTCAAACAATTATTCTAAGGGAACCAATCCTCGAGGAAAAACATTGTCTTTTAATTGTAGTATTTCTAATTCCTCTATTTATTGATATATATCCTGTAATTCTAGATTGTTTGCATTTTTATTCATGGGGTTTCCTAATTGGTTTTCTAATTCAAAATTTACATCTCCATTATTTTCCAACTCATAATCTAGATCTATGCTAGCACCTTCAAATTCATCCCTAGATTGTAAATTTTTTTCAATTTGTTGATCATTTGAAAAAACTTACCAATATCTAATGTTGTATGTGATAGTTGGCCTGTTTTTTACCTCCAATATGTATTGATGACTAGGAAAATAGGGCATTTTGCAGGTACTGGCAGAAGTGGATAGGCCATCAGCCAGAATGTTTTGATCGGTAGGGACTATTGATAAGTCGTATTCCACAAAACATTCCAAAAAATCCAGGACAACTTTTCTGTAGGCTCTTAATCTATGGTGTTTAGCATAAAATTCTCCCTTGTTTTGTTTTATTATCAGCTCATAATCTCCATGAACGAAATTATTTTAGCACCAATATTTTTTAAAAATTGTAACCCTAGAATTAATGCTTCATACTCAGATATGTTGTTTGTACATTGAAATTTTAGCTTATATGATTGTCCCTCTGGGTGGTGGGTTCTTGAGTTTGAAATCCATACTCCTACTCTTGACCCTTTTTTACTAATAGATCCATCAAATTCTATATTCCAAAGAGGTTCATCTTGTGTATTATGTTCCACTATTGCTGTTTTGTCTTCTGTGATTTCACAAAGATCAGTTTCTAAGTTGGCAATCTATTTTTCCATATCCCCATCATTATACAAAATGAATGTGTCAAGGTCTGAGTGGATAGAGTATAAGGGATACACAGGGATGGTAGCAGATAATCCAGGTAAATTTTGCTACCCTTTTAACCAAGACCTTTTACTTTGGCTGATGTGTTAGAATTGAATCAAAGCATTAGTGAACATAAAAAGAGCATATTTGCATGCTGAAAAGACGAGGAACATAACAAGCATTAGCAACATAAGAGATTGATAACTGAGTTAGTCCAGGAGGGAATACGTCTCTAAGCCTCGGTGTCAATATGGTGTAGGTCGCTGCATTAAGTGCTAATGATGTACATGAATGGTGTTTTCTCTGCCATACAAGGAAAATTCCCTCATGCAGGAGTGGTTGGATCTTTCCATGAGATGTTCCACTATAATAAATCTCACTCCGAAAAAGGACTCCTATCAGCATGACAATTTCACATGGATGACGACTATGAGTATCCCGCCGAACATGGCAACAAAGGGACCTCAATCAAACATACATGGTGACAATGGGTATCCCACCAACATGGCAACAAAGGGATCTCAAACAACATAAAACAATCCATGATAGAAAATTACATCTCACATCTAGAACAAAACAAGATCCCACATCAAACATCAAACAGGGATCTATACATCATAATGCATCTCATAGAAAAGAGACAAATAATTACATGATCACATTGCATATACCTCACATCCTTGAGCTATCTGAAGAGTAGGCTGATAAACTGTTGGATCTGGTTGTACCATTAATCTCGTGGCATCGAATATCCTAAAAAAGACTACTCACACATTGAACGCTGACACCTACAACTCCACTTTGAAAAGTGGCCGAAATATGGAGTGGTAAAATAGAAAATCTGAATACACCATCAGATTCGTGGCGTCGAATAGCGCAAAATCAACATAAAGTTTGTCCCATTTGGACACTGGAAAAATTTCGCCCCCCTTAAGGTTGAGCTCAATCATGGTTTTGCTCCCTATTGTCTGGGCTCATGGTTCTGCCCTCGAAATCTGTGCTGCTCCTCTGCTCTGAACTGCTCTACCTGAACGAGTGAAAATGAGGGTTTATATAAAAAAATTCATGGCAGACTTTCCCAAGTATGCCGTTGGCGCGATGGTTGTGATCCACAATGGAAGGGAGGAGGTCGGGCGATCAAACCTCACCCCCTCCCACAATAGGTATATATATTTAAAAAAAAAATGCAATATATTGCTGGGGGGGGGGGGGGCAACGGACCTACATTGGGTGGCCCACCCCCAAACCTCCACCGTTTAACATATATGTGGTGTGGGGAGGCTGGGTCCATCGCCGGTGGCCCGCTCCCCATTACAACGGTTCATATATATGATACGATGTTAAGTTCCGTGGGGTCTGGTGGGGGTCATGGGTCATTGGCCCATATTTAATGATTATTATATATGCGTTCATGCAGTGATGGGGTGGTAGGGTTGGTGGCTCGCCACCCCCCTTTTTTTAATTTTAAAATAAAATAACTGTCCATTTTAAAATTATTCGATTTTTGACAGTAGGAGAAAATTTAACGGTCCCAAAATTTCGCCCAAAATTCGACGGCCATATTTCTGTGGAATTGTGTCCTCCTTAAGCCCACCACCTCATAAAGTCAGCCTAGAAATTTTATTGCTTCTAACTTTCGCATACAAACTCGGTTTTATGAACCGTTCACACCATTGTGATCAGGACGATGAGAAATATGCTCTAGTTCTGGTTTGAAATCATTCTTATCACTTTAATTTTTGAGATTTCATAAGCCCTCTTTGTCCTGTGTGTGTCTATGGAGCCACATGGATCAATCCTCCCCACTGAGGAGCTTTTGGTCCTCCAAAATCATCAAAAATAATCCGCAACTACTGTGTACTATGTCTACACCACAATTGTCTTGAAAAAGGTCACCCTTCCATCTCCTTCACCTTTGTTCTTTGGAGCCTAAAGCAAAGAATCTACACTTGCATCCTCTGCAAATATATAGTACAATATATTTCAAATTACATGCTTAAATTATGACCAACTATGACATAAACATTTTCATACTTTCCACAAGTTTATAACATATACTTTGTGGTCAGCTTACATCAAAATGGAAATTACACCCCAGCTATCATTGCAAGACCAAAACATCATCATCGCATTCCGAAGTGAAGGAAAACACATCATCACTTTTACATAAAATGAATGCACACATGATTGATAAAACAAGGCCAAAATATCAATGTTGCTTCACAAGCGATGGAAAAACACATAATCACTTTTACAATTAAAAATGCAACACATGATTTACAAACACGACCATGACAAACTAACATATCTAGAAAAACAATCTAGAAAAACCATCTCTCACTTATCAAAGTGAATGGATCATTTCTTTGTGGCGCATTTGCTTGTCGAACAATAGTTTCAACTGATTCATGCACCGACGCTTCGTCCTTAAGGTGCTGCTTTGGATGGAGCTCCAAACACATGGATATTTGATGACCACTTTGGTTACACTGGCTGCAAAATTTCTTCTTCCTCCAGACCTGCTTAACTAGTTTCTTTTTCTGCTGCGGAGAAGGCTTTTTACGCCTCATCCTCCTTTGTGCTACCATTCTTTTCCAACACTCAGAAATGACATGGTTATGTAAACCAAAAAAATGACAAGCTTTCTTATGCCATGATGTACGTTCATGATTAGTAATATTATTATAATCAAAATGAACTCTTGAATAGTGAGACTTGTTATACCTTCCCTAGTGGTCTCTGGTTCGATCATGGCGATGGGAGCTTGCCTCATCTCTTTCACTGCAATGTGCACTTCCATGGGGTGATGGTGAAGTGCTCTCATCAATCCTTTCTCCTGATAAGTTCAACAATGTCTGCTTGCCTTTGATGTCCTTCGAACATCCTCCTTTAGTGTATCCAAAACCTGTGTAGCGAGGTATCTGCACAACCTCCAATGGCTGAGTTATGCCTTGGCCATGAATTCCAAGTCCTCCTCCTTTGTACCCCATCCTAGTAAGGATCCTCATGCTGGTTCCTGTAATGGGGATCTCCACACTTCCAACAAAAATAATATCATTTGAAGGTGAAACTGAAGAGAAATCAACACTTTTTACCTCAGCTGTCGATTTTGAAATAGGTGAAGAAGGCTTCTCTAAGCCTTTGTTGCACTTAACTTCCTCCAAGGCCTCTTTCGCGGCTTCAAAGCTGAAGAAACAATCACTGCTTATCCTCCTTCTCTTCATGTAGGAGTGCCTTCAATGCATCATGATCTGCTTGAATACTTTCATTGTTGCACCTCAATTATTCCAACTCCTATGTCGTGGCTTGCAATTGAAGATGCAATCGATGTTTGTCTTCCTTCTCCTCTTGTAGAAGAGTTTTCAACTCAGTTTTTTCTGCTGCTTGTTTCTCATGAGCTTCATACAACATGTCCACTTTCTAGGACACCCTGAGCATGGTCTCGTACATGTCTTTGACATCCTCCATTTCTCAACTCAGTGAACGTTCAACAATGGTTCATGCCTGCAATCACACCAACAAGAAAACCACTCTAATACTACTTGATTTAGGTAAATTTCCCTACCCTTTTAACCAATACATTTTACTTCGCTGATGTGTTATAATTGCAGCAAAGCATTAGTGAACATAAAAAGAACATATATGCATGCTAAAAAGAAGAGGAACATAACAAGCATTAGCAATTTCAAATATTGATAACGGAGTTCGTCTAGGAGGGACTACGTCTCTGGGCCTTGGTTTCAAGATGGTGTAGGCTGCTACATTAAGTGTTGATGATGTACCTGAATGGTGTTTTCTATGCCATACAAGGAAAATTCCCTCACACAGGAGTGGTTGGATCTCTCCACAAGATGTTCCACTACAGGAACTCTCACTCTAAAAAAGGACTCCTATTAGCATGAAAATTTCACATGGACGATGACTATGAGTATCCCACCGAACATGGAAACAAAGGGATCTCAATCAAACATACATGGTGAAAATGAGTATCCCGCCAACATGGCAACAAAGGGATCTCAAACAACATAAAACAATCCATGATAGAAAATTGCATCTCACATCAAGAACAAAAAAAGATCCCACATCAAACATCAAACAAGGATATATACAACACAATGCATCTCATGGAAAAGAGATAAAGAAGTACTTGATTACATTGCATATACCTCACATCCTGGACCTATATGAAGAATAAGATGATAAACTACTGGATTTGGTTGTACCATCAATCTAGTGGCGTTGAATATCCTAAAAACAACTGCTCACACATTGAATGCTGACACCTGCAACTCCACTTTGAAAAGTGGCCGAAAAATGGAGTGGTCAAATATAAAATATGAATATAACATCAGATTCATGGCATCAAATAGTGCAAAATCGACATAAATTTTGTCCCATTTGGATACTGGAAAATTTTTTCCCCCCCTGAAGGTTGAGCTCAATTATGGTTCTTCTCCTCGTTTTCTGGGCTCATGGTTCCACCCTCGAAATCTGTGCTGCTCCTCTACTCCGACCTGCTCTGCTCACACTAGTGAAAATGAGGGTTTATATAAAAAATTCATGGCAGAATTTCCCAAGTACGCTGTTGCCGCGATGGTTGTGATCCACAATGGAAGGGAGGAGGTCGGGCGGTCAAACCCTGCCCCGTCCCGCAATAGGTATATATTTTGTTTTAAATAACAAATACGACATATTGTTGGGGGGGGGGGGGGTGGTGACCCGCATCGGGCGGCCTACTCCAAAACCTCCACCGTTTACCATGTATGTGGTGTGGGAGGCTGGGTCCACCATCGGTGGCCCGCTCCCCATTGCAACGATTTATATATATGATATGGAATTAAGTGCCGTGGGGTTCGACAGGGGTCATGTGTCGCTGACCCATATTTAATGTTTGTTATATATGCGGTCATGCAGTGATGGGATGGCGGGGTTGGTGGCCCGCCACCCCCATTTTTTATATATTGTTTAATTTTAAAATAAAATAACTGTCCATTTTAAAATTTTTCGATTTTTGACCGTAGGAGACAAATTAATGGTCCCAAAAATTTGCTTGGAATTCAGCTGGAGCTGGCCAGAATCTGGTGGCCGGATTTCTGTGGAATTGTGTCCTCCTTAGGCCTACCACCTCATCAATTCAACCCAAAACTTTTACTACTTCTAACTTTCGCATACGAGCTCGGGTTGACGAACTATTCACACCGTTGCGATCAGGATGGCGAGATCTATGATCTGGTCCTAGTTCAGAAGCATTCTGATCACATTATGTTTTGAGCTTTCATAAGCCCTCTTTGTCTTGTGTGTGTCTTCAGAGCCACCTGGATCAGCAGAGGTCATGTCCATCTGAAGGGTTCCTTGCAACTTAGCTCCCCATGAGAGAGACAATAACATGCCATACTTAGGGGGCATGTCTTCAACAACTATGTCCATCACCAAGCTCTTAGCTGGAATTTGTGCTAAAGTGATACACAAGTCCTTAATGATACCTAAGCATTTTACCTTACTTGAATCGAAAGAGTACATATCTGTATACGGTCTTGTGATGTCAAGTCCTAGTTTTTCCATGACAACCTTAGGCATAGGGTTGTGTGAGGCTTCTGATTCTAGCATGTCATTATGCAAAATTTTGTTATGAATGTTCAAACTAATACAGAATGGAGGTAAAAAGCCTTGTTGAGGTTGGCCATCTACTTCAGGCCCAAACAAAATTTCAGGTTGATTATCATCCACATTGATCGTATCTGCACCTTCCCCTAAATTCAGAGCTTTCATTACTTGGGACCTATATACATTATTATTTATAAGCTATGTTAATGGAATGGGTATCTTAAGCTTTGCTAATTCATGTTTAATGTTGAATACTGTTTGAATTTTTTTTTAGTTTAGGACATCTTTCTTTTCAGAAACATCCCTTTGGGTAGTGTCTTTTTGCTGGCCGGTGGATGGAACATCTATTTGAGTTGTTTTTGAAGCAGTATCAAACATCTTTTTAGTTGGATTTTATGGAGTCTTTTTAGGAGGAATCTTAGAACTTTTCTTTGCAGGGGTATCTGTTGTCTTCTTATTTTGAGTTTCAACATATTTATTCATAGGGTTGTCAGTGGTTTTATTACTTCTAAGGTTATACTTCCTATTAAATTCCATGATGGTGTTTTCAAAACCTTGTTTATAGTCATCTGATTCCTCAGAATCAACTTCAGTTTGTGAAATCAGAAAAAATTCTTGTTCTTCTTGAGTAAGAAACACATAATCATCATCATTTATCCCCATTAAGTTGATCTAAGTATCATCAAGGTCTTTAATTGTTTCACCCTCCTCGTCACCATAGTTTTCTTGAAATGGAGGCCTGACTTGCTTGTCTAGTCCCTTTTGTTCTCTTTGTTTAATTTGTGGCAGTTCCTCCTAAAATTGGGATTTCTGACTTGAGGACCAAGTTCGTTTTCTCTAGGATGGGTCCTATCAATAATGTTCATTCTCTCCATCATTCTTTCCATAGTTATAACTAGGGAATCTATCTTAGCATCAATAGAGGAGGTTGATTGTTCCTGTTTTATGGTCACTCTTTTCTCGTGCTAATCCTAGCTCTCTTGGCTAAAAAATTTGCCTCTACACTGACATCATCTCTTAGCATCTCTTCCAAGGTTGCATAATTTATTTCTCTTAATTGGAAAGACATGTCAACATCAAAACCATCTGGGAGTTTAATTAGGGCTAAACCTTGAGAGGGATTAATGTTTGCTGGAATTGCATTGTAAACATTGTTAAATCTAGTGTAATAATCCTGCACACTCTCTCTAGGGGCACTTATAATGTTCTCATATTCTGATAGGATCTGAAGGGGGTTTTTATTTATCTCCCATCTATTGAGGAATGATTGGTAAAAAGCAGTGAGATAATTTATCCTAGCTAGTGCTAAGGCCTTAAACCATTTTCTAACTTTCGTGGTTATAATTTGAGAAAACAGTCTCATTTTGACATCTTCCTCATCAAATTATTGAAGATTAGAATAATATTTCATTTTGTCAACATGTTGTTGAGCAGTGATAGGTCTAGTACCATCAAACTGAGGGATTTTAGTTTTATATTCCTGAGGCATATTGTGCAAAGGTGCAGCCAAAGCCAAGGGAGAATATCTTGTTGCCATGATTGGGATTTGAGGATGAAAAATATATGAGGGTATGAGTGGTGTAGGTGTAGGTGTTTCTACTGTAGGTTGAATCAGTACCTGAGATGTTATTCACGAAGTAGTGAGATTATAGAGGAAGTGGGGCTAGTTGATGTAGGATGAACTGATTGAAAAGAAGGAGACGATGATACTATTGTTAATGCAGGGAGTTCAACATATTGTTCAATGTAAGCTTCATGCAAATCTTGACCAAGGTTTGATACTAGATCTTGTTATGCAGAATTGTGATCTACAGATAAACCAAATTCCCTAAGTGTGGTGCTAGTCACTTAGAACAAAAGAAGAAAGAATTACTATCACTTTCTCTAAAATAAGAAGATATACAGAATGGTGAAAGAGCCTACTTGTGATTTAATCGCTTCTCCTTCTCGTTTTGTCGTTGTTGCCATCGCTCTCAATCCAACTCAAATTTCCAGATCGATTCGTGCAAACACAAAAAAAGAACAACAAACAACATGCAATATATAGATATCTACTTATCTTACTCAATCAAATCGATTAGATATGAAATATATATATCATTCAAGAATCCATTGCACAAGAAATATAGACATATAGATGAGAAAATGAACAACAATATTTATTAAAGAGTAGAAGGGGGAAATTACAACTAATGATCGATTTGTTGCCACCAGCTCCAACTTCATCCCAGCCTCATCACATCCAACATCATACCAACAACATATCAGTACTTTCACTCTCTCAAATAAGAATCCAACAACATAACTTTACCAAGTTTCTTCCCTCCCAACACTTACATGGAGTGCTCAACGTATAGGGAAACTGAAGGTAGTTTCTCAATGAATGACTTTCTAATAATAGGAGAGACATGTTTCCAAGTTCAGAGGTGTTAGATGGACACTTGGATTTGAAGTTTGACACATATGGACTCTTCTAGAAGGCATTGAACATGTGGAGATTACTGGAACAATGCGATTTATTCTCCCGGGTGTCCAACACACTCTTGAATGTCGGGAAGTGCATTCCAGTACACCCTTGAATGGAGGATCTTGTGTTGCAACACAGATAGTCACCTTAGAGGTTGTGTTGGTGAGTCAATACATGATATAACATATACTTCAAACCTTGGAAATATCACAATAGAAGCCATGAATTAATTGTTCTTCTCTTAGGGCATATAGCAACTGAAATATGAGGGGATGATAGACCCTATTTCATTGGTGCTAGGGATGATGTCCAGTTTGACTAGGTTATGGGAGATGATACCAAAATTGACCTATAACATCTACCCCCAAAGCATGAAGTCAAAATAATAATAATAGTATTTGGATGAGATTCTTTATGATGTGTGAGATGGAACTAAATTGGGCAATGACCTGCATCAATCTTACAATACATTACATCATGATATTTTCATCTTGATCACAAATTGCTCAGGGAGGAATTCCCATGCTTAGCACATAGACTATCTAATAACATATACATAATTTAGAAAGTTGTCTATATTGGAATGTTTCCCAATACAGAAATGCCTACAGATATAGGCCCATGTTCAGATGACGATATGCATGTAAAGCCATCGTACAAACGATGTGTACAACAATATTGAAATCACAGCCTGAATGGATGAAACTAGATCTGGGGTCTTCTTATCTCATTCACTCGATCGTTCTGGTACAAGTCTAGCCATGCGAATATATGATTTGAAGTCGAACATGGTAAGAAATCGTTTGATTACCAACCAACAATGTGAGCTGTTAAAAAACGCGAGAGAACAACCATTGATGTCAATGCCCCCCAAGGTATTGCAATATAGTTTTAAGGCGTTAATAGATGATTTGATGTCGAACGCTAAAAAAAATCTTTCAGTTAAAGGTCCGGAAGCGAGGAACTTGTCGATGATGTAACAAGCCTCATGGTACTGGAAGATGATGTTGCTAAGTAAACTTCCTGGATGATGAGCTGATGTTGATAGGAAGACACTTTATCGCAAAACATGAGTTACTGATTTCAGAGACAAAATGTGACTTGATATAGCAATGTTCAGGGATGACTGTCATGAAAATGAAGGTTTATGAGTATTGCAGAAGGATGAGTATTCATTGGATGACTTCTCTTGAACATATCAGTGACACTGAGATGAGTTGGCAGCATTGACCCAAAACCAAAGTGAAGGTATGATGAACCATAGGTATGAATGGACCGTCAAGAATATTACCCAACCCAAAAGTCACGATGATGGAGTGAAAGTGTCATGTTCAAGAGCGACCTGGTACTGTCAAAGTGTTATGTTCTTTTCCCAAATTTTCCTCAGTCATTTGTTGACCAATACCTCTTTATTTTTTAACAAGCTTGAGGAGGATAACATATGCTTGATCTATAATTCAACCCTTCAGGTGAATCCATCACTATTTAATAATTTAACGAGTCTAGCAATAAATGAAACTCGATTCTTGTCATGATTGACAAGACCATTGCTATTTTATGTTATAACGAGCCTAACGATAGTGACAACCCTATCCTTTTTCATGTTTAGAGAGTTTGAAAAAGAGGAAAAAAGAAAACTCCAAGAGTAATTTTTCGTAAAGTTGTCACTCAGGTCCAAAAAAGTGTAAAATGATACTTAAGAGAACCTCTTAGCCATGTTCAACTAAGGGTTTACTTTTTCATAAATTATATATCTCAGTTCGGAAAAGGGTTAAACTTATACTAAGTAGATGTCATTTCATTTACTTTTACGAACTAGAAAAGACAAGTGCTTGGCAATATTTTCACATTATCGGAGTCTGAAAAGAGATAAAATAATACTTTAGTGGTTCCTTTTTCGTTGTTATCTAAGCTAAAAAAAGAGATAAAAGTGCACTTCAAGTCCTTTTTCATTTTTATCAAAGCTCAAAAAATAAGGATAAAAGTATGTTTTGTGGTCAAATAATTCTTGAATAAGTGTGCACGACTAATCTGCTATATAAGCTGTAAAACCAGTTCAAAACAACATAAAACATATTTCATTTCTTTCACTAATCCAACTTAAAAACAATTAGATCAATTTATTCATCTACCTATATATTTTCAACCCAAATTAAACAATTTGGCTAAATCATTCCTCTAATCTAATTAACAGAAATTCAAACTTGTTTGACCATGATTACACAGTATGATATAACCAATGAATTAAGGTTGTTGCATTTTGTTGAGATTGCAACAAGATGATGAGCTTAGTGGAAAGCAGTCGCCTTCACTAAGTGGGCCTGCAGGCTATTTTTGGCGCAAAGTCTATTTTTAGACTATGTCTATTTTTGGACATATGGATCATGTTCTATGAGTTGCAGGACGCTATTTGTGGATGGTTGGTCAAATTGGAAAAAATATATGGACTTCTATTTTTAGACATATGGGGCGGAATCTATTTTTAGATTTCCAGTCTAAAAATAGATATGTCGAATATTATTAGCTCTTAATAATATTTGGAATATAAACATTATCTTATTCTCTTGGAGCACTTCAATTAAGTACATAGATGTGGCACAGGAGCTGACAGAAGGAATTACGCTATTCCTGAGGGTTAAGTGGAGCTATTGCATGGATACTTCAGTTAGAACTCAGGTGACTGAGTTTGTTGGAGTTTATTGAGGAAGTTAATGGAGTTGTGTTCAGTTTAACTAATCGAAACATAGTTGAGCTAGTTGTATCTAGTCTAACTGATTGATACACTAGTGAGAGTGGTGTGAATTAATTATTAATTAATTCACTAATTATAAACTCATTAATCAACTAAATAATACATCATTTAACATCAGTGCATGGACAGTTTCAGTGGAGACCTGTGAAGAGATAGGTGAAAAAGCAGTGTGACTATCAGTTGTGACTATACTGTTGCATGATTTGCAACAACTAGTGATTGGAGATTCCAATGAAGATTTCATAGTACAAGCCAGGTGGTTTAAATTTATTTATGAGCCATTCTTCAGCATTTATTGTGTAGTAGAGGCAGGCTATCAGGTGGCAGAGATTGGAGCATGTGTTTTGCTAGATCTAGCTTGATTAGCATGTAGCAAATGCAGATTGTACTGAGAGATTGTGAGGAGCTTTGTATGATGATTGTTACATGATCTCTATGACATATAATATACAGATAGTTGGGGGTTTTCATCTTTAAGCTTTCCCATAAAATATTGTGTTCATATGTGTGATTGTTTATGGTTTTAATGTGTGCATGAAATTGATTTTATTTCCGCAATTAATGATCAATGGTAGAAGAGAATCTGTATTGTGCATGAAGATGAAATAGTGTGTGATTAGGAGAACCTCGGTGAATAATATATCAACTATTCAAATTTCTACATGGTATCAAAGCGATATTGATCATTAGAGCAATTGCAAAACATTGAAGCGGTTGAGTTTTGTGCTGGTGGAATTCGAATTTGCAGCAGTGTTTTCTTGGTGTTGAAGTTGAGATGTATTTCAACGGATTGTGATTGGAGTATGCCCTTGAGGGCAGCTCGAATTATATTGCATGGAAGGATAGGATGGAGCGGTGTTAGATGACAATGGGTTCGGGAGTTCATAGATCGAAATTTAAAACCTGCTTCTGGTATTTAACGAGTACTTGACGCATGGAAAAAAGACAACAAAATGTGAAATTGTTGGAAGGTGTGAAGGATCACATAGTGTCAGCCTTCTGTGGTAAAGCTTTTCCGTTCTTGATGTGGAAAGATTTGAGAGATTTATTCCAAAGCAAGAGCGACCAGAGGAAGTTGGCGCTCAAGGATAAACTCAGGAACATTAAAATGGAGAAAGGCGACAGTATGCCCAAGTACCTAACGAAGTTCATCCAATGCAGGGATGAGCTGGGAAGTGTGGGGGTTATCATTATGACTTTGAGACGAAGAGCTGCCTTCCTTGGGCTTCCGAAGAGTTGGCAATCCTATAAGGACTCTATCAATGGTAGGGAGAAATTTCCAGGATGGGAGCGACTTTGGTCGGATCTTGTGCAAGAGGAGATAAGGCGAAGTACCAGGGACGGATCTTCATCAAAGAACTCTGATGAAGAAAATTGCGCTTTGGCTGCCAAAGCAAATAAGGGGAAGAGCAAGAAGCATGCTTCTCAATCCTAAGGCAGAAAGAAGAAAGACATGTCCAAGGTGAAGTGCTTTCACCGTCACCAACACTTGACATTATGCCACTAAAGGTCTCATAAGAAGAGAAGGCTGCTGGACCTACGCTAGAGAGGCCTTAGCCTCTGGGCAGCTTGAGCCGGATTTTTCACGATCGCATGCTTGGTCTCAAGTGTGATGGAGCCTGCAGTGTGGTTTTGTCAAAGGAGCGTATTTTCACACATGACAAGAGATCGTAGATTTGTTTATCGATCCGGATGAGAAAGATTCAAGAGTGGCATTGGAGATGGGCGAAGAGGACAGAAGAAGTACTGGTATTAGTACCATTTCTGAGAGGGATTCTCGGTAAACCCTTCGTATCGAAGGAAGTGATGCATGTTCTAGGATTGAAGAAGAATCTTATTCGTGAAGTATGTTAGAAGACAAGGGATATGATGTTGTCTTTAGTGAGAGAAAGGCTTTCCGTGTAGTAAGGAAATTGTGAGACCCGGTGATAGGGGTTCGAGTTAAGAACCTTTATCAATTGCAGGTAGATGGCTGCGTAGCAATGGCAGGCAAGGCAGAAGGAGTGGTGAGCCGGGATGATGGCGAGTTGTGGCACCGGAGATTGGGCCACCTTCACCATGGAGCTTTGAAGATATTGCAACAGATTTCTACTGGGCTTCCTAAAGGCACTCTTGCGCAGTCAGATCAGTGCAAGGGGTGTACCTTGGGAAAATTTGTGAAAGCCACCTTTCACGAGAAGGATAGTCGCGCCACGACGATCCTTGAGAGAATTCACACAAACGTGTGTGGACCTTTCTCAGTAGCTTCGACAGTAAAGCACAGGTACTATGTGATATTTTTTGATGATTTTTCTCGTAAGTGCTGGATCTTCTTCATGCAGAAGAAGAGCGAGACATAGTCAAAGTTCTGTGAGTTCAAGGCACTGGTTGAGAAAGAATCGGGGAAGCAGGTGAAGGCTCTTAGGAGTGAAAATGGTGGTGAATTCATCTGTGGCGAATTCAAGGACTTTTGCAGCGCAGAAGGAATTCGAAGAGAGCTCATAGCACCTCATAACCCACAACAGAATGGGGTTGCTGAGCGGAAGAACATAACGATCATGGGTGCTGCACGAGTGATGTTGCATGATCAGGGCCTTCCCATACACTTGTGGGCTGAGGCATGCAATACTGCAGTATATGTGCAAAACCGTTGTCCTCACAAGATACTTGGCATGAGTACACCCGAGGAGGCGTTTTCTGGTAAGAAGCTTGATATTTCCCATTTGAGGATTTTTGGTTCACCTGTTTACATTCATGTGACAAAGGATGCCAGGAAGAAGCTGGAGCCAATTGCAGAGGTTGGGATATTTCTGGGGTACACTGATACACCCCACAACTATCATGTGTATTTTCCAAATAGTTGCAAGACTGTTGTGCGACGGGATATCAAATTTCATGAGGAAAAAGCCATGAAGTGTTCGCTTGAGAGGGAGCCACACTTGCATGCAGATGAGGAGCTATTAGTTCCTAAGGATGAGCTTCAGGATGTGGATCAGCCACAAGGGGAAGTTCATGGAGTGGAAGAGACCACTCATGCAGCACCAGCCATCAAAGGGCGGAAGCGCACTACAGAAGCTGAGCGACTGGCTCAAGATGTAGAGAAGGTTGTAGGAGCACCTACATCACAGTGCAGATAGAGACAGTCACCTAATTAGTATACTGGATACATGGCTCTTATGAGAAAGTGTATCGTGATAGAGCCATCCTCTTTCGAGGAAGTTGTGGAGGATCCCGCATGGGTAGATGCCATGGTGGAAGAGTATGATTCGATTTTCAGAAACAGTGCATGGGAGATTTTCCCAAGGCCGGAAGGGAAATCTGGGCACAGGCTCTAGATGGATCTAAAAAGTGGCTGTGCAGCAGATGGGAGTGGGAGAAGTAGAAGACAAGATTTTTTTCTGAGGCTTCTCATGTATCGAGGGGATCGACTATGAGGAAACTCTTGCACCTTTCGCAAGGTATTCTTCCATACGAACGTCTCTTGCTCTCTGCGTGGGCAAAACCTTATCAACTACCGATGGATGTGAAGACCGCATTCCTCAACCAGGGTGATCGAGGAGGAGGTGCATACAGAGCAGCCCAAAGGCTCTTTGAGATCTTCAAGAAATAGCTCATGTGCAAAGCTCAAGAGAGCTCTGACAGGGTTGGAACAAGCACCTCGTGTTTGCACACACAGAGCAGATGCTTATTTCAATTTGATTCTGGATTCCCCAAGAGTGAGGTTGATCCGAACCTATACTACTGTGGTGAGGAAGCTGTTGCTGATCACTGTACTTTATGTAGATGATTTCATTTTGACAGGTGATGAACTGTTGATACACTCATGCAAGGCTAATCTTGCAAAGGAGTTTGAGATGAAGGACTTGGGCCTCCTTCATTATTTCCTGGGATTGGAAATTTGGCAGCGCAGTGGTGGACTGTTTGTTTCTTAGGGTAAGTATGCCCGGGAGATACTGGAGAAGTTCAACATGCATGGTTGTAAGCCTGTTGATACTCCTCTTCCTGGTGGTTGGAGGAAGGAGGATGCTACTTCAGCGGAGGTAGTGGATGCCACTATTTATAGACAGTTGGTGGGGTCGCTTATGTATCTGGTCAATACACGACCCGACATATGCTATGTTGTTAACCAACTTTCACAAGCTATGGTTAAGCCAACCAAGCTCTTTTGGAAGGCGGGGAAGCATGTATTGAGATATCTCAGAGGCACATCAGGATATGGATCATGGTACAGACAGGAGGATGAGTTGAGGCGGCATGGCTTCATGGATCGGTATCATCATATCAGAGATTGTATGTAGCGGAAGATCATGTTACTTTCATACATTCCCACCGAGGACTGGGACAACAGATTCACGAAGGTGCTCACTGTGAGAAAATCTAATACCACAGAGGTAGGATAGGGGTGGCAGATAATCCTTATCTTGTCGAGAGGGAGTGTTGAGATTGCAACAAGATGATGAGCTTAGTGGAAAGAAGTCACCTTCAGTAAGTGGGCCCGCAAGCTATTTTTGGCACAAAGTCTATTTTTAGACATGTGGATCATATTTTATGAGTTGCAGAATGCTATTTGTGGATGGTTGGTCAAGTTTGAAAAATAGATGGACTTCTATTTTTAGACATATTTGGTGGAATCTATTTTTAGATTGCCATTCTAAAAATAGATATGTAGAATATTATTAGCTCTTAATAATATTTGGACTAGAAACATTATCTTATTCTTTTGGAGCACTTTAGTTAAGTGCATAGATGTGGCACAAGAGCTGACAGAAGGAATTACGCTATTCCTAAGGGTTAAGTGGAGCTATTGCATGGATACTTCAGTTAGAACTCATGTGAGAGAGTTTGGTGGAGTTGATTGAGGAAGTTAATGGAGTTGTGTTTAGTTTAACTAATCTAAACATAGTTGAGCTAGTTGTATCTAGTCTAACTGATTGATACACTAGTGAGAGTGGTGTGAATTAATTATTAATTAATTCACTAATTATAAACTCATTAATCAACTAAAGAATACATCAGTTAACTTTAGTGCATGGACAATTTCAGTGGAGACCAGTGCAGAGATAGGTGAAAGAGCAGGTTAACTATCAGTTGTGACTATACTGTTGCATATTTGCAACAACCAGTGATTGGAGAAGCCAATGAGGATTGCGCAGTACAAGCCAGGTGGTTCGAAGTTATTTATGAGCCATTCTACAGCATTGATTACGCAATAGAGGCTGGCTATCAGGTGGCAGAGATTGGAGCATGTGTTTTGCTAGATCTAGCTTGATTAGTGTGTAGCAATTGGAGGTTGTGCTGAGAGTTTGTGAGGAGCTTTGTACAATGATTGTTACATGATCTCTATGACATATAATATACAGATAGTTGGGGGTTTTCAGCTTTAAGCTTTCCCATGAAATACTGTGTTCATATGTGTGATTTTTTATGGTTTTAATGTGCACATGCAATTGATTTTATTTCCGCATGTAATGATCAATGGTAGAAGAGATTCTGTATTGTGCATGAGGATAAAATAGTGTGTGATCAAGAGAATCTCGGTGGATAACATATCAGTTATTCATATTTCTACACATTTTAAACAAGCTACACACAACATTCTATTTATTCTTAAAAACAAACTATTTATTAGGTAGTGGCATTTGAATTTGCATCACTTTCATATTTATTTTTCTTTTTTTCATGGGGTTATTTCATCATCATTTTTTATTATTTTTATGTTTTTTTATTTTATTTTGTTTTTCTTTATTTCAAATACTCTCTTTTCAATTTTCTTTCTTTTTTGTTTATATTTTTTTTTGGAAATCATTTGCAACATGTAATATTATTTACAATTTCATATGACTGAGAGAAAATATTCAATTACCTTGTGATCCTATGAATTATAGGACCCTAACACACTGTTGGGGTCTACAATCCACCGTGTAGGTTGTTTAACAACTCTTCCAGCAAGCACCATAGTGGCTTACACTACCTTTTCCAAGTGGTTTAATAGCCATAAAATAAGCAACACGACAATTCATTCATCCACTGAGCTTCCCATTGATTTCTCAGGTATAAACACACAATCTAGTGGCCTTAAGCACAAAACACAGGGAATAACACCCAAAATTCACAGAGCACAAGGTTTAACAATTTTCTACACAATTTCAATGACTTCCTTTTCTCGTGCTCTACAAATGCATGCTATTTACACCAGGCCTCTCCATTTAAGGCTCAACGTTCATCTAAGGTAGAAAAAAAAGGAGAAGAACCCTTCCCCCTTCCTTGCTACGCATATCTATACTTCCTCTATGTCGCTTCATTTTTCAGAAAAGCACAGTCTCCTCTATTTTGGCCAACTCTTCTCTTCTTGAAGAGTTATCCCTGAGAAGTCTCTCCTAAACCTTCGAGAGGAATGGGAATTGTCCTCTACCCTACAACGCTCTAGCGTAATCTCATAACTTCTGTTAGGCAGGTGGTTGTTTGATAGGATTAGAACTAACTTTAGCAATAAATTTCAAGTTGTATCATGGCTTTTTGAACACGTGCGATTTCCTCCTACTTTACATAATGGATTCGTTCCGTCCACTCCTACAATCCAATATTTTAAATTTACATTAAATTTTATGAGTTTTATATTTAACGGTCTTAGCTAGTCGTGCCTCCATTTTGGAATTTCAGTCAACATTTTTAAATTATGAAAACAAGGTAAATGTAGGGTTATTACAATATAAGCCATTTATTAAACCTATATGTGATTATATAGATCTTGTAGGTGTTGTTGTGGATCCTCTAAGTGTTGCTACAAAAAGTTTGCAGTTGCTGATTTTCTAGTAACTCAAAATCAATTATCTGGGTCAATGTAATATTCCTAATTAGCTTTTAGTTAGTTGGAATATTAATTTTTCTTTTGTTAATAAAATATATGAATAAGAGGGTAGAGAGACCCATAAATCTATTTAGGAGGAATAAAACCACTTCTAATGTGAATGTGGATCATTGTATCAGCTGAATAAAGCACTTTTGGGTGTGAATAGGAGCTAAAGCATGTGGATAGGGTCAAATTTGACCAAATCAACAACGTTTTCATGGAGGTAGTGGAGAGTTATTGGAGGACAACGTAGTTATGATGGAGGAGTGTATGCATGAGAGTATAATATTTAATGAGTGGGACCCAAGGTGAGGAAGCTCACCAAGTATATAAGGAAGGGGATTGAAGCCATAGAAGTCATTCTGAATATTGTTTATTTCTTAGTCTTTTATGAATTTTTCATGCTTCAGCTATTTAGCAGAGTTCGATGTGCTGTTTAGAACAAGGGTGTTTCTGAGCAGAAATCCCACCCTCATCCTCGGGGGACTTCGAGTGCCCACTCAGGAGAGGTTCATTGAGCTTAATTTTCACCATATGACATTAGGCCAAGCATCCACCATCATCTACAATGTAGTCTCTTTCAAGAATTGCGTTATTTTGCAGGGCAGTTGCAATGGAGGGTTGAAAAACCCAGTTTGTGAGCTTGTTTTCCAATGAAGGGAGAAACCCTTCATCTAGGGAGCTAGCAAAGAGATTCCTTGAGATTTATTCCACCATATGACATTAGGCCAAGCTTCAGCCATCATATAGAGCATAGCATCCTTTAGAAACTGCGTTATGTTGCAAGGAAATTGCAGTGAAGGGTCGAGTACCCAAGTTCTTGACCTTGTATTCCAGTGAGGGGATCAACCCTTCATCCGAAAAGACAGTGGTGAGGAGTATCAACCTTTTTTACATCAAATCAGCTACCTCATAGAATTTATCTAGTTGCATATCATTATTCATCCCTAGGGCTGCATTTTGAATTTTGTGTATTTCTGGAAACCCTTTCTGGGTTGTCTTGGAATTGTGCTAGAAAGCCTAAATCTTTGATCCCGAAATTTTCTAAGAACTATATCAGAAGAACCATGTGTTCTCATTTACACCAAAAATTATTCCCAGCAAAAATCGCGTTGTCTTAGCCTCCGAAATTTTATATAGCAGCTGTTTTTCATATTTCATGTACTGGGTCCTTAGAGGCTTGTTTTGCCTAGCTTAAGTGTCCTTTTCCTCAAGATATTGTACACATTTTTCTGCTATAATGTCTAATAAAATGGTTCAATGATATGCTCCTATTTGATGTATTGATATTTTACTGCATTTTCCAATTTTATGTTCTATATTCTTGTTTTTCCTAATTTGGAATATTACGATGGTATTAGAGCATAATCTTGGCTTAGCCTGTGTAACACAACAACTATGTCATCAGAAGAAGGATAGCCTCTCACAGAGTGGGAGAAGCGGTATCTTAATAGAAACCAGAGATATGATTATGCAGGCAACAAAGAAGACAAAGTCAAAACTCTAATATTAGGAGAGATGGATAAAAAGGAGTTTCCAAAGCTTCTTCTCCAAACCATGCACAATATTTCCATAGAAATCAAGGAGATGAGGATGGAGAGACATAAATAATCCCCTAGAGGGTTTCTACATGGAGAAAGCTCCGAAATTTCACATCACTGGTATGAACACCTAGTAAGGTAGCAAGTTTCCCAATGCTCCACTATGCCTACATTCCTAGCAGTGGGAAATGGAGGTGGAGGACCCCAAGAACAAGAGACTTTTGAAGACTATTTTCTAGAGTATGAGTCTCAATCTCAGAGATTCAAAGATAACCTAAAATTTTAAGAGTTTTGTCAGATCAAGGACAACAAGAGACCCTGGAATAACAATAGAAGTGGAGGGTACATGTAGAACAACGATCTGCAAATTACTACGGGTAGATTTTTTGTTCTTTCTTTTGATGGGTCATCCAAGTGCACAACCAAGTCTTGGGTGGAGAAACTAGACATCTATTTTTAGCTGAACCAAGTACTAGATATTGAAGCCATAAAAATAGTAGTGTTGCACCTTGAGAGTGAGGCACATGATTAGTGGTTTCATGGTCTTTGTACATTGGGGCATGCAAATGTGACTGCATATGCAGAATTCACTAGGAGGTTAGTGGAAAGCTTTGATCAAAGAGATTCAGAGGCACCCTTTGTTGAGCTATCCAAGCTCAAGAAGACAGGTAATATGGAGACCTATATTTATGAATTTATAAAACTTTCAGTTATGGTAGCAACTTTATCTATAGTTAGGAGAGTTTATATGTTCATTGATGGGCTAGAAGAGCCTCTGCATGGGTTGGTTATGTCCACTAAACCAACTACACTCCAAGATGCCATTGAGAGGGATAGAGACTTGAAAGATGATTTTCCAAGGGAAAGGGATCCATTTTAGCAAAGACCCACTTTCCAGTCAAAAGGGAAATATGTGTAGGTTATTCCTCCAAAGGAGAACTAGATCAAAGGACCCCTTAGTGAGATGTCCAAAGACATCTAAGGAGAAGGAAGCTTTGATTCACTTTCCAAGAACCATGGGCACCAGGGCATCAATGTGTTGCAGGGAAGGAACACTATATAGAGATATTCTCTGATAGTAAGGATGAGGAATAAGAGGGGATAGAGGGATACAACAACGTTGTGATAACATGGGAGGATCCTCTACCACTAGGAGGCAGGAATGGAGAATTTTCTCCAATTGGAGGGGCCCTTGCATCCTTGTAGGGAGTCCCCAAGTATCTGATTTTGAGAGTCTGAGGTACAATTCAGGGGAAAGAGGTATTAGTATTGATAGAAAATGGGGCTACACACAATTTCATTGATGCTTAGTTAGCATAGAGGAGGAGAATACCCACTGATGATTTTGAGGGATTCTCAGTGTTGGTTCCAGGAGCTAGAACCATGCAATGTATGAAGTATGTTCTGGAATTGTCTGTAACCTTGGGGACATACACTTTGAATGTTCACTTATTTGTGGTCGACATTCCTGACACAAATGTTATATTGGGTGTGCAGTGGTTGATTACATTAGGGAAGGTCACCACAGATTGGGAGACTTTGTAGATGGAGTGGGTAGACAAGAAGAGTGGCTAACATCAGGTGTTCTGGGGCATGCACACCTATCCATCCTAGGAAGTCTCTGCACATAAGATAGATACTAGTTTGCGTAGTGGAAGCAAGGACAAATCAGTAAACTCAGATATATAGTCTACTCTAAACCATGATGTTATGTTATCTACAGGAATTCCACCAAGAAGGCCCCCAGACTGGAAGTTGGTTAGAGAGTTCTCACAAAAAGTTGCACCGTCCATAGATTTGGCTAAGGAGGGAGCCTTGGGTGAGACTAGCACATCACAAAGAGACTTTGAATGGCTCATAGAGGAGATGGATATTTTTTTAGTATCGACATTTCCATCTCTCACCAAGCCTCTTGCATTAAGGGGTGATGTTTTAGGAGTGGATGATGGCACAATCATGGTGCAAAGGGGCTACCCCATAGCCTTGGAGAGACAAAATATACTCCCACATAGGAAGGAGTCTTCTATGTATGGTAATGGGTTGTTTGCACATGAATTGGCTAAAATCAAGAAGTTTTGGATGGGCAATAGCTTCCAAGTGAATATGGACCACCATAAACTTCAACCTTTTCTTGAGCAAAAGCAACTGCAAGGAAGGCATCAAATGTGGGATAGCACTACTCTGGCATGTAGCTTTGGCATTGAGCATGTCAAAGAGGGGATCAATGAGGTGACAGGTGCATTATCATAGAAGCCAACAACACTGTCACTGAGGGGTGTAGATCCATATTGGGAGTCCCAGCTATTGGTGGAGTATTCTAAGGATCACTTCACATGTAAGGTGATTTATGGGTAGGTGACTGATGAGAGGTATAGGGTGCTGGATGGAGACATCTATTACCAGGATCAGATCTTTTTGACTAGAGACTCCAAGCTTAAGGATAAGGTCCTAATTGCAACACATGATTCACTCCTTTCAGGTCACCAAGTTTTCATTGGAACATATCAGGCCATTAGGGAGATATTCTCATGGGAGGGTATCAACGAGGATGTACTCTAGCATACCAGTGAGTGCATAGTTTTCTTGAAGAATGAGGAGGAAAAAAACCATCCTATAAAGGTTGTTACAACCACATACTTTTCCGGGAGAGAGATGGGAGAGCTCATCTATGGAACTCATCACCATATTTCCAGGAGTACATGGTAAAGATTGTATATTTATAATCATTGATAAACTAACAAAGCATTTAAATTCCTTTTCCATTTATTTACAATGCATTGCTCCACAAGAGTGCAAGCCTCTCCTTGGACTTCATGGTCTTCTTAAGACCACATACAGTGATAGAGATATCCACTTCCTCGATGGCTTTGGGCGGGTGTTATTTTGTCTGGGGTGTACCCAGTTGACACCAAATATCAATTACTACTATGAGGCAGATGATAAGATAGAGGCAACAAGCCGCAATGGTTGGGAATCCACTTACCACATTATGTTTTGAGGTAGTTAAGGGTATCACTTGAGGGACTATTTTAACCATCTAGAATTTCATATGGCACTTAGTGTATCTCTCTTTTTAGTTCCATATGGTGATGTTGTTATATTCACTATTGGTGGAATGGTTTGGGCAAGCAAGGTTCCTATAACCAAATATTGGATCCTAGAGAGTCAGGGCATTTCCCAGCCTCTTAAGGACAATGATGCAGGGGCATTAGGCTCAGAACAAATTTTGTACATAAATAAACATAAGGGGGGTCTCATGTTTTGTTTCCCCTATGTAATTATTCATAATTGAGTTATTTTTAGTTAATTAGAGAGGAAAATGTAACTGCCCGAATGATTAGTGGGCATAGGAAGCGTTAGTTTAATTTGGAACTGCAGGAAGTTGAAGGGTCTGTGAGTCATCGAGGAATTGAATCGATTCCTTGCAGTTGTATAAAAATAACCCTCTGTGACAGAGTCGAGGGACCTGCGCATAGACCTGCACAGAAGACCTGCATAGGACTGCGTAGAGTAATAAGAGAATGGGAGGCCATTGAATCGGAAGATCTGGCCAGGCAGAAAGTTTTGTAAGTAAACCATGTATATGTTATGAAAGAATCTGTTCAGTGCTACCTGTACATTCGTGATTTAGTCCTGTATGTGAATTTGTCGATTTGATTTCCTGTGTGAGTGGCTCGAATTCCACAAGCAGAATATAAGACTGAATGTAAGTTGAACCTGTGATAGAGCTCTGAACGAGGCTCTATATTTAATGGGAGAATCAATGTGAATAAAGTCGATATTATGCTTAAGGCTGAATGCGATGGCTCGTTTATAAATCCTGTTATGTATAACCAGTAAAATGAGATCAATGTTGCGGATTGATTTCAGTACTGTCTGTGCTTTTATTGAATTGAGTAAGTGTAATATATGAATCTGTTCATGATGAAGGAATTGCGAATCCCTGCAACCAACACGGAACTCGATGACTGAGTTATGTGTGTATAGGTCGTTGAACTCTCAGTGGAACACGAACTAAAAATTCGAAATTATGAACGGAACCATTAGAGGGACTATTACATATCAGGTTAAATGTTGTGTGTCAGGCTTTGAGTTGCACGAGTGATTGTATAAAAATGTGTGAAGGCACTCCGTGAGGAAAGAGTTAAGCGAGTAAGGAAATTTCCAGCGTTGTGATTTGTGTGAAGGAATTCAATGGGAACCATGACTCGAGCTTGTATACGATCGAAGGAATTGATTGACGTGTTGTGTGTATACAGGGAATTTTAGCTCTGTCTATCAGAATTAGTATAAGGGAAAGGCGAGCCGAATGGCTATGTTAATCTAACAACATTGAATGGAGTAAAGATGCAGTCGAATACGAAGCGAGAATCGCATGTAAGTGGACTCCGATGGTGCTATAAAGCCTGTGACAGGTTATGGGAAACTAAGTCGGTTGAGTTCCCTGTGGAGTACGAGTGAAGAAATAGTAGGAAGGGCAGAGGTGGAACATAACAAAAGAAATCTCGATAGAACCTGGAAGGTAAGAGGCGGAACCGTGACTGAATTGAACAATAAAAGTGGTTTGATCGCACCGCCTTTGCGGAATAAGCGATAATTCAGAATTTGGAGCGATTCCATAGGATGGGTGACACGTGGAGGAAACGGTTTCGCGATACCAATCTCATCACGCATTATCATTTGTGCATCTAAGCCGAGCGATATCCGTTGGATCAAGTGAAGCGATGTGACGTGATAACAACCGTTGATGGGCAGGGAAAGTTAATTGGTCGACGGCCCCCCATGTATGTGTTGATCGTTGGAATACATCTTAATGAATTGGGTCAAACCTTGTGGACTGAGATGTATTTATAACCATGGTTGTAAGTCACACAAGCCACTGTATGGTAATGATAATGGAGCTCAATTTCTAGGAACTCGGTTGTGTTTTATTATAAGTCCAACCTTGGGTGGAGTATCCATATGGTCCATGTATTTGGTTTGGTTGGAGGTTTTAAAATAAGTGGAATGGCGCAATGCCTTGGTGATTAGTCAACCACGGTCCATAGTATTGGTCGAATATATATGATTGATGTGGCCGAGTAACGTTGTATGATCATTGGGTCTGATTGCGTTGACTCCAAAGGGGCATATATTGGTTCCATAACCAAACAAGGAACTTTGAATTAATATCTCAATATTAGATTGAGATATTAAAGTGCCTCAGAATATTTATCTAATCAGCCAGACTAAGAAAATATAACAATGCAAGTTTTCCAGAATTGTGGAGTTTGGGAAAAATAAATTTAGGATGAATTTTTAAGAGGAAGTCGGGACTGTGGGTTTACCCCTGCACCAAAGTGGTATCAGAGCCAGAATTTAATTAGCTCTTTGAAAATTTTATTTTGAAATGCACATGTATTGAACAGTGAGGAAGTTGATGTTTACATCTATTGGACAGAAAATTTGCAGACTTGATTTGACATGCAGTGAAGGTGTCCAGATGAACATAATCTGGAGTTGAAGACAGAGTGTCTTGAAGATTGCAGCAGATAGATGCAGTGCATGTGAAAGGAGAAGCAAGATCAATCAGGGATATTGAGAGGTAAGATGATGAGCCTTATTTGAACTATGGTTGGAAGAATTTGTTTGCAAAATACAGGGTGCAAGCAAGTGAGGAAAGAATCTCAGCAGAAGCAAATCACAAGATTTTAGAGCAGTGATAGCAGAGTCCAACAAGGGATTCTGAGTGCAGAAAGAGTGTGGCAGAACCTGGAAGATTCCAAACTGAGGTTGGATGAAGGAAGAATAGAGGTGTTCTTGAGAAAGTTGCAGAGTGAAGCCTAGAGAGCAGAGAGAGTGCTCAGAGGGTTACAACAGAGAGGGGACCAATACTTGCCAAAATCCGGATCCGGAGGAAGGGATTGGTGAGGTAAGTTGCAACAAGAGAGATTGTTGTTGTAGAGGCTTAGTGCAGCTTGTGGGTAAATAGATCTTGGAAGAGAGGATGGCTACTGACAGCCACAACAGAGAATGCAGAGGTTTTGAGAGAAGCCACAACGGAAGAGTGAGTGAAGATGCCAAAGCAATTGGCATGAGGAAGAGACTCACTGATGAAGAATATTGGACAAAATTTGCTGAGATCAAGGAAGAGTTCAACAGATTGAAACTGAGGATAGAAGAAATTCAGAGAGTTGGTTGGCTCATGAAGAAGAAGATAAAGTGGCAGAGGCTACTAAGGAAGAAGGAGCAGATGATGAATGCTCAGAATAAGAAGGAAATACTCAGAATAATTGAGTATCTGGAGAAGGACTTGGAGACTGAAGCTTCAAGTGGGACCAAGGGGTCCAAGAGCCTTAAATCTGAAATATTTTGTATGTTTGTAGGGACAACAGGTGAGAGAGAGAAAATTTCTGATGTCGTCACTGAGGAAGAAATTGGAGCAGCTACATGTTTTGAAGATGTCCATGCACGATTAGAGAAAGATTATGCCTTCCCACATATTGGAAGCAGAAGAGACTTAGGTTATAATATTGGCCAAAAGCTGGAAGTTGGACAACTTGAAGAAATTAAAGAAGAAACCATTGGAGAATCTCTGGAGCATGTGGAAGACTTGGAACAATAAGAAGATTTGGTGATCAAATCACCAAATGAGACCATGAGGTCTTATGTTTTTTCATCTGATGAGTTGTGTGTGAATGCAGGTGTTGATGAAGACAGTTCACATGATGGGACTATGATGAATGAAGCTGACTTTTTCCAAGCAAGATATGATGAGTATCTTTCAGATGAAGATCAGATTGTGTTACTGCAGCAGAAGGAATTCATTAATTCCTTATTTGGTAGAAGATATTGTTTCAATGGGGTTGATGATGATGATTTTGTCATTAATGCTGATAATGACAGACTGCTTTTATTAAATGGCCATGTGGAGAATGATGGACAGGTAGCTGGAGTCTTTGCAGGGATGGGAAATCAGAATTCCATTCTGAGGAAGGCTGAGAAGATAGTGACAACAGAAGATAGAGAAGATTGTGATGAGATGCCAAGATTGTGGCATGAATCAAGTGTTCTGGAGCAAAGGACAAAACCACAAAGGGAAGGTGTTTAGATGGTAAGGAAAGAGATGATTAAAGATGAGAAAGTTCATTTTTATGAACTAGAGGCGAAAGACATCCTTGCAGAGGATGATGCAGAAGAGAGACTAGTTGGTAGTCTCGAGAAATGTTTGAAGATTTGGAATCAACATTCTGGTGTGCTGATGAGGAAGAAAAGAATTGCGGGACAACATACTGAGATGCTGACAGAGGAAGGAAAGGCTCTGAGGCCTTGTGGATTATGTTTTAACAATTGCTTTGTGGATGCAGATTCTGCTGATGCTGATGGAGATAAGTTGACAGCATGGGGCAGTCAATCGAAGAAAAAGGATAATTCTGTGGAAGATCTTAAACCATGGAATGGAGAAATTGAGCTGATAGAGAGTATGCTGAGTCAGCAGGATCCTGTGCAAGGAAGAATACCTCAATTTAATAATTGGGGGTTGCAGAATGTGAAGACACCATGGGATGAAGATAGAAGAGAATTTATGATTGAGTCATCAGTTGGGACCATTGGGTCTTGGGGTTTTGGAACTGATGAATTGACTGTATTGATAGCCATGGCAGAGAACAATCTATCTTTTGGGGTTGTTCTGAAGAACGATGAATTTTTGCAGAAGGAGGTAGGCGAGGCTATCATGCCTCCTGCGAAGGAACTTGTTGTTTCTACAAGTGACAAAGAAAAGGAGCTGTTGCAGATTGAAGATGAGCAGCTGAAGGATGAGGATGAGACAGTCATGTATCATATGCATAAATTTTTTGCTGGTGATAGCAGAGAAGAATTGGCTCATTCGAGTAGCCAAGAGAAGATTGGAGGGAAGACTGTAGGGCAGGATTTTGGGGCTACTACAACAGTGGAGAACCAGAGTTTCACTCTGACAAAAAGTGAAAATGCAAAGCTAGAAGAGCTTGAAGTAAATCAAGAAGAAGGGAGGCAATTGCTGAAGATTGCCAAGACGGAAGAAGAAGAACATGCTGAATTGAAATTACAGCATGCTGACAATGAGATACAAGCACAAAATAAGGGGCTGGGATGTTTACTGCAAACATTCAGAACAGAAGAAGAAGATGTTGAACTTGAGTTGCAGCATATTGATGATTTTTTTGGCCAAAGGAAATGGCTAAAGTGGTTGCAGCAAGCATCCAGAGAAGAGGGTGGAATGCCAGAACAACAACTACTTGGAGTGTTTCTAGAGAGAATGTTGAAGCAGCATGCTGAAGTGTTGCCTGCAGGGGAGCAAGAATTTTACTGTTGCAGAGAGGGTATGGATGATGGGGTGGCGAATAGGGCAGAAGTAAGAACTGAAGAGATGAAAATGCAGCAAATAGAAGTGAGCATCCTACAGTCAGAGGAAAGATTAGACGGGGAAATTGAATTTATAAGAAGACTGATGCAGAAGATGCCTCAGAAAAGGACAACAGCAAGAAATCTGAGAAATAGCAGTAGCAAGAAGAAGATAGTCACAGACCATGAGGGCATAGCAAGTGCAAAGATGCAGACGGAGATATGGAAGCCAGGAGGAATGAAAAAGAAGAACACTGCAATAGATAACTAGTTGCAGAAAAAGTGTGGGATCCAGGAAAATCAAGATGAAGCACATGATCAGGAGATCATGAACTATTTTAACCTGGGGAGTCTGATGCAGAGGCATTAGGCTCGGAAAATATTTTGTACATAAATAAACTTAAGGGGGGTCTCATGTTTTGTTTCCCCTATGTAATTATTCATAATTGAGTTATTTTTAGTTAATTAGAGAGGAAAATGTAACTGCCCGAATGATTAGTGGGCATAGGAAGCGTTAGTATAATTTGGAATTTCAGGAAGTTTAAGGGTCTGTGAGTCATCAGGGAATTGAATCGATTCCTTGCAGTTGTATAAAAATAACCCTCTGTGACAGAGTCGAGGGACCTGCGCATAGAACTGCACACAAGACCTGCATAGGACTGCATAGAGTAATAAGAGATTGGGAGGCCATTGAATCGGAAGATTTGGCCAGGCAGAAAGTTTTGTAAGTAAACCATGTATATGTTATGAAAGAATCTGTTCAGTGATACCTGCACATTCGTGATTTAGTCCTGTATGTGAATTTGTCGATTTGATTTCCTGTGTGAGTGGCTCGAATTCCACAAGCAGAATATAAGATTGAATGTAAGTTGAACCTGTGATAGAGCTCTGAACGAGGCTCTGTATTTAATGGGAGAATCAATGTGAATAAAGTCGATATTATGCTTAAGGCTGAATGCGATGGCTCGCTTATAAATCCTGTTATGTATAACCAGTAAAATGAGATCAATGTTGCGGTTTGATTTCAATACTGTCTGTGCTTTTATTTAATTGAGTAAGTGTAATATATGAATGTGTTCCTGATGAAGGAATTGTGAATCCCTGCAACCAACACGGAACTCGGTGAATGAGTTATGTGTGTATAGGCCGTTGAACTCTCGGTGGAACACGAACTAACAATTTGAAATTATGAACGGAACCATTAGAGGGACTATTACATATCAGGTTAAATGTTGTGTGTCAGGCTTTGAGTTGCACGAGTGACTGTATAAAAATGTGTGAAGGCACTCCGTGAGGAAAGAGTTAAGCGAGTAAGGAAATTGCCAGCGTTGTGATTTGCGTGAAGGAATTCAATGGGAACCATGACTCGAGCTTGTATAAGATCGAAGGAATTGATTGACGTGTTGTGTGTATACAGGGCATTTTAGCTCTGTCTATCATAATTAGTATAAGGGAAAGGCAAGAGAAATGGCTGTGTTAAGCTAACAACGTTGAATGGAGTAAAGGTGCAGTCGAATACGAAGCGAGAATCGCATGTAAGTGGACTCCGATGGTGCTATAAAGCCTGTGACAGGTTATGGGCAACTAAGTCGGTTGAGTTCCCTGTGGAGTACGAGTGATGAAATAGTAGGAAGGGCAGAGGTGGAACATAACAAAAGAAAGCTCGACGGAACCTGGAAGGTAAGAGGCAAAACCGTGATTGAATTGAACAGTAAAAGTGGTTTGATCGCACCGCCTTTGCGGAATAAGCGGTAATTCAGAATTTGGAGCGATTCCATAGGATGGGTGACACGTGGAGGAAGCGGTTTCGCGATACCAATCTCATCATTATCATTTGTGCATCTAAGCCGAGCGATATCCGTTGGATCAAGTGAAGCGATGCGACGTGATAACAACCGTTGATGGGCAGGGAAAGTTAATTGGTCGACGACCCCCCATGTATGTGTTGATTGCTGGAATAAATCTTAATGAATTGGGTCAAACCTTGTGGACCGAGATGTATTTATAACCATGGTTGTAAGTCATGCAAGCCACTGTATGGTAATGACAATGGAGTTCAATTTCTAGGAACCCAGTTGTGTTTTATTATAAGTCCAACCTTGGGTGGAGTATCCATATGGTCCATGTATTTGGTTTTGTTGGAGGTTTTAAAATAAGTGGAATGGTGCAATGCCTTGGTGATTAGTCAACCATGGTCCACAGTATTGGTCGAATATATATGATTGATGTGGCCGAGTAACATTGTATGATCGTTGGGTCCGATTGTGTTGACTCCAAAGGGGCATATATTGGTTCCATAACCAAACAAGGAACTTTGAATTAATATCTCAATATTAGATTGAGATATTAAATCACCTCAGAATATTTATCTAATCAGCCAGACTAAGAAAATAGAACAATGCAAGTTTTCCAGAATTGTGGAGTTTGGGAAAAATAAATTTAGGATGCATTTTTAAGAGGAAATCAGGACTGTGGGTTTACCCCTGCACCAAAAAACTTTGCTACTGACCAAGATCAACAAAATTTCTACACAGATGATAGATGGGGAGAGAGACAACGTGGGGTGGACAATTTGTTCTATCATTCTTAGCTGTACAACCCATCTACATTGCAGAAGCAGGGGACTGGGGAGATTTTCTATGGGCCACACATGGTGATCCATCTTGTTGGGAGCTTCTCATTTGGATTAATATCCCCATCATTTTTCATATCTCATGTCTCAAGAAGGCCATTAGAAAACATGTGGTTTCCTCCATGGATCTCCCACTTCTTTATGATGTGAGCCATTTGGTTTCATCACCAAAGGCTAACCTGGACACTTGGAGGGGCGGCTAAGGGGCATATTGGTTGGAGAGCCTATGATTTAGTGGAGGAATCTATCAAATGAGGAGGCTACAAGGGAAGGAGAGGAGATTTTGCAGAATCCATCCTTTTAGTTTCTTGAGGACAAGCAACATTTGGGAGGGGAGGACTGTAATATTCCTAATTAGCTTTCAACTGGTTGGAATATTAATTTTTTCTTTTGTTAATAAAATAGATGAATAAGAGGGTAGAGATACCCATGAATCTCTTTAGTAGGAATAAAACCACCTCTAATGTGAATGTGGATCTTTGTATCAGCTAAATAAAGCACTTTGGGTATGAATAGGGGCTAAAGAATGTGGATAGGGTCAAGATTGACCAAATCAATAGTGTTGTCATGGCGGTAGTGGAGAGTTATTGGAGGACAATGTAGTTATGATGGAGGAGTGTATACATGAGAGTAGAATCTTTAATGGGTGGGACCCAGGGTAAGGAAGCTCGCAAAACATATAAGGAAGGGGATGGCAGCCATAGAAGGCATTCTGAATATTGTTTATGTCTTGGTCTTTTATGAATTTCTTCACGCTTCAGCTATTTAGTGGAGTCTGCTGTGATGTTTAGTACACGGGTGTTTCTGAGCAGAAATCCCACCCTCATCCTTAGGGGACTTCGAGTGCCCACTTAGGAGAGGTTCAATGATCTTCATTTCCACCATCTGACATTAGGCAAAGAATCCAACATCATTTACAATGCAGTCTCCTTCAGGAATCACGTTATTTTGTAGGGCAGTTGCAGTGGAGGGTTGACAAACCCAGTTTGTGAGCTTGTTTTCAAATGAAGGGAGAAAACCTTCATTCGGGGAGCTAGCAAGGAGATTACTTGAGCTTTATTCCACCATACGACATCAGGCTAAGCTTCAACCATCATGTACAACGCAATCTCCTTCAGAAATTGCGTTATTTTGCAAGGCACTTGCAGTGGAGGGTCAAGTACCCAAGTTCTTGACCTTGTTTTCTAGTGAGGGGAGAAACCCTTCATCTATAAAGACATTGGGGAGGAGTATCAAACAATTTTACATCAGATGAGCCACCTCCTAGCAGTTATCTTGTAGAGTGTTATTCAGCCCTAGGGCTACATTTTGCATTTTATGTATTTTCGGAAACCCTTTTTGGGTTGTCTTGGAATTGTGCTAGAAAGCTTAGATCTATGATCTCGACATTTTCTAAGCACTATATCAATAGACCCATGTGTTCTCATTTACAATAACAATTATTCCCAGCAAAGATTGCATTGTCTTAGCCTCCGACATTTTATATATCAACTGTTTTTCATATTTCTTGTACTCGGTCCTTAGAGGCTTGTTTTTCCCAGCTTGAGTGTCCTTTTCCTCAAGACCTTGTACACATTTTTCTGCTATAATTTCTAATAAAATGGCTCTATGATATGATCCTATTTGATGTATTAATATTTTACTGCATTTTCCAGTTTTATGTTCTATATTCATATTTTTCCTAATTTGGAATATTACAGTCAATGTGTATTTTTGTATATAGAATCCTTAAATTAATATGGATATGCACACTAAAATTTTTAAGTATCAAGATTCTAATTTTTGAGATATTGGATCAATAAAAATGGTGCAAATTTCTAGGATCATTTGCTGTGGTACCCTTATAGTGGTTGCTACGAATCCATAATGCTAGAAATCTATTGTGTGTTATCTTAAACCTTGTAGTGACTCTAGATCATCTTAGAGAGAGTGAATAAGTTCTATAATTAGTATATTTCATGTGATTATTTTAGAATGATTTTTGATGAGAAAATTTTATTTACATGATCTATATACTATTGCCAATAATGAAAGGTATAGACCAATCAAATTTATCTTTGTTTATTGATTTGGATTTAAGTTGCAAATTGGTGTTGATACTAATAATTTTTTTTTAGAAGGAAAAGGTTTAGTACTGTGTTACCTCAATTAGTCAAAGAGTGGACTAGATAGGTGACAAAGTGGTACCATACTAGATTTCAAACACTATACTATTGTGAGTCGAGAACCAATGTTGAGTGGTAGCAAATATTTATTTGATATTAGTCAATAGATTAAAGAATGAAATTAATATATCATGTTAAATAAGAATAAATTGTTTTCTTATATTAGAACACATAGAAGCAAAATAAGTGAAGATTTAATGTGACTAGTGATAGTCAAGTATTTTAGCAGGAAAAGGCATCACATGACTGAGGGATTGAATCATATGAAAGAAGGAATGCTGATATTCCCATAGATGTGGTAGAAACTATGAGAAGTGTAAATGTAGAACTTCAAAGTTATAAGGAATACAATAAAAAATGATCCAATCTCACGAGAAATATAATGAGCTAAATGATGTGATACTTCAATGTCTATGTGAAGTAATTCAAAGTCACCTACATCAAGGACTAGCCATGATCAATGAAAGAAAACGTTCCTCTAAGAAGAGGCCCATAGTACTAATGGAAAAAACATCTAACATGGAGATGTCAACACACTTATTTAACAAATATAATAGCTACATTATATGAAGCATCTAAAAATGGCATGAAATATAACTCCCACGGGCATAAGAGGAAGAATCATTCTAGACATTCCATTAGGGAGGAGTTTAAGAAAGCTAAGCCATGAAATTTTGATGGTGAGATAAATACAATTATAGAGGTGGAAGCACGGATTCAAGGATTAAAGAAATATTTCTAGGTACATGATTATTTGAGAAATATGGAGGCATGAATGGCTATTTTTAACATGAAGGTTAAAGCTTCTATTTGGTGGAAAGAACTCAAGAATGTGAGAAGGATGAGCTAGAGGAAAATAAACTAGACTAAGTTTGAAAAGTAGTTTGGAAATAATTACCTTTCTGAAAGGTATTATGATAAAAATATTAGATAATTTCGTGAGTTGAAATTAGGACAACTAAAAATGAATGATTGTGTCAATTTCTTGCATATATTTAGACATATTCAAGATTTAGAATTTTCTTAATGGATATCCCTAATTCTACTAATATAGGATTGAATTTGATGAGCTGAAGACTTTGAGCATTCAATGAAGAAGGTGAAGAAAGTTACTAATAATCACAATGCAGATCAAAATTTAAATTAAGGCTTGGAAAGATTAAAAGAAAATATAAAGTCGATAAGAGATATAAGGGCTTTAAGCCATAATAACTTAAACAATAGACAAGGCGTACTAAGCCAAGTCACCCAACATGGGACAAGGTTAAAAAAAATTAATTATGCAAAATGGAAACAAAATGGAAATACTAGGGAAGAGAGGAAAGATCCGCTTAAGTATTGTGAAGAAAATAAAAGCATATTATTAGGGATTGTTCTTGCCAACAAAACAATAATCGAGTTATTCAAAATATTCAAGAAGCTATAATAATTAATGACGTAGAAAGGAATATTCCCCAAATTCACACTACAAAATAGACAAGTGGACCACAAAGCGTCAATCGTGGCATTAGAATGTATCATTATGCAAATATTGGTTTCCATTTTGATTGAACTTTGATTTAAGTTTAGTTATATTGCACCCCAAGTCGCTGGTCCTCATGTCCTATATAAACATAATCATAGGAAGTCATGATTAGTCCAGTTGGCAATAAGAATTAAATGAAAGGTTCATAAGTTAGTGGAAGCATGACTCATGTCCTATATAAACATAATCATAGGAAGTCATGATTAGTCCAGTTGGCAATAAGAATTAAATGAAAGGTTCATAAGTTAGTGGAAGCATGACCATTGAAGATGAATGGGCTGAAAACATGAGAAACAATAAAAATATTACCTCTTTTTGTATGATGTCTTTATTGTTATGGATTGGTTACTAGCACACAAGGTTAACTTGGACTATTATAATAGAACTTTTAAATGTGTTGACGATGATGGAAAATTTAGAATTGTAAAAGGATTTTCAAAACCTATTTGTATATGGTATATTTTAGAATTATAGTTAAAGAACTACCCTAGAAGACACTACCAATTGTATTTTTTCCATGTATGGAGACAATGAAAATAGATGTTTAGCAATTGAATATTACTTGATATTTTAAGAATTCAAGGATGTGTTTCTAGATGAAATACCATGACCCCCTCCCAAGCGATACATTGATTTATCAATTGATCTAATTATAGGAGCTATGCTTGTATATAAAGTTCATTATATAATGAGTACCCTTGAATTGGTAAAGTTGAAACTTAAATTAAAGAAAATGCTACACAAAGGATATATCAAACCAAGTGTGTCTTCTTGGGGAACATTAGTGATGTTTTTAAATAAGAAAGATGGTACATTCATATTATGTATTGAATACAAGTATCTAATTAAAGTGACAATAAAGAATAAGCAATTGTTGCCATGGATATGTTACTTGTTTCATCAATTCTTAGGGGCCACCATGTTCTCATTGATTGATTTAAGGTCCCACTATCACCAAGTCAGAGTCAAGGATGAGGATATTCACACGATGACATTTAGAACTAGGTATGGGATTTATGAGTTCTTGGTGGTGCCATTTAGACTCACTAATGCACAAAACACCTTCATATGCTTGATGAATAATATTCTCCACAAATACTTGGAAAAGTTCATTTTTTTCTTTATCAACGATATTCTCATTTATTGCAAGACCAAGAGGAGCATGGGGAACATATCAAACTAGTGTTGCAAGTGCTAAGAGAAAACTAGTTGTATGCATAAATCAACAAATGATACTTTTATCAAAATTAAATCCATTATTTAGATCAACATGTGATTTTAGAATAAGGAATTTTATTGGACTCAGAGAAGATAAGACCATCATGTATTGGCCCACAACTAATGCAATTTAGCAAAAAAAACATTGCTTAGAGAGATTAAATAATTAATGTAGAGAAATGATAGAAGTGGTTAATGCATAGTAATGTCATCCAAGCATTTATCATATATAAAATTTAAAACAAACCATGGGAAGTTTTGAATATAAGTAATTAGATTCGAATCAATACTCCAAATCCTAAAATATGAACCTATAACATAATGACATGAGCTAATCTCGATGTAGCAATACATAGTATGAATGGAACTTATAGTTCTAAAATGTGTTTGGTGACTATTATTCGGAGCTATTTCACTACTAGTGTGCTCAAAAACTGATAATTCATGAACTCTAAAGATTATAGCTGGTTAAAACTATCTTTCATCTAGGTTATTGTGCATAGTCCAAGCTGCAACAAAGGATGCAATTCAATGAGTCATTTACATAGAGTTGACCTCATGACCCCTCTAATTCACTGTTTGGACTAACACACAAGGACATGGACCACCCTTTCACTACCTACTATGGCATAATACTTACTCCTTGATATTGGTTATAGTTAGATACTCATGGAAATCTACAAGGAGTTTTCTAACAAGTGTCATTAAATTCTAAGAAAATTAGTGGTTAGCACAATAGTAGAATTTTATTATGTGATTCCAAACTCCTCTCTAATATTTATTACAATTTATCATTCCAATAAACACCCAATAAGATTTAGCAAGTCATTGCAACTTTCACACTCATTAGAACATATCTAGAATTGAAATAAAAGCATTATAATAAAGGTTGTAACAATGTGATAGAATAACAAAGCAATAGAGGTCTATATTCTTAAATTGCAAATGGCTAATGTTTGACACTTGAAGTTGGTCATAGTCCAAGGAACCTAAACAAAAATTTAGATGAAGTTGGTCACAGTCCGAGGAATCTCAAACCGAATGCCTGAAACATGTAATCTCTCACTCTACACACATAGTTGTTAAGACACCTTTCTACCCACTACACGAAGGGCCTTCCAAAAGCACAATGTGCCATTGTTCTAACTCATTAATTTGAGATTAATTCTATGTGAATACACTTGGGAAATAATTACAATTAATTGTGACAAAAGGGTGGTTTGTATTTCATTCATTTTTTTATAATTCATTTAGTTGACATGACTATGGGGTGAAAATTTTGTTTGCATGTTGGCGAGGTGGTTGTGTGAGCATCCATGGTGATAAGACTACAATTATGAGCATTGCATTGAGTATATAATGATGTATCTAGTGTATGAGCCTCTATGTGGTGTTATGAGGTTTTTTTTTTTCGTGACAAATCCCCTTCCAACAACATGATTTTTTCTCATCAGAACTAAGCACCAATAAAAAAAATTAAAATATTAAATTTTATATTTAAAAAAATTTAACACAATATATACCAAAACATTAAAAAAATCTAACAAACAAATTAATAGAAAGTAAAAAAGTTTGACTAAAATTATTTACATATACACAAATAGATGTAGATATGTTGAACATGTGACCTAGTAATCTTTTAATAAAAAACGCTTATTCTTAACCATTAAACCTACTCAAACTATACTTTTGGTAATTATTATTTTATATATTATTATATTCATGACAATTATTATTTTTTATTTATTTTTATCTAAATAATTTGTGTTTTCCTTCCCCTTTTTCTCTTGCTCTTGATTCCTCAGTCCCTGTCTGTTCCTTTTATTTGATTATTTTAATTTTGATTAGTATGATTTTTATTATGATTATTATCCTTATGATTTAATTTGAAAATTGCCAATTTAGTAATATTAAATTAATTGATTATGATTATTATTATTATTATTTATTTATCTATCTATTTATTTTATTTTTTATTTATTTATTTAATGAATTTTAATTATAGAACTTATAATTTTAAGTATTAAAATATTAACTTATATTAAAAAAGTATTAATATTAAATTATAAAAAGTATTAATATTAGATTATATTCAAATATATTAAAATATAATTAAATTAAAATATAATAGAATTAAAATTAACAAATTTTTTTCATTTTTTTTATTTTAGTCAAATTCGCTGTTTTTTCAACAGCTAGTTGGAGCTGTCTTTATCTATTTAAGCATATTTCTTGATCAGATTTTTCATCTTATCTTGATGATGAATCACACGGCTGGTTCTAAACCGGTGGACAAAATTTTTTACATATAATTTTCATTAATCACATAAACCAAATTTCTAATAATATATATATTTTTTCAAAAGTTATTTCAAAAGTTATACACAAATGATTAACATAAATATCAACTCAAAGTTTGTAGCGATAAAATGCGTGAGGGATTAACATAAATATCAACTCAAAGTATGTAGTGATAAAATGCGTGAGGGATTAACATAAATATCAACTCAAAGTATGTAGTGATAAAATGCCCAAATGTAGTCATATATAGTTTAAAGCTAGTTTTATTTAAACGTTTTAAGTTTTTGACTTTTTCTTCGTACATTTTTTTAATTAAATATATTTAAATTGTTGAAATGAAAAAATGAGTTGTTAATTTTATATGGGTTTTTAAGGTTTTAAATATTTAAAAATATTTTTTAAATAATTAAAATTTATAATTTAATAAGTTTTAAGAAAAAAATATATAAAATAACTAATATTCAATATTAAAAATAATAAAAAATTAGAATTAAATATCTACTTATAGTTAATAATCAATATATTAAAAAAAATATTATAAAAGTTAATACTTAAGTTGTAACAATGTAGGGTAAACAATGACTATTTTATAAAAGTTGTAACAATGTATTACTTCCCCATTGTTTAAAAAGTAAATAATGACTAATTTATAAAAAGTTGAAGTAGAATTGGATAGATTTAGGTTTTACTAATTATAACAAGAGACATGTCAAGTGATATGATATTGTTTTTTTTCTACACATGAATTACATGTATCTAGTTTTGTTTGTTTTTTAAATACTCTGAAGTTTGCATATAAGATTGTATAAATATATAAAAGAAATTAAAATCACAAATATCAATATTAGATATATGTTTGAAAGTGGAAAAATCATTGTTGTTCAATAAAAGCTATTCCATTTAAAATAGGGTGTTAGGTGGTTTGTAAAGGGAGAGAAAATTTTCTTGCGAATGTCATTATTATTCAACAAAAACCATGCCACCTAAAATAACATGCTACTAGTTTGTAAAAGGGCAGAGATTTGATCTTGCAAAATATCATTAGGTATTTATGTTCATGAGAGAAGAGCTTGTCCTATTTTCTTGTATTCAAGGAAAAAGAGCTCTTAGTTAATTAGCTAACCATACTTGAAAACCAAAAGAAAATTTTAACTTAAAGAGTATATACAAGAAAGTAATTATATCTTATAATTATCGTCAATGTCATATATTTTATGGTCATATGTATCTTTGATTGCATATGTGGAACAAAATAATATGCCAAATTATAATTTATTCGGATTGTAGGTTTTAACCCTGTACAAAAATTACCTGCAAACAAATTCTTAAAACAAAAGAATAAATAGCGGCGAGAACATAAAAAAAATATACATAGATATTTTTCGTTGGATCCGAAAACCGGGACTACCAAATTGATTTTTCATTATATTCCTTTCAATGTTACAATACACACACACACACACATATACATGTCGAAGCATTCATAAAAATCCAATCCACTAACCCTGGATTAGAACATAACCATAGTTCCTTTGACCGGATCTACAAAATACCATGGGTAGAAAAATATTATGCCCAAAATTATGTGCATAACATGTGCACAAAACCAGGACAAACCATGGGTAGGTCTGCCCACCATCTTTGGGTTCGCCCCCCATCCTTGGTGATCTGGGACCGTCAGCTACCCGATTTACCCATGAACTTTTACTTCTGTGATGTGGTTTGAATTGCATTTTAAAATGATAGGTCCCTATATTACTAGTATAGTCCCTTATTGTTGTTAGTGTAACCCCCATATTGTTATTATTTTTCCCTTAAATTATTATTGTTAGGTCAGCTAGGATTACATTGTGGCCCCATGGACTCCTATATATAGAAAGGAGGTTTTGTAATTTGTATCATCCAAGAATTGTTCATTCATGTAATGTATTGGAGGTTTCCCCCTAGAAGTGGCCTATTTCTAAGGCGTTGATATCTCTTTTCTTCTATTTCTGGAGCTGGTTTCACAACATTTGGTATAAGAGCTTTGGATTCTAGGGTTTCACTGCTCCAAAAAGGTCATCATGGCATTTTCGCTATAACTTTTGTTCTACGAAGGTTTAGTGGCTGAAATTTTTAGAGTGTGAAGAAGAAATCCTGAGGAACATTTCCGCAAAATTTGAGAGCTTGGTTCACAATATTTTCTGAGATATGATCTATGGAAGTTAGGTATTTTTGCAGGCTCCTGAATTTAACCTAAACAGATCATCACAGAATTTTCTCTGTAAATTTTTTTCTACGAGGGTTAAGATGCTGAAATATTTAGAGCGCGAAGCTGAAATCCTGAGAAACATCTTCGCAAAATTTCAGAGCTTGGTTCGCAAAATTTTCGGAGATATGGTCTATGGAAATTAGGTCTTTTGCAAGCTCCCGAATTTCATCTCAAAGAGGTGATCGTGGGAAAATATTCATAAATATCTCTCTGAGCATCAGATTGGAATTCTGTAAAAATTGTCTGTAAGTACACGGATTATAGTTTCTTATCTATAAATTTCAGAGCCGAAGGAGGAAATAGTGACACGTGGCAAGTCGTACAAGTTCGATCTACTTAACCAGTCCATAATTAGGTCATCGTAGGAGATTGGGTACAACATTGTCTTCAAGAATCCCAATAAGGTCAAACATGTGGCATTCGAAAGTGAATTCAGAGGGCTAACTCAGTGCCAAATTTCGGATATTGAAGATCCGAAATCACAGAGATAATTCAATTTCAATATCGAGCTCCTCAAAAGAAAAAAAAAAGGGTGTGTATTTTTTTCCGAATTGCATAAGTCTTGTGTAAAAAAGCAGTTTGAAGTGATTCCAAGGGAATATTGAAGAATTTTCATTAGTAATGGGTTCTATAATTCCTCTAGAAAATAATTCCTTACCCATTAAGCCCTCAAAAAGCTATACTGTGATGCATGAAGAGGAAGAATTGTAGTATGAGATATCAAAATTATGGTACCAAGTGCAACAAATTTCGATCTTATGAAGAGAAACCAAAGATGACATTGATGGTTTAAAAGCATAAATGGAGGCTAAGTTGGATTGTTTGAAGGATCAGATAAAATCTATTATGGATGATAAAGTAGTGGAATATCACATCGAGCATCAACAACAAGTTCTCCAACTCTCAAAGGATAACCTAACTTTGGTGTAAAATCAAATGAAACAATTGGAAGATCAACATCACATCGAAAGAAGTTCTGAAGCAGTCACAGAAACAAGAACTCGACAAGTACAATAAATTTTAAATTATCTTAGCAAGTGGAAGAAATTTCCTGTAGAATATTCCACATGGGAAGATGAGAATTTTATACAGAAGCACCTAGATCTACTCAAGCGTTGAGGACAACACTTTTTTGAAGGAGAGGGGCATGTTAGGTCCCTATATTACTAGTATAGTCCCTTATTTTTTTTAGAGTAACCCCCATATTTTTATTATTGTGCCCTTAAATTATTATTGTTAGGTCAGCTAGGATTACATTGTGGCCCCATGGACTCCTATATATAGAAAGGAGGTTTTGTAATTTGTATCATCCAAGAATTGTTCATTCATGTAGTGTATTGGAGGTTTCCCCCTCGAAATGGCCTATTTCTAAGGTGTTGATATCTCTTTTCTTCTATTATTATATTCCTTTCAATGTTACAACACACACACACACACACACACACACACACATACATGTTGAATCATTCACAAAACTCCAATCCACTAACCCTGGATTAGAAAATAACCGTAGTTCCTTTGACCGGATGTACAAAATACCATGGGTAGAAAAATATCATGCCCAAATTTATGTGCATAACCCGTGCACAAAACCAGGACAAAACCATGGGTAGGTCTACCCACCATCTTTGAGTTCGCCCCCATCCTTGGTGATCCGGGACCGTCAGCTACTAGATTTACCCACGATCTTTTACTTCTGTGATGTGGTTAGAATTTCATTTTAAAAGATCATAAAATAAAACATATTCATGCTGTAAAGAAGGGAAAAAAGACAACCATCAGTAACATAAGAACATGAGAGGTTGATAATGGAGTTCACCCAGTGTGGGCTACGTATTTGGGCTCGGTGTCAAAATGGGGTAGGCCACTATATATAGTGTTGGAAATGGTGATATGTACATGGATGATGTCCTCTCTCATACAAGAATATGTGCCCTCAACATGAGTGGCTTGTCTCTCCACGATATGTTCCGCTACAGGAACTCTCACTCACAATGGACCTCCTATCAGCATGACATAATATCACATGAAGCAAAAACACAGATCCCGCAACATGCTTCAAGCAAGGATCTAAAAATCATAATACATCTCACAACAAAAAGAGGTATGTGATCAAAAGGACATATACCTCAACCCTTGAAGTTGGTTGAAGAAGTGGATGCTCAGCTGCTGAATCTAGCTGCACCATCGAATTCGTGGCGTCGAGGGGCATAGAATCGACTGTCCACACTTGAGAATTTGACACCATCACTCCAAGATGGAAAATAGCTGAAAAATGGGAAGCTCTTCTGCTAAAATGTACATCGACATGGGATTCCTATCGCTGAGAGGTGTAAAATCGACATAAAGTTTATCGAATTCTTACTCCTGCAACTTTGGGGCCTCAAGGAATCTTTTTGATGCCCTCAAGATTCCCTGGGGAATGGTTCCAAAGTCTCCATGGCTTGTGGTTCTGTACCCTACAAATAAAATAATAATATTATTGAAAAAAATGCGTCGGTCCTCTACCCATTCGTTCTGTTCGGCCTCCTTGTTATAGCATCATTTATCACCTTTATATACTTGATGAATTATGCATTGGCCTTGGGCAGCCCTTCCATTTAGACTTGGTCAAACTTCCTAAAAAATCGTATTTTGAATTCCATACGCGACTCTGCCCAGACTTTTCCGTGTGCAGACGTGGGCCCACTCATATCTGACTCACGTATACAATTTAAAATATTAAAAAAATAATAAACTCCCTTTTAATTGGGCGGGGTTTATGGATTTTTCCTGTAACATAACTACATCAGCTCGTGGCCAAAATGTTTCCCAACTGAAAAAAATGATTTGAGGAAGTATAAATACACCTCAAGGGAAAGGCCTAAGGGAGGGGGAGAATTCTATTTATATTATAACCTGTTATAGCCCCGATCAAGTCTGATATTTCCTTGTGCCTCCTGCACTTCCCAGGGTCAGGAAACCCTTGTTTCCTTGTGATGTTCACCCCCTCTTTATGTGACATCCTTTGTGCACCTTTTATGGAAGAAGCTTTGTGAGGATAGGGCTGGACGGATCTAGAGGATTGTTTCACTTGGAGCCGTGGTAGATCTCAGGTGATTTCTCCACTTTCTCTTTACATATTATCAATAAAAGAGGCTTTGTTTCGTTCTCGATGTCTTTGTGTTATATGTCTCCTATACATGTTGAATGATCTTGTAATGGTTTATTTCTTGTTATTTTTATAAGATTATATGTTCTAACATACTGACATCTATGATATATATGATGTGCAACTAGTTTGTGTGCTCTGTGTTGATTTATTTGCAGGTCTTGAAGCACGAGGAGTAGCATAGGGTTTTCACCCTGCAGGATTGACTCCAGACATAGGACAGACGGGTAAGGTAACCTATCCTCCATTTTCTAGTTCAAGCATTAGGACTATTAATTTGAGTGCTTCTTATAATGACATGTCTTCCACTCTGTTAGGTCCTTCAACCCAGAACTTAGGGTAGGTTTTTCCGTAACATAACTGGTGACTCCGCTGGGAATTACATCCATGTAATTCCTAGTTTGGGTTGTTTTTCTTTGTATTTTGTTTTCCTTAACAGTTTTATCACTTTTTCAGTCCTGTAGGTTCTTTTCCCATCTAGAAAAAAGTCATGATCTTTTGGATCAAGCCTGGGTTTTTTCTTTTTCTTTGCTGCATTTTCTATACGCTGCTTGGTGTGTACATAGTCACATATACCTTCTATTTTGTCCAAAGGAACCTGTGTATACGCGAGTTTCTTTAGATACAGACGCGTATACAAGCGTGTTTCACACAATGTATCCAAGTATGCCCAGTAAAATTTGAAAAATTAAATTTTGAGGCCCTGTAACTCTTTCCTTCCTATTGCCGGTCATCCCTGTAGAGTCTTTTAGGTGTCTGGATAGTGTTTCACCTTGTTGTGTATCACTTTCTCTACTTTTTGTATGGAAACCTAGTCAATCTAGGGTTTTACCTTTTTAGTGAAGTTTAAATGGTGGCTCTTGCACCAGGACTTCTTTCCGAAGTTCTTGGTTGTTCTGACAGTTCAGAAAAATGAGTCTTTATCAAATTTCTCATGCTTGCCTTATGCATTGCTTCGCTTATTGGTTTTTGCCTTCTTGACTTGCTTGGTTTTCTTGTTTCTTTAGATTGGCTTTCCCAGTGAATATTGAAGTTGTCTTTCATGATTTCTTGAAGTTTTTGTTTGCTGGAAGTTGATGCTATTATTTTAAATCAGTTTCTTAAGTTAGTTGCTTCTCTTTCATTTATCGAATCCTACCACGAAAGTGGCATAGTTGGCTTGTGAAATTAAAATTTGCTTATTGGCTCAATTTCTTGATTTGAGACTTTGGTAGTTTTGTGCTTGTCGTGATGAAATTTTATTGTTTCCCTTAAAAAGTGAAAAGCCAAAAAAAATTTGTGTTTTCCGTTGCTTTTTCTTTGGTTTTCTTTTCACGGTTTTCATCCTTTCTGGAGCAATTTGTTAGTTTTTCATTTTGGTCCGTTGGCTTGGTTTCGAGAAGAGTCCTTGCTGGATTGTCTCCTTTATATCAGGCTGTTTTGGCATTTTTTTGTGCAAAGAATTTCTTGTTTGGGAATTTTCTCCACTTTTCTGTCAAAGTGATCAGACCAATCTTATTAAAAAATTCAATTTTCTTCCCTTTGTGCGTAGCCCTAGGATTTGCATTCATCATTGGTAATTTTTGCATTAGTTTCCCCGTTAATAATTCTAGTCTTTTTGATAGTTTTTGAAGTGTGTGAAGAGTGATATTGAAAAGGAAAAATAAGTCTTTTTTTTTTAGTTGCTTTGTAGAACCCAAGTAGAAATCTGTTTTCATTGACAGGAAAAATTGCATATTCATGTAGTAGGTTTTCTATTGATTTCTCTTTTGCGTCGAAAACATCATAAGTTGAAATCTCCATCTACCTGTGACTTTAAAAGAACAACCATTTAAAATCAAGCGATTAATTAAAATGAACTAGAATTTTTTGCGTTGTCATTAATTATACACCAACTAGTCTAGGTCATAGGGCCTTGGAATAGGTGACTGGAGAGTTAACTCTCCAAGTCCACTAAAAAATGTCAAACGTAGAAGTTGAATAATGAGTGAAATCCAACTTCGTTAAGTGGATCAGGAAAGATCTCCTCCAGAGAGTCAAGCGGACGGATAATGAAGGCAGAGAAGAGAGATACCCCCTCTCCTATTTGTTGGATCTTGACCAAAGACCGTTTCGCCCGACTGTCAATATGAACTGGTGCCATTAGTTTCCTTTCCTAGGTATCACATAGGAGACTGCGGGGGGGGGGGAATACCCATGGTACCTGAGGCAGACATTGTATCACTATCATTAGTACTTCTGGAGGGTGCCCTTGCGAAGCTCGGGTACCTGCACCAACAAAGGATTTTGTTAGGAGGTCAACGTAAATGTTTCTGTTACCTTTGCTAGTAATCCTGGGGCATAATTACCCTAGACTATTTTTGGAAGGTCATTTTATTCGCTTTCTTGTATTTTGCTGTCCGGTCCTAATCACCCGGAGCGAAAATACTTGAAGGTTTCTTGATTGCTGTATCTCAAGAAATTTTGATAGAGTGTGCTCTTTTCTCCTAGATCACCATAGCCTATTAATTTTTTGAGTCTAATTAACCTCATAATTATTAAAAGTGGTTGACTGATCACCTTGTCGATTGAGGAGGATTCGTGGGCTCTCTCCTACGAGTGTCGAGCATTCTTCAAGAAGGCGTAGGAGAATTTCTGCTGGTGATTTTCATCTAGTAGTTGTGAACGCATCAAAGAGTGATCATCCGATTGGGGTTGTTGTTTTTGTGGGTGGTCCTAGTACTAGTGGTAATATGGACAGGAGTACTCCACTCATATCTAGAGTACTTTTTCCAGCAGACGAAGTTGAAGTAGAAGAAGTTCCTGAGTCTCCAAGTACTCCTTCCTCTCCACTTCCTGCTAGTTTTCCAGGCGTTATTTTGTACGTTGAGCCTGCGTCTTAGAGATCAACTAGCCCATATCCTCATCCATTTATTTTGATGGCCACGACTGGGAACACAACTTCGGCTATGAGCATTGCAAATGTGCATACTCCTTTTTCAGTTGAAGGCGCGGGTAATATTTTCTATTTCGACTATCATCTCGAGTGCTTCTATGTTTGGCTCTACCTCTATTCCATATATGAGTGGGGGTACCCAAGAATTTCCTACCCATTCTAGTCCCTTTTCCTTTGGAATTCCATCTAGTGCAATTCCTTATATTCCCTTCACTATTGCTTCTGTTATCTCAACACGTATGCCTTCTATGGCTAGTGGGTCAACTTCTTTTTAGGGTTTCCCCTTCGGAAGTGGTCACATTCCTCATTCGAACCCTTCCTTAGGATCTTTTCCTTTAACATCTCAAAGTCAAGGTTTAAATCCTTTTCTCGGAGGTAAAAGATCTAATTATTTTCAAGGCCGGAACCCTGATTTTACAGGGTTGGGAGATGTGAATCAATTTTCCTCTAGTTAGCAAGGGAATGCACCTTTCCCTTACATAGGTGCTTCTGATGGTTTATCTCCATTCGCCAACGCTTGGAACCATTACCAAGGGGTTTCATATTCATTCAACACTTTGATTGGGGGAAATATCCCTGTTTATGGTAATCCTGCGATGGGAGGGGGTCATTCTCCGAATGCTTCTAGGCCACAAGGTTTATCTTATGGCTCATCCTTTTTCCATGAAAAATATTTGGCAACCTGGTGCCTCAACAAATCCAGGGTATTATTTTCACAGTGTTGGGAATCCTTCCCTTTGGGGATGGAATTCTCAAGCTCCTCCGCGCTTACCTTTCCTGTCAACTTTGAATTTTCCAGATTTATCAAAATTGACGAATGATCCAATTCGATACAACCTAGGTTGGCCTCTGATCCCTACTAAATTTCCCTCAGATATTCCAAAGTTTTAAGGGAATACTGGTGAGGACTCGACTAACCATGTTACCACTTTCCATACTGGTGAGGACTTGACTAAATCCCTTCTCGACGAATCGATTAGGTTGAGGCTATTTCAATGCACCCTAACTAGAAACGCTGCAAAATGGTACATCGAGCTGACATGGGGAAATTTTGATACTTTTGGCGAGTTTGCTACTATGTTTCTGAACCATTTCCACTTTCTTGTTCGTTATGATGTCGGGACTAATCTCCTGTCGAATTTCTAGTAGGATAAGGCAACACACATTTTTGATCATATTCAGGAATGGAAGAGAAGGAAGAGGCTCATCAAGGCCCAGATTCCAAATGGATTCCTTCTCGAATGGTTTCTTAAATATTTGCAACCAGAAATCTCGAAGGATATATCCCTTTCAGGGGTATTCTCTGAGGAACAAGCTATCTTTACGGTTCAATATTTAGAACTGATCTATTCTCAGTTTGGAGTCCTTAATAATATTTTGTTTTAGCCAAAACGAAGCCAAGTCCTCATGCTGACGGGCTTGTTGGTTTGATTATAGTGGCATGGATAACCTGTTGAATCAACTACAACAGTTGTATTTACAATATTCTCCTTTTGTTCAGGCTACGCCGTCGGTCTCAACCCCTTCCTAGCCCTTAACTATTAATGTTGTTCAAGATTCTAACGCCAAAGGAAATCAATAGTCCGATGGGAAGAAGAAGGGACTAAGTAATAAGAATAAAGAAAAGGATGGGAAGGGTAATATGAACAGATCCAACGATAATGTTGGAGAGGGTAAGAGAGACAATAAGAAGAAAGTTAAGTTTCCATGAAAGTTATGCACCAGAGACCATCTTACTCATCTCTACCCGAAAATTCAGGATGCTCAACGCTTGTTAGCTCAGTAGGGTTCTTCTAGTTCCTAGGATGTACTGACACACTCTTTTCCCAAAGGGCAATAGCTGCTTGCTAGCACGAATTCTAATACTGGTGCTCCCGTCGGGGGCAACCAGGAAGGGGAAAATTCCTCAAATGTATATATGATGAGTTCTCATGCTAATATCGCTACAAGATCTCATGATTTGGTGAAGCTGAGTCTTATTACTTCTAAGCCACTGCATATAGAGAGGCATGCAGTTGAGCCTATACCTCCGATGCCGAAAGGTTCTACTAAGAATACGACTATTAATCCTAATGCTAATGCTACCTAGAACTACACCATTGTATAAGATATGTCTTAGAGTCCTTGTGCCATGTCTGCGTTAGAGGTACTCCAGTCGTGCCCAGCACAAAGGAGTGCATTGCTCACTACGATTGGGGCTTTTGATCCAAAAAACTCTCTTATGATCACATTTGACATGTTGAATCTTAAGAAGGTACTTCCTCATCACATGGATTTTCAAATTAAGTCTACATATCGGAAGATCAATATTTTTTGAACAATAGTTGATGAGGGTGCTTCCACATGTGTCATATCTATCTCATGTTGGAAAGCCATTGGATCCCCTTTAGCTGTGCCTTCACCTACTCTTCTCACTGCATTTTATGGTCATTCTAACATGCCACATGGAATTTTTCTAGCTTTACCCATCTGTGTTGGGGGTAAAACTGTCAATATTGAGGTCGAGATAGTTGATGCAATTTTAGACTACAACCTTCTGCTGGGGCGTAATTGGATTTATGAGATGGATGCTATTGCTTCATCATTATTTCACATCCTTTGTTTTTCCCATGAAGGGAGGATTGTCACTGTTGACCAGATGGACTGTTCTCTTGTAGATCCAAATGCATCTATTGATTCTACTGTAGCCTTGGTGAACGATGCCAAGAAACCTGTTGAGAATTTGGGGGTTGGAATGTATACCTCGTTGATAGGTATTTTTTATCTTCCACCTCCTTCGGTTCATATCAATGCTATCTCATCCTCTAAGGTTCCTACTCGAAGAGAGTTCTTTCAACCTCATTATTTTTTGGATCCTTGGACCTTTCCTTCTCCTGCCTCCACATTAGAGGAATGTAAAGTGGGTGGAATGACATTCCCTATGTCTACAGTAAAGATTTCCTATTAATCTATTGTTGACTCTGCAGATTCCATTCCAGTTCGTATTTCACTTGAGGAGTTGAACAGAGACGTGGCTCCGACTTGGACTCTTAGTTCATCTTCTGCTTAAGATTTCCTTGATACTACTCTTCCATCTGAAGAGGTTATCATTGAAGCAATTACTTGTGTCGAAAGACCGTCAGATGGTTTGCATCATCGGTCCTATTTTATACCAGACTTGTGTGAAGTTGAAACAAGATTGTCTAGCCCTCAATCTTCTAGTCTTGTTCACCGAGTCTTGAAACCTTTAGCTCCAACACAAGTTTTTGTTGAAGGGAACATGGATTCCATCTCTGAGACTACCCCGGTGAACATCTCTAGAAATCCCAACATTATTGGGAATTTATTCATTGGAGCTGAATGTTCCCCTAAATAGATTCAAACTTACACCGATCTATTTAGAGAATTTTGAGATGTGTTCACTTGGTCTTATGAGGAAATGCTTGGAATTGATCCATCTATTGTCCAGAATGAGATAAATTCTTACAAAAATGCTAAGCCTATCCAACCAAAGCTTCGTCTGGGCAACCCTAGGAAGGCAACAACTATCAAGGATGAGGTTAGGAAGATGCTAAAGGAAAGTTTCATATACCCCGTTCCATTAACTGAGTGGGTTTCGAATCCAGTGCCTATGGACAAGAAACAAGGAATGGTCTGGGTTTGCGAAGATTTCAGGGATTTAAATAAGGCATGTATGAAAGATAATTACCCCACACCATTTGTTGATCAGATTATTGATGAGTGTGTGGGGAATGAAATTTTCTCCTTCATGGACAGTTTCTCGAGATACAATCAGATTACTGTCTGTCCTGAAGATCAACACAATGTTGCTTTAATTTTCCCCTGGCTACATTTGACTACAAAAAGATGCCTTTTGGCCTTAAGAATGCTGAAGCTACCTTCCAGCGGGCCATGTCCTATGATTTCCATGACATCAAGAATATTATTAGCGAAGCATATTTGGTTGATTTATCTGCTCGTTCTCGAAAGAGAATTGATCATCCTTCTCATCTTCGACAAGTTTTTGAATGATGTCGTTATTATAAAATTCGGTTGAACCCTAATAAGTGAATTTTCACTGTCCCTTCTAGTCGGTTGTTGGGATTCATTGTGTCTATGGAAGGGACTCAGGTAGATCCCTTCAAGGTTGAGGCAATAATTCAATTTCCTCCCCTGTCTTATATTCGTCAGCTTTGAAGTCTTCAAGGTAAAGCCAATTTATTAAGGAGATTTATCGTTAATTATGCTGAGGTGACGAAAGTATTTATGAGGTTGTTAAAGAAAGGATTTCCATTATTTTTGGATGACTTTTCTCAATGCTCATTTGATTCTTTAAAAAGGGCATTGACCTCTACTCCATTATTGAGTCCACCTGATTATAGCAGATACTTCCATTTGTATCTCACTACAGCAGAATCTACGATCCGTATGGTTGTGGTTCAGGAGGATGATGCTATTTGTGAACATTTTGTTTACTACCTTAGTCGAGGCTTGGTGGATCTTGAACTCCAGTATTCTCCCATTGATAAATTAGCTTTGGTAGTTGTCCATGTTGTCCAGCGGCTCAAGCATTATATCCTTATTCGCAAAACTTATGTTTTGGAGGCAGTTAATCCATTTCAGTTTGTTCTCAGTAGGAGAGTGATTGGGGGAAAATAAAATCGATGGATTGTCATTTTGCAAGAGTTTGATCTTGAATCCCTATCTGCCAAATCCAAGAAATCTTTGGTATTTGCAGAGTTGATCTCTAAGTTTCCCTGTGGAAATGAGATTGTTTATGAAGAGTCGTTCCCTGATGAACATCTTTTCATTTTTTTTCACAGGATCCTTGGTATGGAGATCTCATTGTTTATCTCCAGACTTCAAAGTTTCCCTTAGATTTTTCAACAGATGAGCGTCACTGTTGTATCACTTAGTAAAAATTTATCTTATTATCGGTGAAACTCTATATCATCGCGGGGTTGATTCAATCCTTAGACGTTTCTTGACTCTTGAAGAAGCTGACATTGTACTGAATGATTGCCACAATGGAGCTTGTGGTGGTCATTTGGGCTTGCAACAACTCAAAATATTTTGTGTGCATGATAATTTTGGCCCTAGATTTTCAAAGATTGTGTTGAGGTAGAAAAAAATGTCATCTTTTCCAAGTCTATATTCAGAAGATGCATGCTCATCTAGCTCCGCTCTTTCCCGTTGTCATTTTCAATCCATTCAAAAAGTGGAGTATTGATTTTACTACTTGTAACCCACCTTCGGCAAAGGGTCATAAGTACATCATCGTAGCAGTAGAATTATTTACTAAATGGGCTAAGGCTATGCCTACTTTTGCGAATGATGGTGAGACAAAAAACCTATTTATATTCAATCAAGTCATTTCTCGCTTTGTTATTCCCAAAGAGATTTTCACTGACCATGGCAGTCATTTCCTGAACACCATGATGGATGAATTGGCTCTTAAATTAGGTTTTCGGTAGGAGCATTCGTCTCCATATTGTCCTCAGGACAATGGGCAGGTTGAAGCCATAAACATATTATTGAAGGTTATCCTTCAATAGACAGTTGATAAAGTCAGGTCCAATTGGCATGTCATGTTGTATCCTGCACTTTGGGCATACCAGATGTCTGTGAAGACTGCAACCAGATTCACTCCTTTCCAACTGGTTTATGGGCTGGAATCAATCTTTCCTGTTGAATGTGAAATTACTCCCCTTAAGCTGGCTATCGAGCTTCTTCCTGACACTTCAAGTCTCGAAGAATGCCTTGTTGATCTAGAACATCTCGATGAGCATTGCCGAGATGCAACTACAATGAATGAGACTCATAAGAAACGAGTGAAGGTTTAGTATCATAAGGCGGTAAAACCTAGGGTTTTCTCTTAAGGTGACCTTGTTTTGGTTTATGCTCAAGACAAGGATGCCTTGGGGGCAAAAAAATTCAAATCCATGTGGTATGGCCCTTTTATTGTTAAAAATTTCTTAAAGAAGGGAGCTCATGCCTTGGTTGATTTCGACGGAAACGAGGTGGCAGAGCCCAGAAATGGGCTCTATCTGAAGAAGTAATATGCCTAGGCTTTTGCCTAGTATTTACTTTGTTTGTATATATTGTATTTATGTGCATATTTGCCTTATCAATTTTTTATGTGAGCTTGATGATTTTGATCTGCTTTGGTAGGTGTTTTTGGATGAGATGAGTCATTTTGGATTTGTCGATGGTGCTAGTCGATATATCCAGAATCTTTCTTCCACAACTTGGGTAATTTACTATCCATCCAGTCAGTTTCTAGTCTCAAGGGGTGTTTGCATTGGTAATGCTTCTTATAATTTGGCAGAATACCCTGGAGTGGTCAATCTACTTTCAGAGGTAATATCTCTTGGTTTTATTCGTTAGTAGTATACTTGGATTCAAAACTGGTGGTTTCACAATTAAATAACACCTATCATGTCAGAGACCCATTTTTACATTGATTATTTCTGAGAATGCGATTGTTACAATGTTAATTTAATTATGTTACATTGATTCATATTCCTCGTTAAGAAAATTAGTTTGTAGATTCATTGGCTAATCAAGCAATTGATTCGCATATTAATCATTCAATTAATTAATATATCAAAAACATAAAAAATCATTGTACATTTGGGACAATCATATCATATAAATCATTGTGTGTGTGTGTGTATATATATATATATATATATATATATATATATATATATATATATATATATATATATATATATATATATATATATATATCAGAGTTGTGTTCAGAATATACAAAAATCGAGAAATAATGTCCTACAAAATTAGGGATTATGCCCGAACATGTTCACCATAAAAAATATTACAGTCATTCAATCAATAAAATCTATCCCTTTGGGTCTTGCCTAGGATAGGTCGTTCGGAAGAACACTATAGTTGTCACCAAAAGGCGGAACAACCACACCCAATTGCGTGGTACTACTTGGTGAGTCAAGATCTCCAAGTTTTTTTTGTATAGCATGGAGAGTCATCCCTCGGTCTTCTGAGACATCCTAAACTTCTCTTTTGTGGTGCCTATGCCTCGAGAAGCCCTCAGGTCTTACTCGTCCTATGTCTGCACCATGATCCATAAAATTTGTAAGTCAAATTTTCCTAACAAAAATATTTTTCATTTTCATATAATTTGAAAATAAAAAAACCATATAATAAAAAAATCATTGTGCGATCTTACTAATTTCCCCCCATATTGCACCGGGTGGAAGGTTCAAATCTGGATCTCCCCAAAAATACATGCCAACATAGGGATAGTCCTCTACTGCGATGACTTGTTATCCCCACTAAAGGAAGAACTCATCATCCCAAGTAGTCCGGGGGACCTCACCACCCCCAAGTATCTTCATCAGATATGCCCATATTACTATCCGTGGATCATTAGGGCTGCTGATGGTAGAGATGACCTTGGGGCAAAGCCTTGGACTCCTTTCGAAGAAGAATGTACATAGGATGGTCCCATAACCAAAACTATTTGTCTTACCCTTCTAGATTGAGGTCGGTTGTTTCTTCAAGTTTGTCAATAAGGTTGTGCACCAATCATATAATGTATTCAGGAAATCCACTTTCAGGCTCGTGCTTCCTCATGAAGCTTGGTGTAAGGAAGCTGATCCGACTACCCTCAAAATAGTGAAAAGGAAGATTTTCATATGCAACCCTTGCACATATTTAATTGGGATTTGTGTCCCAACCTTCTGAGTACCCTCAACATAGTAAATCCGAATATAATCCTCGACATTTAACCCTCCTGTGGGCTTTCCCTTCATATTTACTGGTTCCCCTCTCTGAGAGAGTCCAGTTATGAAGTAAATGTCCTCGATTTCAATCCTTAGTGGCATCTGATCTATCATGAAACAATCCTCATCCGGTTCCCAATAACTGACAAGCATCTTGAGCAGTCTTGCGTTCATTTTCATGTTTGGAATTTTGAAGAATTTCAGTAATCCACAACTTCGGAGTATATCCAAGGATAACTGGTCTTCCATGACCTCATTGTCAATAGTGTTATGCTTTCTTTCCCTCCAGCTTATGGTCATCCTACATCATTTCATCCAAAATCCATTTAGAAATTCATTTTAAAATTTCGCTTTGCGCATACGTGAGTCCATTCAGACACAATCGTGTCTATACGCGAGTTCATAATTTTGAACCCGTGTATACGTAGAGGGTTTCAGAAAAAACATAATTTCTATGGTGAAAACCCAAAAAATTTGCTTGAATTGATAAAGAAATTAATGACTAAGCTAAGTGTGAGGCTTACCTGAAATATTTGGATCGATTCGGTGGGTAATTGCTCCGTTTCCAAGAAGGGGATTTTTTGCTCCATAGCACTTTCACAATTTCTTCACAGCAGAAATGACCACATGTGAGTCCAAAAGGCCTATTTATGCTCATAATTCAAATTTTTTTCGCAAATGTCTTTTGTGTCTATTTTTTGAATTTGTTCACAACTGTTTAATCTTTTGGATTGTAAGTTGTTGGATATGTTTTTTTAGGTCCATTCTGGTGATTTCGAGATTATTCCTTTTTTTCTTCGATTCCATGACCGCTGACCTATTATGGTAGGTATTTTGTTCCAAACTAGCATATAGGTTAGGGAATTCAATTTTTGTTGCACTTATGCATACTAGCCTCCATTATGAAATCTTTCCATAGGGTCAACCCCATCATGTTATGATTATCAAACCAATTTCACTTGCTAACATATAAATTATGATATGATGGTAGAGCCATCATTTACATAGGATTTTTAGTTAGATCCTCGCTAAAATATGTCTCCCATGCTGTAAATTATGTAGGCTTGGGAGTCCTCTTTAGTCCCGGGATGACTTATGCGTTGAAGGTCCATTCTTATTCTTCTTCACTATCTTTTTCTGGCCATATACCCTAGAGGCTCTCATTTTATTGTTGAGTTGTTTTACTGCATTGCATATTGACCATTTGTATATCTTGGCCTTTAGCCGACTTCATTTGGACTCGTGTTTAAGCCATATTTTGACCATGTATTTCTGTAAATTCAACCATGTAATCGCTTAGCCTTCACGACTTGACACCTTTTCCCATGGATGGAACGTTCCTCTAAGTGCCGCTTACCAATTTTCACCACCTTGCATTGAGCACAAGATCGTTCCTATCCCAGGAACTAGTGCATCTATTTACCAACACTCATTCTATCCATTGTAATATGGGCATTCTTTTATTATTTTTTCAGGATATAATATGAAAAGGATAAAAAAAATCAAATATCCCAAAAAGAGCTGGAACAGGACATTACTTCTACATTTTATGGAAGCTAAAGAGTTAGTTGTGTCACCCTTGAACAAAGCACAAAAAGCTAAGTCTTTTCTCCATTTGGGATGGGTTTATTTTTTACTTAGGATAAGTCGTAACCTTGTTATCAAGTCAGTACTCCCCTGATTGGTTATCTATTCCAATCATATGGAGGGTTTGTTTATGCCTCCTGCATGACAAACTTATACAAAGTTATCATATGCTGCCATAGCCAAAATGAGTCGTGCTTTTGTCAAGGGAAGATAAATTGAGTTGGCCTTTTTGCGGTGTCTCTTGAATCATTTTTTAGTTGGCCATCCAAGTCTATTCGAGTTTTGTTCTATCAAATCAGCTATTTGGTCCTTTGGTCGTGTTGGTTTGATAAGGTATCCATTGAATTCTTTCCGACGAGTTTGTCTCTTATTGACTTTGACAAATTGCTCTGAGAGAAAACCTAGAGCTGCACCGTGGCCTTATTTACATCATTGATAGGTGACCTTGTGCCGTGGTCCTATTTACATCAACACCATGGGTCTTTGAATGGGTGGTTACCCTTGTGTTAGACTTCATCTTACATTATCACACCTGGGATTCATGTAGTGCCTTGGTTTCCATTTGAACCTATTCGTGGGTTCCTCTCCTCTTTGTTAGCTTTCATTATTGGTTGGTTCAGAGGGTTTCTGCCGTGCACTAGCCACATCTTGTGCATGCCAGGAACATGCTTCAGGTTGATTACTTCACTCTTCTTCGTCCAATTCCTTCCAAATTTTGGACCGTGGGTTACACTCACACTAGATTGATGTGGGATGCCTTAATGGGTTCCTTCCAATAGATATTTCCCCATCTGCTCTGACTCATTGCTCTGGGAATAAGGTCTAGAGTCCTTTTATCAATACCTTAGGGTTTACAGTCTTCAATGGAAGATTCCTTCGCTATTGACAATGAGAATACATCAATGTATCCTAATTGGTATATTCTCTCAAGTGTTTGAATTCAAATCATTTATTCACACTTGTTATATTGTACTGGGGCACCTTGACTCTCATCATCTTTATCAATGATTTGTCTCATGTTTGTTAACGAAATACATCAATGACCGGTAATCAAATGATTTCTCACATGGTTGACCTCAGCTCATTTATTCCCATTGTGTAGAATTGTGCCATAGTGATCAGTCAAGACCTTGGGTTTGCATCAACATGCTTTGGTTCACTTTGACAGTTCCTTCAGTTTTCTGCGAGTGACACCATCCACCCTTATATGTTGTAGTTCATCACAACAACATCTTATATGTTGGCACTCGAGTTGCATGTAGAACCGTTTTTTCCACCACTTATGATTTGGTACTTGGAGATTCAATTGTTGCTTCATTGATCAGATATCTTTGCAACATCATTGATTAGTTTGATGTATGTGATACTTGGACATGATTTTGATATGTATTTCTGGGCAGTGATCAATTTATTCACTATGTACTTTACAGTTCAGTTGTACTTGTATACATATTGGATTCGATCCATACTTGATATGCAGACATGATTTTCTTTCACTGAGCATGGGTATGCCCACCTCATACGTGAGATTTATTTCTGATTGATTTCACTGGTTTTTGGCAGGCTAAAATATGGTGAAGTCCTCTCTAGTCCTTACACGATTATTTATTTTGCACATAATACATTTCGGCCATCATGTACCCCTTATGAACTCATTATTAGGGGTCATCTGTTATAGCATCATTTGTCACCTCTATATACTTGATGAATTATATATTGGCCTTGGGCAGACCTTCCATTCAGACTTGGTCAAAATTCTTAAAAAACAATATTTTGAATTCCATGAGCGACTCTGCCCAGACTTTTCCACGTACAGACGTGGGTCCACTCATTTCTAACCCAAGTATACAATTTAAAATATTAAAAAAAATTAAACTTCCTATTAATTGGGCGTGGTTTGCAGGTTTTTCCTATAAAAAAAGTACATCAACCTGTGGATAGACTGTTTCCCAACTGAAAAACTATTTTGAGGAAATATAAATACACCTGAAGGGAAAGGCCTCAGGGAGGAAAGAGAATGCTATTGATATTATAGCATGTTATAGCCCTGATCAAGTCTGATATTTCCCTGTGCCTTCTACACTTCCCAGGTTCAAGAAACCTTTCTTTCCTTGTGATGTTCACCCCCTATTTATGTGACGTCATTTGTGCAAATTTTATGGAAGAAGCTTTGTGAGGCTAGGGCTGGACGGATCCGGAGGATGGTTTTGCTTGGAGCTGTGGCAGATCTTAGGTGATTTCTCCAATTTCTCTTTACATACTATCAATAAAAGAAGCTCTGTCCCATTCTGTTAGGTCCCTATATTACTAGTATAGTTCCTTATTGCTCTTATTGTAACCCCCTTATTGTTATTGTTGTACCCCTGTAACCCCCATATTTTTATTATTGTGCCCTTAAATTATTATTGTTAGGTTGGCTAGGATTACATTGTGGCCCCATGGACTCCTATATATAGAAAGGAGGTTTTTTCATTTGTATCATCCAAGAATTGTTCATTTATGTAATGTATTGGATGTTTCCCCCTCGAAGTGGCTAATTTCTAAGGAATTGATCTCTCTTTTCTTCTATTTTTGGAGCTGGTTTCACAACATTTGGTATCAGAGCTTTGGATTCTAGGGTTTTGCTACTCCAAACAAGTCATCGTGGAATTTTCGTTATAACGTTTTTTCTCTGAAAGTTCAGAAGCTGAAATTTTTAGAGTGCGAAGATGAAATCCTGAGGAAAATTTTCACAAAATTTCAAAGCTTGGTTCACAACATTTTTGGAGATATGGTTTGAGGAATTTAGGGCTTTTTTAGGCTCTCGAATTTCATCTCAAAGAGGTGATTGTGGGAAAATCTTCATAACTCTCTCTCTGAGCATTGTATTGGAATTTTGTAAAAAGTGGCTGCAAGTACACAGACTATAGTTTCATGTCTATCAATTTCAGAGCAGAAGGAGGAAAAATTGACACGTGGAAAGTCATACAAGTTTTCTCTACTGAACGAATCCATAATTAGGTCATTGTGGGAGATTGGACATAACTTTCCCTTGAAGAATCTAAATCAGGTCAGATCTGTGGCATTCGAAAGAGGATTCAGAGGTCTACCTCAGGGCCAAATTTCAGATATTGAAGATCTGAAATCACAGATATAATTCAGTTTCAATATCTAGCTCCTCAAGAACAATAAAAAGGTGTGTATTTTTTTTTCTTTTTCGAATTGTATAAGTCTTGTAAAAAAATCAGTTTGAAGTGATTCCAAGGGCCTATTGAGCATATATTTCAGTATTGGGTTCTGAAATGCCTTCTTAAAATAATTCAACACCCATTAAGCCCTCAGAATACTCTACTATGACTCATGAAGATGAAGAATTGCAACATGATCTATCAAAATTACAAGAGCAAGTGCACCAAATTTCACTCTCGCAAAGAGCAGAAAAAATGAAATGGAAGTTTTGAAGAAAGGTGTGGAAGCAAAGATGGATGGTTTGAATAATAATATGGATGGTTTGAAGAAATGCGTGAAAGCTAAGATGGATGGCGTGGAAGCTAAGATGGATGACATGGAAGCTATGATTGATGAAACAATGAAAGACAACATGGAAAACGTGAAGAATGATCTAAAAGCAGACATGGAAGGTTTGACAAAGTTGATACAAGAAATGATTCCTAATGGCGAAAAGATAGTAGAGGAAACTCATGATGAGAACAAAATAAATGTTAATCATGATTTCATAAACTCTAATGTTGGATGGAAGAACCACCATATTCCAAAGATGGATATGAGGAAGTTTGATGGCAAGGATCCCGTAACATGGATACTACATATGGAGAAATATTTTGATCTCAATAATGTGCAAAACACACAAAAGGTACGCATTGCAACTTTACATCTAGAAAAAAATACATTTGTATGGTATCGATGGCTTTGCTCCCGTAAAAAAATTGTCACTTGGTCAATTTTTATGGAGGAAATGATAGCACATTATGAGGATACAAAGAGCAACACCTTCTTTAGCCAATTGACAAATCTCAAACAAAAGGGTTTAGTGGGGGAGCACATTGAGGACTTCCAAAAATTGAATATAAGGGTAACTGATATTCCAGAGGAACACAGGATTGATCTCTTCATAGGTACTTTAAAGGATAACATCCAACATGAAGTTCGCGTTTTGGAACCTGATTCATTGGAGAAGGCATTCAGGCTGGAAAGAAAAATTGAATGTAAAATTATGGCGACAAGGAAGCCTACCACTCACTTCTATAAAGAAGGAAGTGTTGCTACGCCTAGATTTCCACAACCTACAAGGTTGACACCACAAAAATTGGAAGAAAAAAGAGCAAAAGGGCTTTGCTACAGTTGTGATAGCAAATACACTAAAAGTCATAAGTGTGCTGAGAAGAAATTATTTTACATAGATTGTGAAGAGGAAGAAGAAAATGAACAAGAAGAGGATATACACCAGGAACCAGCCCTAGAAGAGGAAGAAATGAATCCGACCATATCGTGTAATGCACTGACAAGAATTACCGCTCCTCAAACTCTCAAGATAGAAGGACATATCAAGAAGAAAAAGGTAATAGTGTTGATTGATTCAGGTAGCACCCATAATTTTATTCATTGTAAGGTAGCCAAGGAATTAAATTGTTTCCTATACCCAGCACCAGAATGTCAAGTGATGGTTGCAAATGGAAGAACTATAAATTTCTCTGGAAAATGCCATAATATCAAGCTAACCATGGGGGAATATGTATTGACTAGTCCAATGCTTTCCATTCCTATGGGAGGTGCTGATGTTGTACTAGGAGTACAATGGTTACAATCTTTGGGGACGGTAGCATTTAATTTTCAAGAACTTTTCTTGAAATTTTTTTCAGAAGGAAAGGAAGTCGAATTACGGGGTATTGAAGGGAAGCCGGGAAGGATAATAAGTTCTAATGTCATGACAAAGCTTTTAAAGAAAGAACAACGAGGCGTAATTGCACAATTATGCTCACTAGAAGTTCCGACATCAAAATCATCTATTTCTGCAGATCTCCAACAAGTCTTGGACAATCATTCCAAGGTGTTTGAAACTCCCAAAGGACTCCCACCTATTCGTGATCATGATCATGCTATTCATTTGATTCCGGGAAGTGTTCCTCCAAACATCAGGCCTTATAGATATCCTTACTTCCAAAAGAGCGAAATTGAACGTATGATTGCAGAAATGTTAGAGGCGGGTATAATTCAACCTAGTCAAAGATCTTTCTCTGCTCCTGTAGTATTGGTACACAAGAAGGATGGATCATGGCGAATGTGTCTGGATTATAGGGAGCTCAATAAGCTCACCATTAAAGATAAATTTCCCATTCCTGTGATTGATGAATTATTGGATGAATTACATGGAGCAATTTATTTTACCAACTTGGATCTTCGTTCAGGATATCATCAAATTAGAATGAAGACTGAAGATATTCCAAAAACAACATTTTGAACTCATGAGGGTCATTATGAATTTTTGGTCATGCCTTTTGGCCTTACCAATGCACCTTCTACATTTCAAGGGTTGATGAATTCCATTTTCAAACCTTTCCTTAGAAAATTTGTGCTAGTATTTTTTGATGATATACTAATCTACAGCAGGTCTTGGAAGGATCATGTTGAACATGTTGACAGGGTGCTCAAACTATTGTAGGAGAAATAATTATATGCAAAAAAATCCAAATGTTTCTTTGGAGTACAAGAGGTGGAATATCTGGGTCATATTGTATCTCATGAGGGTGTTAAGGTAGACCCTAACAAAATTAAAGCCATTAAGGAATGGAAAGTCCCCACAACCATAAAGAAATTGTGCGGATTTCTCAGGTTAACAAGATATTATCGCAGGTTTGTTAAGAATTATGGGAGAATAGCAGCACCTCTAACAACATTATTGAAGAAAGATGCATTTTCATGGACTCCTGAAGCAACTAAGGCCTTTGAACATCTTAAAGAGGTAATGTGCCTAACACTAGTCTTAGCTACACCATACTTCACAAAAACCTTTATTGTGGAATGTGATGCCTCAGGAAATGGAATTGGTGTTGTTTTAATGCAAGAAGGAAGACCCATTGCTTTTGAAAGTTGTTCAATCAAAGGAAAGTATTTAGAAAAGGCTATTTATGAGAAGGAAATGTTGGCAATACTACATGCACTAAAGAAATGGAGACCTTACCTAATGGGAAGACACTTCAAGGTAAAAAATGATCATGATAGTCTTAAACACTTTTTGGAACAAAGACTATCTTCAGAAGAGCAGTAAAAATGGGTCACAAAAATGTTGGGTTATGACTTTGAAATCGTCTACAAAAAAGGGAAGCTAAATGTTGTTGTAGATGCACTCTCAAGAAAGGATGAAGAGGTGGAAGCATTTATTTGTTCCCTTTCAATAATCCCACTAGATTGGATAACCGAAGAAAGGGATGAATGCAAGAAGGACGAAGAAGTGTGGACTCTCATTCAAAAGTTGCAGTAAGATCCTAGTACATCTAATACATTTAGTTGGAAAAATGATTCCTTATGGTACAAAGATCACTTATATATTTGCAAGAATTCCCAACTAAAACAAAAGATTCTTTTGGAATTGCACACTTCTCCTTTAGGAGGACACTCAGGATTTTTAAAATCTTACCACAGGGTGAAGAAAGATTTTTTTTGGGATGGCGTTAAATCTGATGTTCAAAAGTTTGTGGTGGAGTGTTTGGTTTTCCAGCAAAATAAATTTGAGACAATTAAGACCCCGGGTCTTCAACAACCTTTATCCATTCCAAGTCAACGTTGGGAGGAGATTTCAATGGATTTTATCACAGGTTTACCTAAGTTCGAAGGAAGGAGTGTCATCATGGTGGTAGTTGATAGACTTACCAAGTATGCACACTTTTGTGCATTATCTCATCCATTTAAAGAAAGTCCAGTTGCTACTGCATTTATGGAAACAATTCAAAAGCTACATGGAAACCCGAAGATTATTGTAAGTGACAAAGATCCCATTTTTACAGGAAATTTTTGGACGGAATTGTTTTCTTGTTTGGGTACTCAACTAGTTCATAGCTCATCTTATCATCCTCAATCTGATGGTCAAATAGAGATAGTGAATAAATTTTTGGAAGGATATCTTCATTGTTTTGTATTTGATAAGAAAGCACAATGGGTAAATTGGTTACCTCTCGCTGAATGGTGGTATAACACTTCCTTCCATACTGCAGCAAAAATGACCCCATTTATGGCACTTTATGGATATCATCCACCATCCATCACATCTTCTTTAAGGGAAAATGCTAAGGTTAAAGCAATGGAGGATCACATTGAACATCAATAAGAAGTTATCCAACTCTTAAAGGATAACCTAAATTTGGCACAAAATCGAATGAAACAATAGGTATATCAACATCGCAGTGAGAGAAGTTTTGATGTGGGAGACTGGGTATTTTTATGGCTACAACCATACAAACAAATGTCCCTCAAGCAAGCTAAGAAGGACAATAAATTATCGACAAAGTACTATGGTCCTTACAAGGTTTTGCAAAATATTAGTACTATGTCATACAAATTGGAGCTTCCTGCTTCTTCGTGAGTGCATCCAGTTTTCCATGTTTCATGCTTAAAAAAGGTAATATGGGACAAAATTCCAGTTCAAACAATATTACCAGAACTTGATGAGGAAGGAAAAACCATATTGGAACCTGAAGCAGTCATGGAAACAAGAACTCGACAACTACGAAATCGATCAATTTCAGAGTATCTCATCAAATGGAATAACTTACCCACTGAAGATTCTACATGGGAGGATGAGAATTTCATTCAAAAGCACCCGGAGCTACTCAAGTGTTGAGGACAACACTTTTTTTAAGGAGAGGAGCATGTTAGGTCCCCATATTACTAGTATAGTCCCTTATTGTTCTTAGTGTAACCCCCTTATTGTTATTGTTGTACCCCTGTAACCCCATATTGTTATTATTGTGTCCTTAAATATTTATTGTTAGGTCGACTAGGATTACATTGTGGCCCCATGGACTCCTATATATAGAAAGGAGGTTTTTTCATTTGTATCATCCAAGAATTGTTCATTTATGTAATGTATTGGAGGTTCCCCCCTCGAAGTTGCTGATTTCTAAGGCATTGATCTCTCTTTTATTCTATTTTTGGAGTTGGTTTCACAACACGTTCTCGATGTCTTTGTGTTATATGTCTCCTATACATGTTGAATGATCTTGTAATGGTTTATTTCGTGTTATTTTTATGAGATTATATGTTCTAACATACTAAAATATAGAATATATACGTTGTGCAACTACTTTGTGTGCTCTATCTTGATTTATTTGCAGGTCTTGTAGCACGAGGAGTAGCAAAGGGTTTGCACCCTGCGGGATCAACCCCATATGTAGGCCACATGGGTAAGGTCACCCATCCTCCATTTTCTAGTTCAAGCATTAGGACTCGTAATTTGAGTGCTTCTTCTGATGATATGTATTCTGCTCTATTAGGTCCTTCAACCCAGACCTCAAGCTAGTTTTTCCCATAACACTCATATACCTGGGTGCACTGCAACTAAGGGTTTGTATTAAAAAGGTGGCAGAGGTTCCCAAGAGGTGCCTTGGCGCATTGGTTGTGGGCGGCGTTGTTAAGGCAGAGGTAGGGGGTTCCAACTCCACTGACCTTCCACATTTGGCAAAATGTTGGCATGTTATTTGTTGTTATATGTTTTTTGGTGTTTGGATTTTTTTGGGACTGTTGTGGAGCCTCTGCGTGGGAGGGGTTGGTTCGCTGGCCGTGGAATCAACTCCCACCAGCTCCGTCCTTCACATGTCATATATGGAGCGGTGGTGGTGTGGGCCGGGTCCACTGGAGGTGGCCCACCCACCCACATAATTGGTTATTGTTATACGGTGGGTTCTGACGGGGGTGGCGGGGGTCATGGTCTGCCACCCTTATTTTAATATGTTTTTTTTATTAAAAAAATGGTCATTTTTAATTTTTTTTTAAATAAGGGTTATTGGGAAATTTAGCGAGGCCACAATTTTGCTCGTTTTTGGGAACTAAGTTCCTTGCCGGTTGACGATGAATTTGTGGGACACTTAAACCTGGCCCACTGCCCAAATTTGACCAAAAATTTGACTTGATCTAACTTCTCCATATGGGCTCGGATTGGATATCCCTTCACACCGTTGGAATTAGGGTGATGAGAAATTCAATCTGAACCTTTCTCGAGAGCAATTCGAACACTTTGAATTTTGACCATTTCTAAGCCCTCTTGGTCTCCTTAGGGTGTCTGGAGGCACCCGAATCACTTGGGTCTGCCTAACTATTATTGTGTTTGCATAAAAAAAACTCTAGGGTGTTGCCCCGGACCTTGTGTAGGGGGCCGGTAGCCCCCTTGCAAACCCTCTAACAGGGGAGCTACCACCCCCCTGTGACCCCCCCGTTGTGCTTAACACAATGTACAACACATGAAGCTAGTCAAGGAAAGAATATAACACACACCCAACATGGATGTATATACTTATTTTTATCTTATTCACATATATTTATAAATTATAATTATTTATTATTATTACTATTTACTTAGTTCGAATTCAAAAAATTTAAATAAAAAACTAAAATAATTTTTTCTATACAACCATGTACTTATTCCATTAATTTCTAAAATTTTTACTTTAAAAGTGTCATTTACAACTTGAAATAATAAATTTAAATAAAATTAAAAATTAAATAAATTAATGAAAATTTGTATAAACAAAATATATTAGACTCTTCATATCCTTTATGACAAAATAGTCCGAGGGTTTAGCTTAAAAAACTGCTGCCAACAAAGAAGGATATTTATTTAGGTTATATATTTGATTTGAATCCCTTGAATTAAAAAAAGGGTAATAAGGAGTGGTCGATTTTAGCTATCTTCCTGCTCTGCTGCAAGTTTTGGCTTGGACATGTCCATTGTGGACTTAGGAATTGTTGAAAATGACTTCATTAACATTAGGGAGACCACCTATTCAGAGCCGCAAATAAAACTCTTTTTTGTTTGTATTACTGGTTCTGACTAGTTTGGGATGGGTCCAGTTACACATGAAAAAGAGTATATGGAAGCTATATGGAATAAGTGATATCAATTTGAATTAGTATAGTAAGCAAACCAAATAAGACATAACTTAAAATAAATTATATGTTGTATAACTTGGGCATTCATATACTGTTGTGAATTAGAAAATGTAACATATGACTAGGAATGTAGATATATAACATCTATTATAAAAAATTGAAATGATTAATTCAAATAAATAGTTATTTGAATTTATGTTAACTCATTCATATTCAATTTACAGATCTCGTTTAATCAAAGAAATAAATACATCAACAATCACAATAATTAATTTGATAATCAAAAGGACAAGCATAATATAAATTTGAAAACAAAACTAATTAAAGTACCAAATTCATTCTACTTCTTTTAAACATGGAATAAAAATGATTCAATTTTTTGGATTAAAAGAGCAATGTACAATAGTGCAACAAAGCCTTTCTTTCCAAAATTTCAGAACCCTAAACATGGGTTCAAGAGAGTCTTGAATAGTTTTTCAAAATATGAAAGGACTAACTATGAGTCGAATGTTCCCTCAACCAAAGTAAAATATACTAAAATAAATTAGTAAAAAACTGCATCAGTAAGGCTAAAAATAGATCATCCTTGAGTAGGTGAAAGTGACATCGAAGAATGATTGAAGCACTGTAATCAAAATAAATTTTGAGAAGATTATCCAACTCAGGAGGTGACTATGGATGAATACTGACTCTACATGTTAGAACCCAAGATTTTAGTACATGCAATATTTGAATAATCTGTTCATTTAGGACCTTGGTTCTTTGATACTCACTAAAGGGTTTAATGAGGAATTCCCAATTTTTCTCGAAGTTAACTTATGTCAATTGATCAATTATTTTCATTAACTCATCCCTGTTTTCCTATACTTCAAGACTTAATTTATTCAGGGAGAGAATCATTTATATATACAATCGACATTTTAGTGTCTTTCAATGATTTCATAGTCGATTGAATAAGTGAGCCTCAAAGCCTTTCCACATCTTCTACCATTGTTTTGAGAGTGTGCAACTGAGATTTCCATTAGTTCATTAAAATAAAATTTTGAATCTTGGTAATAATGGGTAGGTTGGAAGAATTCTTGTTTGGATCCCATTGTCATTGCAACAACTCCTTAAGTTTCTTCCTTGAATCTTCAAATAATTTTTTCATGTCATAAAACTCATTGAATAAAGCATTACCATGTTTTTCCATAACCTTAAAATTTCCCAAAGTATCACATAATGTTACCTGGACATGTTGAAGTGTTTGATTATTACTAAGTGCCTCGTGTTTGAATTTTTCCAAGTTAATTACATTGGCTTCCATGGCTTCTATTTTCTACAACAAGTCATTAACCCGAGCCTCTTTCTTCTTGATGTATACTTCTAACCTAGTTTTTAGTTCAGTAGCATGAACATTTAACTATGCCCACAATATTTAACAATCTTATTCCAATAGTACTATCTTCTCATACTTTTTCTTGGTGAATTATTTAAATTTAGTCACCCAATGGATGCTTGCATTGGCACAAACTCTAGCATATTGTGCAAATTCTTCAAAATCTTCATCTGGGGTGGAATAAGAGCTTTCCCAAATGGTTTCTAATGCTATTATTGATACAAATTTCATAGGTGGACTTTTTGTTTATGAAATATTTCTCTTATTCCTAATATTCTTTAAAACGACTTGTATTTTAGGGCTGTAAAAAATTTCAATTGGAGGCATTTGGTGAATATGAAATTCAAAATCATTACTTTGTTGAGATACTTGTTCTGAAACATGAAACTATTAAAAGGAGTTGAGATAATAGCATCAGGATTAGAGAGATAAGTGTTTGTCACAACTGGAGAGTTCATTTCTATTTTTTATTTGTTAACAACTTGGGTAGACAAATAACTGGAATCTGGGTATGGCCTAGATTTAGTTTAAACACTTGTAGCATATGCTAAGATTCTTTGATTATGCAATTTCCATTGTTTTTCCATTTCAGGATCAATAATGAGTTCAAAAATATTTTCCTTATGATGCACAATATTCTTCTTTGAAAGAACAATTTTCTCAGGAGTCTTTTATTTTATAGGATCAACAGTTATATCTTTATATTTCTTAATCAAGGATTTTTCTAGAGAGTAGCTAACTGCTTAGTAACTTTCTGAGTAGCAATTTATTTAGACTGATCCTTATTCAAAAGAACTTCTTAGTGAGGAGTTTTCTATTTAGTATCCTATGGGGTGGTGTTGACAGTGCTGGATACCTCCAACTTACAGAGGGTCTCCCTGATGTGAAGTCCCAATCAAACCTCACACCATTTGGATTAGAATCTCCATCCAAAGTATCATCCTAAACCATAACTAAAGGTTTTCCTTGACTATAATGAATAACATAAGAGAATATGCACATAACCTTTGAAATCAACAAGCAAGTTGACACTGTGAACACTAATTGCAATGTGTAAAGGGAGGCCTTTACAATATGGGAGACAAGAGTGAGTCCCCAGAAGGAAAGTAATAGTACTATCCTAAGAGAGTTACACAAGAACAAGGAAATATTCATTAGTTATCTAGAAAAATAGTTCAGATAGACACAACGATCATTGAAGCAAATACAACACATATTCAACAAGGTAAGCACCAAATCCAATGAAGTACTTCAATTTATTTAGTACATATGAACTTTACATATAACACAAACATCTAAAGAATAGCCTTACACCATTCACGATACATGCATGAAAGCATGCTAGCTCAATGAGCTTATGATAATTAAGTGAAAGATAAAAGTACAAAGTTACAATGGTGAGCCACTAACTCTAGTAATGGAACATTAAGTCACTTATTGATTCTCTAAAGAATGATCTCCTCTCCTTTGCCAAGCTAGAGAACCCAAGGGTAGCTCTCTAAATCCTTATGAATCCAAAATGTCTTTGCTTGAGTTATGAGGGTGTATTTATAACAACAAAAATTTCCTTTCATATTTCCATGACTCTTGATTTACCCTCATGAATCTTGGACTCCTAAGTGACCTTTAAAGTTCTATTGACTCTTTGGTCCACATGCAAATTTTCATATTCCACATGTGACTCTAGGACTTCCACACATTTTATTTTTGTCATTTTCTTGAAAATGCATAATTACATTCCACAACAGGTGGTAAGAAAAATTGACACATATAACATTTTGATGACATTATTACAAGTCATGACTTTGAAATGATAACATGGAACTTCATGATGATGTGGCAGTGCCAAGCTACTCTCTTTACTGCTATGAATCTAAATTCTTCATGATAGATCTTTGATTTTTATTCATTTTCATCCTCCAAAGGGTCTTAGATCAGTATTGGGACCTTCTAAGTCTTCATGAAATGTCTTCATTCTATCATGGTCCAAGATCCCTTCATGTCTTCATGGTTGTTCTTCTTTGTTCTTCTTCTCCGCAAGTGATCCTTCTCCTAAAAAGTTTCCTTAAGAATCACTTTCCCCTATTGAGGAGGTATACCTGATAATGGATTTCACTCATGACAAGGTAAGATTAGTATGGAAATCATGTATTCTATTTGTACTTTGCTCATGGAAGAAGATGCTTGTGACAAGCCTGTTAAAGGATTGAGAAGAAAGTGATTGTTGGGGATTGCATATTTGAGCTCAATGGTGACTGAGGAAGGCACCACTATTCACTAGAATTTCACAATGCACTATAAGGAGGGGCTCTTTAGGGGCCAACACAATGAGCAAGCGTAAGAGGAAATGATGATGATCTTGCTGACTAAAACTACATAGTGTGAAAGGTTGAAGGGAGAGGAAGAAAATTACTAGAGAGCTTGGATTCACAATGAATTAGGGTTTGTCTCACTATGGACTAGAACTGCACTATGTGCTTAAGAGTTCAAGCATGACAAGAGGAGCAAACAATGAGGGATTATAGTTAGCAATGGAGGCAACCTAGAAAATATTGCAACTGTGCAATGCATAGTTCTTGAGGGGAAGACTCTTATTATTTCATGTTTGAGTTATGTAGTGGCTTGGAAACAGACTAAATATCCATTTGAAATGTCCCATGCACTGAGGGAATCTTACTGTAAGCAGATATTATGCAATTGGATAAGACAAGTAGGAAAAGATCAAGTCATTTTTCCAAGAGGGTTCATCTTTGCACTATGAAAGAATCAAGTCCTTTACATTGCATAATTTAATTTTTTAAAGGGGTGAAGATGGTACTTACTATCAAATATAATTTCTCCATGCACTATGCAAGGCATAACTGATCAAATCGCAATGCAATGTGTCAGTACAAGCAACAATGGTTAGGTGATTACGCTTTGAATATTCTCAATGTGAAATCATGAGAGATGACCTTATTAAAGGCCCAATGTAAAATTATTTAGGGAAAATATTTCATCAATGAGGCTCATGAATAGATAAATTCATAACCTGGTGACGGTATGAATGGTTTCATAACTTGCACTGGGCAGGAGGACAATGAAGAGCTCCAGAATGGCTAAGTGTGGGACCAATAGAGTAAGAGAGGGAAAAGCATCTGAACGAGACTCAAGAACATATATCACACATTAGTGCCATAAATACAAGATAGGGGAATGCAAACGACTCATTAAAAACAATCACACCTTGAAAAGAAAACAAAACAACACTTATTTCTAAGTGCAACAATTAAACATGGCATTGTGACACTTAGAATACAAGTTGTGACAAAAGTGTAAAATGTGACCAGAAAGTGTGCTAAGCTATATGAATCTATCAAGCACATATTATTATGATATGTAGGACCATCTAATAAAGAAGAGTGTGCTAGATCTACCTCTAGTGATGTGCGAAGGTACACCACATACAATATTGAAAATGGTTGGAAGCTACACTTGCAACAATTAGAAAATGTGAAAACGACACTTGTAAGAGCTAAAGAAAGTGAAAGTGATAATTCCAGAGTGAATATATTATGAAAATGTCACTTTTTAAAGTGAAATCAAGAAAAAAACGATATTCATTAAAGTTAAAGTGACAATTGTGAAAGAAAATGTGTGAAAAAGTGACATTGGGTAAAAATATCCAAAATTGAAGTACAATTGCGAACGAAGTGAGAGAGAAATTGTCAATGAAGAGTGAAAAATGGTTTTCGACATAGGCTATGTAGTGCAATATCATTATGGACTGTGCAGTCACTATCAACAGTGATTGTGCAAGCACTATAACAGAAAATTGCTCAAGCTCTATTCCTAGAGGCTGCGCAAGCCTTACTCTCAAGAATTACGCAATGCATTTTTAAGCTTGCAGATGAAAGGTTTTCTTGTGAATTCATCAAGGGATAAACACAAATGAGCAAGTGAATTTGAAACTTAGAGTCTCATAAGAAGAAGTCTTAAACACTTGCAAAACATTAACCGACCATGAAGTGACTATGATTCATGTTGGGTAATTTAATTGACCTTAAATTAATTCATTAATTGTCAAGGTTCGTGTACTTATGAAGTGTATGTGCACCATATATTCTAGGAATTATGTCTTTGGATTAAATTATTCTAAGTATGGAAAAATGTTGAAATGATATTTAGAGAGTAATCATGCACACACACTTTCTATTCAAAGTTACATCAAAACCCAAATACTTACATGAATTGAAATTTATTGCTTGCATGATTGAAAATATAATTCTAATTGAAAAATTTAAAACCTATTTTTAATTTCACAAATGAAATACTAACACTAGATTGCAGGGAATATATTTTAATGGTACTTGCAGAATTGAAAACGCTACTTTGCATAAAGGAACTTCAACACTAATTGCACAAAAGGAAATCATTTGCAAAAAGAAAATAAATTAACTACAATTGCAGAAAGGAATGCTAATGAAAGTACTTGCAGAAACAAAATCAAGTGAGAAATTGTAACTCCAAATTATTAATGACGTGCACAACTAATTATAAAAGGAAATTTCTTTTACCTTCTACGAAATTGACTAAGTAATGAAACTAAATTGCTAGAAGGAAAATGCATATAAGAATCAAATCTTTTTGGTATTCTCTTTTATGAGCGCTCTAAATATCAAAACAACAATTGATTAAAACATGAATGAAATGAAATATTCAAGGAGGAAAAAATTCATGAAACTACCACACTATGAGCAAATTGAAATGGAAACAAAACTTATTATCCTTACAACTTGCCAGGGGGCCCTCCTGTGAGTGCAAGCCTGCTACTGATCAAATTATTTCTTAGCCACACATTGAAAACAAAGGATTATATTACTTTAAAATAGAGTTTCATAGAAATGTAAATGAACCAAAACGTACTTAACTTCCGAACTATTTTTTTGGTTTTTCCTTATGGCTTTTATACAATTCTTCATTAAACTAATTCAAGAGTCCTATGCCAATAAGAAATGAAACTGCTAAGCCATCAATTGACTAAGTAATGAAACTAAATTGCTAGAAGGAAAATGCATATAAGAATCAAATCTTTTTGGTATTCTCTTTTATGAGCGCTCTAAATATCAAAACAACAATTGATTAAAACATGAATGAAATGAAATATTCAAGGAGGAAAAACTTCATGAAACTACCACACTATGAGAAAATTGAAATGGAAACAAAACTTATTATCCTTACAACTTGCCAGGGGGCCCTCCCGTGAGTGCAAGCCTGCTACTGATCAAATTATTTCTTAGCCACACATTGAAAACAAAGGATTATATTACTTTAAAATAGAGTTTCATATAAATGTAAATGAACCAAAACGTACTTAACTTCCGAACTATTTTTTTGGTTTTTCCTTATGGCTTTTATACAATTCTTCATTAAACTAATTCAAGAGTCCTATGCCAATAAGAAATGAAACTGCTAAGCCATCTAGAAAGTAGATTTAAACTAGAACTTCATCTCCTCATGATTTTCTATAGAAAGAGAAAATCATGAGGGATTATTCTCGAATCATATCCTCATAATCGAAGAAGTCTTTTAAATTTTCACTTGATGTTGTCATGATCTCTTTCTTATCTTCACTTGACCGCTGCACTGTCATACCCAAAGTTTGGCTATGGGATTGACTCTTAGATCTATGAATCTCTGTAGCCTGCCAAGTCATGCTAAACGGCGATCATCCATGTAGTGAACATTTTTAATCTTCAAATGCCTTTCATCCCTTTATTGATGTATTGCAACTTGTCTAATCATGGATATGGCTGAAAAATTCAACATTAGCTCGAGAATGATCATGATTTTGTAATTGTAGAGATGTTTTCATTATAATTCATAAAGAAACATAAATTCTAAAACATGGATGACTTATACCTTTAATAAGCTGAATTAACATTGAGTATGCTGAGACTGCTACAAAAATGGTCACAAAAAGATAAGGAGCGGGAAAAAGGTAGTAAAAAAGGAAACAATTTTAGACTTCAATATTCCCCCACACCAAAGGTCTTTCATGTCCTCATTTACCAAGAATTCAAAATTGGTTCTTATTTCTTCTTCCATGTATGATTTATGAGTCCTGTGAAAGCACATCCAAACTAGTGCTTTCCTTTCTCTTTCTAATGATGAAGGTAGCCCTTGGTATCTTCATCATAATTTTACTTTTCAATCTTTTGATTCTATTCTTAAGGGAATTATTGATTTCTTTAAGTTTCTTGTTTTTCGTATACCAATGGAAGAGATGTAAAATAATGTTATCGTTCTAAGTTCTAAATATCTAATTTTGTACTTTTTTTGCTTCACTTTCCTGTGTAAGATGTTTATTAATAACTTCTAGTTCATATATGTCCTGTTTCAAGGCATATTCAACTTAATTTTCTTTTTCAGGATTTTGTTTTGTCAGGGAAATTTCATCAACTTAATTTTCTTGATTCTGTGAGATATTTGCCTTTTGTTGTGCTCTTTCTTCCAAGGATTCCACATAATCATATATTTCCTACTAAACGGGGTCAATATATGGTGTTTTCCTCATTGGGCTCATTGTTTGAGGTGGTGTTTTATATCCTTCTTCTTCAAGATCAATCATATCTGGAGACTCTGTATTTTAAAATTTTGAAAATTTTCTACTTCTTCTCAGTTTTACTCCTGATCCTTCAATGTCTTGACTTTTTCCTTTGCTAACCTCTTATTTCCATTCTCTGATTTTTCACTTTCCTCATACAACCTATAATTTAGGATGGATTTATTCCTTCTAAGATTTTGTTTTTCATTTTTGTGTTTACATTTTTCAAAATAATAAGAGAGTGGGGCATCATCCTCAAACAGATTTTCTGCTGCCTCTATTTCATTGTGTTATTGAATTTCTTCTTCAATGTTCTCTTCAGGGTTAGGGTTTTTTTGCATCTGTTCTCAGACTCTTGGGTATGCTTGAAGAAATTTGATTCCATTTGGTTCAGACCAGACGATAATACCCTTGGTGAGGAGAAGTCTTAGTATTCTAATTTTTCCTTTCGACATGGATGATGGAAGGTTGATACGAAGGGAATGAGGAAAGTTGAATGGTGATGGTTTCAGAATTGAGTGAAATGGAAGGAGGTGGAGTAAAATGATATCGGAGTAAGGTGCCACAAAGAATTTGTTTTATGATAGGGCTGTTTTTTTGTATAATTACCTATGATTTCTAGATCCGAATTCATAGGATAAGTGGGATGTATTCGATTTTGAGAAAATTGATGTGACCGACTTACTAATGATGATGGAATGGGGTATAATGGTTACAATAATGGGCATAATTTTTGGCAGTCTTATAAGGTTTTCTTAATAATTCAAGCTTTTCTTTAATAAAATCATCCCATGAATTAAAACCTAATGTTGTTATATGAAAAATAATTCAACATCCTACATACATAACTTTCTTTGTGGCTTCCTTTGATATTCCTTTGATGTGGATTTTTTGAAGTTGATGTCAATATAGAATTTGGACTTAGCTGCAAAATGATATAAATGATGTGGATTTTTTGATGTTGATGTAAATGTAGAATTTGGAATTGGCTGCAAAATTATATAAATTATGATATAAATGATAGTATTTCTTGAAATTTGTTGTTCGATCATAAAAATACTCTTTATTGTTGTTGTTGTTTTGGTGATCAATGAAGAAAATTGGTCTTCATAAGTGTTGCTTACCACCTAAAATTTATTAGAAAAAATAAGGATAGAAAGAAATAGGGACACAAGTAGGGAATTTATTATGAAAATCTAAGTTACCAATAACCCTTGGTTTTCAATTAAGATTTTCTGTATAAGTATGCCAACACTGTTTGCTTTCATACTTATACTTTTTTTTTAGATGATAAGAAGAATTACAATGGAATTGGAGAATGAGGAGAATAATATCCTTTCTTAACCAACTTAAATTCAATTTTTTCTTGCAAGTATTTGACAGACTCTGCCTTTGTTAGTGGTTTATGATAAAATCTTAGTCTATGATCATTAAAAAGGAAGGTAATTTGTTCATCATCAATATTTTTGACCTTCACTGCTCCATTTTCATAAACAATATCTATCTCACAAGGACCAAGCCAATGAGTTTTAAAATTTCCTTAAAAATATTTAAATTTTGTAATAAAAAAAAGAGCTTAGTAATCTGGCATAAAATTATTAGTCTTGATAAATATATCATGCCATCTTGTTCCTTTTTGCTGAATTATGTTATTTATATGGATAACATCTTATCAGATCTCATCTAGCTCATTCAAATGTGCTAGTATTTGTTTTCTATCTTTTGATATATCAACACCAAACTTAGAAGTTTTTCTAAAGGTCTCCACTTGGAATTAAATTGGATGCAAAACTTGCTTCCCATAGACAAGCTCATAAGGAGCATGTCTAGTTGTGTTTCTCCATGTAGTCTGATATGCCCATAGTGCTTCTGGAAGCTTTTCTTCCCAATCCTTCCTCTGAAAATGCAAAGTATTGGTTAGAATTGCTTCACATACTTTGTTGGTGGATTCCACTTGTCCATTGGCTTATGGATTATATGGAGTAGACTTCCGATGTTTGATTTTATATTTCTTCATGATATTTTGCACCAACTTGGATGTAAATTGAGTACCTTGATTTGTTACAATTGATCTTAGAATACCAAATTGAGTAAAGATATCCTAAAAAATAAATGTAACTACAAAATTTTCAGTTGCAAATAAAAGAGGTTTAGCTTCTACCCATTTTGTAACATAATATGTGCAAACAAGTTTTAACCTTTTCTGTTTAGATGGAGGATTTATTATTCCAACAAAATCTAGAACCCATTTTTAAAAATGATCTACAAGTACCTGTGGTTGTACATGAGTTTCATCTGATGGCACAAATTTTCCCATTCTTTGACAACTATCACATCTTTTGACATATTCATTGGAATATTTAAAAAATAAATGGCCAAGAGTATCCTAAAAGAATGATATTGTAAACAGTTCTTTTGTCAACAAAGTGTCCTCCACATGGTTCATCATGACAAGCTTTCAAAATCTCCAGTACTTCATCTTCTTGAACACATATTCGGATGATTAGATAAGATCCAGTTTTGTGCAATTCTTCAGCTATCCAAGAATAAGGTGCATTGGTTTTGACAACTTTTTGCTTTTCCATGGCTGATAATTTAGTGGTAATTTTCCTGTAGCTAAATAATTTGCAATATCTGCAAACCAAGGTGTTTTAGTAGATATTGCAAAGAGATACTCATCAGGAAAAGTATACTTTACAAGAACATCATCATTATTTTTTTGCATTCTAGAAAGAAAACAAACAACTGTATTTTCTTTTCTTGGTCTATCAAGAATAGTAATGTTGACTTCTTGTAGTAATAACAATCATATTGTAATTCTACCATTAGTAATTGGTTTATCCATTAGATATATAATGGAAGAATAAATTGTATGAATAAAATTTTCATAACCAATGATGTAATGAAAAAACTTATTAATGGAATGTACACTAACTAAAAACTCCTTTTCTATTACAGTGAAATTTAACTCTGTTGGAGATGAATTTTTCTTGTATAATAGATAACATAAGGAGTTAAATATTTTTTTCCTTACACATCTCTTAAAGCTATATCTGAAGCCTCAATAGAAATATGAAAAGGGAGAGACCAATTAGGTCCTCTTAGAATTGATTCTTTAGTAATCTTTTGTTTCAATGTCTCAAATGTTTTTGACAGTCAGAGTTCCATACAAATTCACAATATTTTGTAAGAAGTTTGAAAAGTGGAGAGACTATTTTTGTGAATTTTTCTATGAATATTCTATAATATCTAGTAAATCCGAGAAAAATTCTAACATCTATTTGACAAACACGAATTGAAATTTTAGAAATTACATCTACTTTAGATGTATCCACTTTCATTCCATCACTTGAAATATGGCGGCCTAAGACAATACCTTCATTGAACATTATAAAAATTTTCTCATGACTTAGTGAAAGGTTTGTTCTTTACATCTAATAAGAACTTTTTCCAAATTTTCAATATTTTCCTCAAAAGTATCTCCATGCATAGTAAATTCACCCATGTATACTTCCATGCAATCATGAATTACATAAGAAAAATACCTAAAACTGCTCTTTGGAATGTGGCAGGTGCATTACATAATCCAGAGGGAAGTGCCCTATAGGCATATGTTCCCAATTGAAATGTAAAAGTAGTTTTATCTTGATCTTCTGGTGCTAGTTGGATTTGGTTATATACACTAAAACCATCTAAAAATGAAAAATACTTCTTCCCTGCTGTTGTAGCTCAATATGGCATACCTAAAATGTTAATGATCCTTGGTAAGTTTTTGCAAAAGGTTTCTTTGCTAATGCGGTTATGTTTTAAGCCTCTAATCAAGAGGGGAATTGATATGATGGTCAAGTAGTTTTTGCTTATGAAGTCCACCTTGTAGAATCAAAGGCTAGGAGCACAAAAATTTCTATGCCTTTTGTATCTATCTTTTTGGGTGTTTTCATGGTGAAATATCATGTACATATTCTTCTATAAAACCTTGATAAATTCTACCTATAGAAGAGAAACATGCACCCTGTATGTGATCTGGAGGTGAATATCAATGGAAAAACTATTTTTCGAGGCATTTGATTGTGGAGCATGGTGTAACGTTGAGGAACTCAGAATTTAAGGCGACTCACTTATTTCTCATTTTCGAAATCTCGTGAAATAATATGATAGGGATATATCCATAGATAATCTCAGACTTAGATCAAGGAAATCAAATGAGAATGAATGCATAAAATTATTGAAGCCCAATATAGATGTATGTGCCTTTTCTATCCACTCAAGTGCTAAGATCTGTAATTCTGGATTCACGTGATTCTCTGCATGATATAATGCTAGAGTCATCTCGATCGATAGGAAGCCCCATCAACCTTCCTATCCTTGTAAGTTTTATGGGAAATTTTATCATGCTTGTATAAAATATGTGCTTGATATTTAGCACTGACCACTAATTGTAGGCAAGAAAAAAAACTTGGGATTGAGGAAATCAATGTTTTGAAAGCACCATATCAGTTGAATGTGCAGCCCAATCTGATTGACAAAGTAGAGTTTTGAGGGAATTTTTGCTGAAATAAATTTAAGGCTATTGAAGTAAAGTGATATTCATTTCTATGTGCATAAGGATTATACATTTTGCATCAGTGAACAAGAGGACCATGATAAATTGTTCGGTCGATAATTTAAAAGGAAAGAAGATGTAAATTGAATTTGGTTTTTATGCAGCTTGTTCTCTCTGAACATGGTAGTTATAATGGACTTAATAGGTTAACTTGTATGAATTAATAGTTCCATCTCCTGAGGTGCACCTGCAATGTGATATACCAAATTTTCAAATTTATAGACTAAAGATGAAGATTCCAACACCAAAATTTCATTCGAGATCAGAGAATTACTTACACAAAATATACATATATCCCAGGTCATGATTTTTTATTGCAAATTTCGGGAAAAGGGAGCAAAATTTCCAAAATTTGCGATCTGGGTTTTTTGCAGGATGACCCATATTGACTTTATCATGGAAATTTTCTAGAAATTTTGGGCGGTTTTAGGGATTTTGTGGTTTATTTTGACGTTAGTTTTGCAAAAATGACTTATTGGCGAATTTATTGGCTCCAATTGTTGTTGATATTATTAAGGAGGAAATGCCCTGTAGCTGAGGATGAAGTTTCTATGGCCACTGTAGATGACATGGAAGATGAAGAAGAAACATTGGAAGTAGATGAAGCACTAATAACTGAAGATGAGCATAGAGAGGAAATTGCAGCATTGAAAAATGAATGCGATATACCCATAGAAGAAATTATTAAACGTTTTTTTTCAGAGGGGAAAAAAATGGTTCTGTTTATATTAGATATACAAAATAAATACAAACATTAGAGTATATCATCCAAAAAGTTCTCAGAAACAAGACCGACATATGTTCCCAAGGAAGAAATATATATCCCAAATCTTACAACATCTAGTTTAAGACAAAATAACCCAAGAAAAAATGAAAAATCCCAGATGATAGAAGGCATATGAAAAATGAGAAGAAATAAACATGAGGCAAAGTCCATAAAAAAACTAGAGTAATCCTCATGCTTGACACAGAGGCTGACCTAGTTCGAAGATGTGTGGCATGAGCTTGGGAGGGCCTCTAGAGTAGCATTCAATACTGTGATAAAAACAATGAGACCATACACCCTCCCACATAAAAAAGAGTTAATAAGTGCCCATAGCCAAAATTAGGGTATTTGGAGGGAGGAAGAGTTCAATAGATGGCGACCTTAGAAATGACAGATCATCATGCGGCCGAAAGGTTCAAGTATACCCCTTTTTGATTAAGTTTGTCTGCTCGAGTATTTATTTCCCTGTAAATATGCTGGATGGGAGGATGATGAAGTCATTGGAGAAGATAGGATACCCTGTTGATCCAGTAGTGTAGTCCAGAGGGCTGGAAGTCACTGAGACCCTTAAATCCATCAATGACTGATTTGGCATCACCATATATATTAATAGAAGGGAGCTGTAAGTTATACACGTTCCATAATAAACTCCAAAGGGTTAGGATTTCAACCCTTGTGTTGGTTCTCCGACCACCGTTCCAGAATATGAAATATTGTTCTCCATTGTCCAATTTGATCCATGCACCGCACCAATATTCTCCATCTTGTGAAACTCCATCAAAGTATCCTGCAGGCATATTCACGGGGTGAGGGCGCAGTCAGAGATATAGATTTGATGGAACTTTAGGAGGAGCATCATTGGGATTAAGCCATGCCATGATTTCCCCATGTATCTTGTGCACTTCCACATGCATGCCTTCAAAGATAATATTGTTTCGATCCAACCAAAGTTACAAAAAGAGAAAATAATGGAGGGAACAAAACTTTTGTTCTTTATGCGCCCAAGAGGAGATACATTGCATGATTCTTATAGGCCACCAAGTGAGGTTCTGCAAAACTTTAGTAAACAAAAGCGAGACGTCAAGTATGACAGTAAAATGAAGGAAAATGTGTGAGATAGGTTCATCTGATTGTTTGCAAAAATGGCAGAGTCCCGACCTTTGGAAGCCCCTTTTACTTAGATTGTCCCAAGTGAGTATTCTATTTTTCCAGGCCAACCATACAAATAGAATGATATTTAGGGGTATGTTACGTTTACATAAGTGAAAATTTAGAGGCTGCTCCTCCGCTTGTAAGGAAGAGGAAATAATGGAGTTGTATAAGTATGCCACTTGGATGGAGCCCTTGATTAGCCTTCCTTTCTAGCCGATGTTATTTCCAGATTGATTAAAACAAAACCTGCTTGTTTTAGTGCAGTGGAAGCCTCCCTCCATAGATCTAGTGAAAAACCCTGGAGTCTAAGTTGAGAGGCCTCCTTCCAAATAGGGCACCCCTGTTGCTAGTGCGAGATCAACTGGGATAGATAAAAGATCCCACGTTGTGCCGAGCAGTGGGAGAGAAACTCAGGTCACGATGAATCTGTAGCAAGTCCTTTGATGTTGTTTCCCCCTAGTACTATGCTTTGACCATTGCCAAAATCCCAGTAGAGACCTCTGTGTAGGAGATGGACGACATGATTGAAACTAAGCCAGATGTGTGGCCTCCTGTTTGGATGGAGATGGCCGTTTCAGAAGAACATATTCAGGTCCCAAAAAATGTTGTATTTGTCATGAAAAAGGGAGGGCCAAAGGCCATTTCCTTTGATAGCCCACCAAAATGATTTTACTAGAAGTTCCTGTAAAAATATACGAACCTCCAAAAAGCCTTAGCCTCCCAAATGCTTTGAAAGGGAAATCAGATCCAATCAACAAAGGTAAAATTTTGAGGGCCCCCTTACCCCTAACCACAAGAAGTGTGAGATGATGTTTTTGATGTGCTGAATGATGAGAGCGGGAATGTGGAACAAATGTTGCCAATAAACCACTATATGTTGTAAGAAATCTTGTATAAGGATGAATCTCCCCAAGGGATAGCCACCGATGTGACCAATTTTCCATCATTTTGTTGAACTTATCTATCAACCATAAACAGTCCCTGTTCCTGTAAATACATGGCTTGAGGCGAAAACCAGGATAAGAAAAACCCTCTAAGAGAGGAACCACTAACATATTGTAGAGACCAACAATGATTTGAAGGTCCTTCGAGTCCATTGTGAACGAAATTATCAGATATTTTTGTTCATTAATCAAAATGCTAGAAGCTACCCCATACCTCAGCAATGTATAATGCACGACGAACCAATGTGTGTGGGATATTATCCCAAATAGAAAAATATCATCCACGAAGAATGAGTGTGTGACTTTGATGCCCCTAGATACTTGTATGCCTGAGAATGTCCCCCTATTCTGCAAATTTTTGATGTGGAGGATCAGACCATCCATAATGAGGATGAAGATCAGGGGAGATAGAGAGCATCCCTGACAAAGACCCCACTCCACCCTGAAAAATTCCAAAGGAAGGCCATTTATAATGATAGAGAACCATACCGAAAAGATGCATGCCAAGATCCAATTTACATTATGGGGAGTCAGACCAATCTTATGGAGTACGAGTCGAATGAAAACCCAATAAAAACTATGGTATGCCTTACAGAGATCGATTTTCATAATGGAAACATCCAATTTGTGATTGTGTATTGAATGAAAGCACTCCTACGTGACAACAATGGTGTCATGCATGAGACGTCCAGGTAGGAAGCCATATTTTTCCAGGGAGATATGTGCAGAGAGAGGGTCAATGATGCACTCGATGATCACCTTGGAAATGGTTTTATAAACCACATTACATAGGGAGATGGGCCTAAATTTCCAAAAAAAATTTGGGTTGGAGGTTTTGGGGATTAGGACGATGAAAGTCGAGTTGATGTCCCCCAGGATGGTTCCTGTGATATGTGATTCCTCCACGACCTTAAATATATCATCTGCCATCAAATCATAATAGTGAATGAACAAATCAACCAATCAGCCATCAGGGCTAAGGCTTTTGTCTCTGGAAAATGATTTAAGAGTGTCCAAGATCTCTTTTTTGTCCACAGGCCTGTTCAATGCCTCGTTTTTTGCCTCATCAAACATGCTAGGATAATTATCTAATGTAAAGAATTGATCAAGAAAACTTACCCCGATTCTACGACTGTATTGCTGGGAGAAAAACCAAAAATATTCCCTTCTGATGTCCTCTGGATCTTGCAATAGAGATCCATCCTCTGCCTCAATTTTCTAGATGGCATTATGATTTCTCTGACTATTTACATAATGACGAAAAAATTTAGTGTTATGATCACCCTCCCGCAGCTAGGTCACCCAAATCTTAAGTTTCTAGGTGATCTCTTGTGCTCAAAGTATGGCCTTCTTCTTTTGTTCGAGCTGTGTGAGTTTCTCCATCACCTGATCATTGGGGGGGCCCGAGCTCAAAGAGCCAATAATCATCCTGATCTCACTGTCGATGGCACACATTTCCTTTGCCATTTGGGATTTCTTTTTACGCTCCCAGGTTTTAGTCCTGTCCTTAAGCACTTAGAGTTTGTGTGAAAAGGTACAAGGAGTCGAATCCTCCTCTGCCATCGTAAATAAAGTCCATAACTCTTGAACCAACTTAGAAAAAGTAGGGTCTTCCATCCATATTCGGTTGAATTTAAAGGGCATACCTCAACATGATGATGGCGCCCTCCAAGAAAGGCATACAAGGAAGTGATAAGATATTGTGTAATTTATGGTTGATGACCTTATGTCTCTGAGGATTTCAAGTATCCCCTCATGTACCAAACACCTGTCTAACCTTTTTGCGACAAAGCTCTCGCTAGTCCTATGATTCGTCCAAGTTGGAGACAATGGAGCTAGGCGAATATCCACCAAGTGATGATCCACGAAGATGTGGGAGATGCACTCAGTAATTGGGTCAAGGCGGCCATGTAAACCCCATAAATATGACAATTCCAATGTAGCATTAAGGTCACACATCAGAATGAGATTTGGAATATTCAAGATGCTACTCATCTAGATTCGAGACTAGAAAGGATCTCGATTACGGTAAGGGGCATATATGTTGACCAAATGGAAGCGGATAGGTGGCCACGAATTCTTCCCGATAGGAGGATGCCAACAAAAAAACTGAATGCATAGAAGTTTGCAAATTTTGGATCCCACATGACAATGAGCCTCCTAGACAACCCCGCAGAGTCAACCCCGACAATTCGCCATTCAGGTTGCACGGAAAGGAAATATCGAACAACCTTGGAAACAATACACATGGTCTCTTGAAAAAAAGCAATGAAGGGAAGGGTTTTAGAAAAAAGGTCCTTCAGACACATTAACTTGGTATGGCCACTAAGTCCCCAAATTTTTAACGATAGGATTTGGTTCATGATGTTATCACCAAATTGTGTCCTGTTGGGCTGCTTCAATGGTTAACTTGGAGTAACTATTTCAAACCACTTGTAACTGGAAATTATCCTTTCTATTCTGAAAGGGCGCTCTCAAAAGGATAAAGGATATTCAATGAAAAACTTGAAAGTAGATGGATAACTCTGAATTGGAGTGAAAGTGTTTTTGTGTAGGTGAAAGATGTATAAGGTTTACTACCATTGGGCTTATGGAGTCAATATGAAAACTAAGTCACAAGTCAATCTATCTCATGGAAGTTGAGGAAATTATATTCTTCAAAAACCACACATGAAGGACATAACAAAAAGCTATATGCATATAGGAAGTTGGAGCATTTCACCATGAATTCCAAGTGATTATACATAAGAAAACTAATAAAACATGACAAAACAACAGACTAGGTGTATAAAGGAAGTTGGAGCATGTAATCATGAATTCTAAGTGATTATACAACTAGAAACCTGGAGAGAAAGTAAAATACTGATATAAGAAACATACATAAGAACACATAGAAGAATCCTAGGTTTGAAATAGACTGTTGTAATTATATATTACTGATACATAAAGATTACAAGAGTAGTGCTTTCATAACATCTCCCAACTTTTGTTATTCAATATTTTGCCTATTAATAGGCTTCAACACCTTCACATTGGATCTGCCTTCAAGTTGGACTTTCAAATCCTCTTCGTGACACCTAATCTAACTAAAAAGCCAAATACATGGTAATGATAATGACACCTACTAACTTCAGGAGTTAGAAACCTAATAGGACTCAACTACCTATTTATTACACTTTTCAACTAAAATAACAACCTGTTTACATCGAAAAGGATGATATTATTAAGTAGAAATGAACATGACTAAGATATAAATGCCCTCACTATCTTTATGAAAGTGATTCTCCTATTTTTAAGGAAATGGTGCCATCACACATGATAATTCCTCCATGATGAACTAATGAGATGGATAACTTTGTCGAAGACCAAACCTGCATAAAAAACATTCCTCTGATTATCTTTGACCTTTACATGTAGCTAGCTGACACTTCAAACACTTTCAAGATAACAAAATACAACCCAAAGCTCTTGTTAGTCTCCTGTATTCATAGTATCACTAGATGACTATGGATTTTCTATAATCTACCAAAAATAAGATTCCTTGACTATTATTTTTAGAAATCTCACTGCCTTCATTATCTTCATTTAACCGAATTTACTATCTTTCATTTTGCCTCTTCCAAGCACTCTCATACTCTAAGAAAACCTAGGTTTAACCTCAAAACCCCTCATTTTTCCTTTTCCCCATTTTACCCCTTCCCCTACCTAAAACCCCACTGCATTTTCTAAAAAAACCCTCCACTTCATTCATTTCCCTTCCTCCATTAAAACAATGTAAAAACCCATTTTTACATTGTTTTGAAATAAAATTTATATCATTCAGGACCCACTCTCTTCTTAATAAACTTTGATTATTATAAAAATGTCTAACCCCTTCTATTTTATAGCCCCCGCTCTAAGAACCTTCGTTTCCCCGTTCCCATAAAACCATAGCCTCATCTTATAATTAAGTGCCTCTTTTAAAATAAACCCCGGGCCCCACATTATACAAACCCTGCATATATAATAAACCTTCCGTTTTATTATATAACCCAACCCCACGTCATATTCAAATCCGCCATTTTATTTAAAAAACCCGAGACCCACCCTCCTAGACCTACCCATAATCAAAACCACGACCACTGTTGGATCTGTGCGTCCCGATCCGATGGCCTGCATGTCATATCGCAATACCAAATGAGTGAAGGTTAAAACCTTTGGGACCTTGTGATATGGGTTGTTTTTCCGCCGTCCCATTCACCACGCATCACTCCCTAGCCCATATCGCACCCCCATGAAAAATACCATTTACCGCCCGAGTCGTATGCGATAAACTGCTTACCACCTTCACGTCGTAAACCTGAAACCGCTGGCCCATTAAAATATTTCAAAAGCCCTATGATAATGAGATAAGCCTTGAGCCACCATGAAACCTCTGCAAACACTCCTGAAAACCCGAAAAGCCCCAAATAAGTGCAGAAATAAATTTTTTTCCATTAACCAGACTCTGTCCACAATGTAGGTTTTATTAATGAATTGTTTTTAATTGTGCAGGTGATATATGTGTCAAGAAATGCATAATGTACGTTTACAATTCCAAAAATTGCTTAAACAAGGCTCTCTAAATGAAGATTTAGAAGTTTTTGTTCATTAAAGCATAGGAGCACAAGATTAATCCAAAATCGTCAGTGGATCATGACCATTGATGACCATTCAAACAAACTAGAAGCAACAAGAGATGTTTCAATACACAGAGATAAAAGGAAAATGAAGAACACAGTCAAAGAGTTCATCATGGCAGTGAAAGGTAAAGGGATTAAAAGTTTAAATCAAATGTTAAAGGTAAAAGACACAGTTAGAAGGCAAAACTTAAGACATATCCGAATGACAAAGAAAATCATCGTTTACTTCTTCACAATCAGATTGGCCACCTACAGCCAAATTTTGGTTTAAACACCTACCACAGTTAATAAAGTAGTCAAATATATTTTAAAGCAGCTTAGGAGTTATTGTAATAGTCAATGAAAAGCCAAAAAGTCAAAAATATCCTAAAGTTAGCTTAGTATTTAAGTTAAAAGTTATTATTACAGTGAGTTAATCAGTGATATTTTTCCTTGGGCCTTGCATGGTCTCAAAGGTCAAGGTTACCTTTACTCTGTAATAAATACAACCTGAAACCCTAGACTAGGATCACCTCCTCATATGCAGATAAATACGGCATGTATTGTTCATTATTCTTGTTGGTTGGTTGATTGGTTAGTTGGCTAAGCTGCTAAGTTGGATTTTGATCAGAATCTGAGTTGCAAAGATCATTGCACTAGAGCATTGTTACTGTTTTGGACATTAGTAATACAATCACGTTCACAGAATTCTTGAGCTATGTTAATGGTGATGTTATCCCTCTTTGTCAATGTTTCTCTTTTGTTTTCCATATTTTCCATCACTTCTCTGATATTAGAACATAAATTTTAGATTGAGATATGTTGTTTGGGTACCTTAACTCTGTTTGCTTCTTTTATCTTTATGTTTTCTTTTGCAAGGTCTGATTAGATAATTTAGGGGTGCCATGCTCTCTATTTCCACCTAGCTTGTTGCCTTGAAGTTTACTTAGTAGAGTTTAGCTAAAGAAATTTATGGTTTGCTCTGCTCTTTAGTTTTCCTTAAACTATTACTTTAAAGGCCTTATTTGAAGTTTGATTAAAGAATTTAGGGGTGTCCTACTCTTTAATTTCACTGACTGTTATCTTGAATGTTTTCTTTGTCTAAAAGTAATAGCTAGAGAATTCAGGGGTGTCATGCTCTCTAGGATTGCGGGATTGTTGTATTAAGGTTTACTTAGTAGAGTTTAACTAAAGGAATTTATGGTTTTCCCGGCTCTTTAGTTCCTCTTAAACAGTTATCTCAAAGGATTTTCTTGTTGAAGTATAGTTAAAGGATTCTTAATTTCCCTTTAGTTTTACTAAATTCACAACTTGCAATCATTTCATATTTCATCTAATCTAAAAAGATCCACTTGATATAGTTAGCTTGCCCTATGAAAACCCTTGCAGAGTTGATGTACAATTAAAACCGTTTATGACTCCATGGCCCAATGGATTAATGCTTCTCACAGTCTATCTATTCAACTAAAATACTCAATCAATTAATCAAACAAAACAAAAAAAACAAGTCCCATAACTCCATAACTAGCCTAAAATCAACAAACATAAGCACAACGATAAATCGATTAAACATAAACATAGAGAGAGCCCTCTACAAGTCCAGGAAGGCTGGATCCTTGGACTCCAAAGCGGTCTGATGTGGTTCCCTAAAAATTTATTTTTGACAATCTTGCAAATCAAGAGGCACTAACATAGTGGTGAACATACTGGGGAATTAGACTGAGTTATTAAAATAGCTTAATATTCCCTCAAAGAACTCAAAAAACCCCTTTTTCAAAAATAGATGAATCAAGTGTTAGCCAAGACTGGTATCTGGTTATTGATGGTGGACAACATCCAGCCTCAAAATAGTTAAAATCATCCACCTGGTGACTCCACTGGTTTTCAGTAGGCCTGCTGACTCCACTGGTTTTTTAAAAGACTCCATAGGGAAAATTATTGAGAAATCATAACATCATCAAACCTCAAATTGAGTGCAGTCAAAATACTTTGTGAATAAAGTATTTCTTTCACAGATTGGTTTTTTTTCAAACTATTATAAAACTCTCAAACTTTCTGAACCTTGGGTCCAAATTATGGCTTCTAGAAGAATCTATACCAGATCCCATCTTGACCCAAACCCTCCTGCAATAGTTGACAATATAGAGCACATCATAAGGAAATCTCCTAGATCTAAAAATTCAACTATTAGCATACCTATTCACAAAGCAAGTTCCCTACCTGAAAACCTTAAAGACTTGCAAGGTATTCTATCTAGCTCACTGTTGTGAAAACAACTCCAAAAATAGAAGAAAAGAGATATCAATGCCTTAGAAATAAGCCACTTCGAGGGGGAAACCTACAATACATCACATGAATGAAAAATTCTTGGATGATACAAATTACAAAACCTCCTTTCTATATATAGGAGTCCATGGGGCCATAATGTAATCCTAGTGGGCCACAATGTAATCCTAGCCGACCTAACAATAAGAATTTAAGGGCACAATAATAACAATATGGGGGTGACAGGGGTACAATAATAACAATAAGGGGGTTACACTAACAAAAATAAGGGACTATACTAGTAATATAGGGACCTACCATGCCCCTTTCCTTCAAAAAAGTGTTGTCCTCAACGCTTGAGTAGCTCTGGGTGCTTCTATATAAAACTTTCATCCTCCCATGTAGAATCTTCAGTGGTTAAGTTCTTCCACTTGATGAGATACTCTAAAATTGATCGATTCCGCAGCTGTTGAGTTCTTGTTTTCGTGACCGCTTCAGGTTCAAATATGATTTTTCCTTCCTCATCAAGTTCTGGAAATATTGTTTGAACTGGAAGATTTTCACCTATAACCTTCTTTAAGCATGAAACATGGAAAACTGGATGCACTCGTGAAGAAGAAGGAAGCTCTAATTTGTATGCCATAGTACCAATCTTTTGCAACACTTTGTAAGGACCATAGTACTTTTGTGATAATTTATTATCCTTCTTAGCTTGCTTGAGGGACATTTGTTTGTATGGTTGTAGTTGTAAAAATACCCAGTCTCCTACATCAAAACTGTAGAAATTTGAATAATAGCTGAATTATTCACCGAGATTATCCTGATTACACACTATTTAAGCTTCATGCATAATACATAACCTCTTCTACAATTGATCATCAATTTGCGGAAATAGAAGCAGTCACATGCGCACATTAAAACATAATCAAGCACACATATAACACAGTATGTAATGGGGAAAGTTTACAGCTGAAAACCCCCAACTATCTGTATATTATAATGATAGAGAACATGTAACAATACATAGCACAAAGCTCTCACAGCTCTCAGCACTATCTCACATGCTACACACAAACTAGCACGGAAGATGAACAAGTCACAGGTTCAAATCTCTTCCACAAGTCTGCCTGCCTCTACTGCGCAATCCAAGATGAATAATGATGAGATCCAAGTTCGAATCCCACTGGCTTGTACTGCGCAATCCTCATTGGCAATCTCAATCAATGTGTGTGCAAATCTCATGCACAGCTATAGTCACAACTGATAGTAGACTCACCCTTTCACCCACCTCTAACACTGGTCTCTACTGAACTGTCCATGCACTGCAGTTAACTGATGTATTCTTTAGTTGATTTATGAGTTAATAATTAGTGAATTAATTAATAATTAATTTACACCACTCATCACTAGTGTATTTATCAGTTAGACTAAATACAACTAGTTCAACTAAGTTAAACCGAACACAACTCCACCAACTGTCTCATCAACTCCACCAAACTCTGCCACATGAGTTCTAACTGAAGTCAACCATGCAATAGCTCAACTAACCCTTAGGAACAGCGTATTTCCTTCTGTCAGCTGCATGTGCCACATCCAAGCATCAAGCTGAAGTGCTCCAAGAGGATAAGATAATGTTTATAGTCTAAATATTATTAAGGGTTAATAATATTTGACTGTTCTATTTTTAGCCCGGCAGTCTAAAAATAGAAACCGCCCAATGTCTAAAAATAGAGGTCCATATATTTTTACCAACTTGACCAATCATCCATAAATAGCATCCTGCAACTCATAGACCATGATCCATATGTCTAAAAATAGACATAGTCTAAAAATAGACTTTGCGCCAAAAATAGCCTGCGAGCCCACTTAGTGAAGGCGACTTCTTTTCACTAATCTCCATCATCTTGTTGCATTTTCAACACTCCCTCTCAACAAGATATGGATTATCTGCAACCCCTATCTTGCCTCTGTGGTATTCGAATTTTCTCCTGGTGAGCGCCTTCGTCAAGATATCAGCATCCTGATCCTCTGTGGGAATATATGAAAGTAACATGATTCTCCGCTGCACACAATCTCTGATATGATGGTACCTGATGTCGATGTGTTTGGATCTATCATGAAATACTGGATTAGCCAAGAGTTTAATGCAACTCTGGTTATCACAATAAATCACAGTAGGCTCTAAGTGTGACCCAAACAATCCGACCAGGATCTGCCTCATCCATATGGCCTCGCATGCGGCCAAGCTTGCTGCCATATACTCAGCCTCTGCTTTGGGCCCCGGGTGCCACAGTTCTCTACTTCACTGTTTGTGCAAAATGACCCTGTCGACCCGATCTTGAAGATCCCTCCGGATATTCTCTTCTCTATACGGCTGGGCTCCCACCCAATACGCATCCGTGAAGCCACATAGCTTCACCTCATCCTCCTGTCTGTACCAAAATCCATATCCCGATGTGCCTCTAAGATAACGCAATACATGCTTGCCTGCCTTCCAGAAGAGCTTGGTAGGCTTAACCATAGCTTGTGAAAGCTGGTTAATAGCATAACATATATCGGGTCGTGTATTGACCATATACATAAGCGACCCCACCAACTATCGATAAACAGTGGCATCCACTACCTCTGCTAAAGTAGCATCCTCCTTCCTCCAACCTCCAGGAAGAGGAGTATCAACAGGCTTGCAGCCATGCATGTTGAACTTCTCCAGTATTTCCTGGGCATACTTACCCTGAGAAACAAATAGTCCATCACTGCACTGCCAAATTTCCAATCCCAGGAAATAATGAAGGAGGCCCAAGTCCTTCATCTCAAACTCTCTAGCAAGATCCTCCTTGCATGAAAGTATCAACAGCTCATCACCCGTCAGAATCAAATCATCTACATAAAGTACAATGATCAGCAACTTACCCTCCACCACAATCTGGTATAGGTTAGGATCCGCCTCACTCTTGGAGAATCCAAGTCTGGTGAAATAACTGTCTATCCATGTGTACCAAGCACGAGGTGCTTGTTCCAACCCATACAATGCTCTCTTGAGCCTGCACACATGCGACTCGCTGCTGAAGATCTCGAAACCTTCGAGCTGCTCTATGTACACCTCCTCTTCAATGACTCCATTGAGGAATGCAGTATTCACATCCATCTGATGAATGTGCCACCCCATTTGCGCTGAGAGAGCAAGAATCGTCCGTATGGAAGAATACCTTGTGACAGGTGTAAAGGTCTCCTCATAATGGATCCCCTCAATCTGTGAAAAGCCTCGGGCAAAAAATCTTGCCTTGTACTTCTCCACACTCCCATCAGCTGCCTACTTCACTTTGTAGATCCATCTTGAACCTACCACTGATTTCCCCTCCGACCTTGGGACTATCTTCCATGCACTGTTTTTGACAATCGAATCATACTCTTCCACCATGGCATCTACCCATGCGGGGTCCTCTAACTTCCCTCGAAGGAGATGGCTGCATACGAACCATTTGCTCACAAGAGCCATGTATCCATTAGACCGGTCAGGTGACTATCTCTGTCTGCGTTGTGATGTAGGTGCTCCTACAACCTTCTCTACATCTTGAGCCAGTTGCTCAGCTTCTGTAGTGCGCTTCCTCCCTCTGATGGTTGGCGCTACATGAATGGTCTCTTCCACTCCATGAACCTCATCTTGTGGCTGATCCACATCCTGAGACTCATCCTTAGGAACTAATAGCTCCTCAGCTGCATGCAAGTGTGGCTTCCTCTCAAACGAACACTTCATGGCTTTCTCCTCATGAAATTTGATATCCCATCGCACAACAGTCTTGCGACTGTCTAGAAAATACACATGATAGTTGTGGTGCGTATCAGTGTACCCCACAAATATCCCAACCTCTGCAGTCGGCTCCAGCTTCTTCCTGGCATCCTTCGTCACATGAATGTAAACAGGTTAACCAAAAATCCTCAAATGGGAAATGTCGGGCCTCTTACTAGAAAACGCCTCCTCGGGTATACTCATGCCAAGTATCCTGTGAGGACAACGGTTCTGCACATATACTGCAGTATTGCATGCCTCAGCCCACAAGTGTATGGGAAGGCCCTGATCATGTAACATTGCCGGTGCGGCACCACGATTGTTCTGTTCTTAGCTCGGTAACTTGGATTATAACCTTTGTGGGTTATGAGGGTGCTATGAGCTCTCTTCGAATCCCTTCTGCGCTGCAAAAGTCTTTGAATTCTCCAGAGATGAATTCACCACCATTGTCGCTCCTAAGAGCCTTCACATGCTTCCTCGATTCCTTCTCAACCAATGCCTTGAACTCACAGAACTTTGATTATGTCTCACTCTTCTTCTGCATGAAGAAGATCCAGCACTTCCGAGAATAATCATCAACAAATATCACATAGTACATGTGCTTTGCTGTCGAAGCTACTGAGAAAGGTCCACACACGTATGTGTGAATTCTCTCAAGGATCGTCGTGGCGCAACTATCCTTCTCGTGAAAGGTGGCTTTCACAAATTTTCCCAAGGTACACCCCTTGCACTGATCTGACTGCGTAAGAGTGCCTTTAGGAAGCCTAGTAGAAATCTATTGCAGTATCTTCAAAGCTCCATGGTGAAGGTGGCCCAATCGCCGGTGCCACAACTCACCATCATCTCGGCTCACCACTCCTTCAGCCTTGCATGCCATTACTGCACAGCCATCTACATGCAATTGATAAAGGTTCTTGACTCGAACCCCTATCTTTTGGGTTTTTCTCCGGTTTCCTTCTTTATTGCGGGAAAGCCTTTTCCTTACTGAAGACAACATCATATCCCTTGTCTTCTAGCATATACAGAGAAGATTCTTCTTCAATCCTGGAACATGCATCACATCCTTCAATACGAAGGGTTTACCAGACTCCCTCTCAAAGGAAATGGTACCGATACCGGTCGCACTGTATCTACCATCATCGCCCATCTCAATGTGCACTCCAAGATCTTTCTCATCCAGATCAGAAAACAAATATCGATCTCCTGTCATGTTAAAAGACACACCACTGTCCAAGAACCAAACTGAACCCATCACACTTGATACCAAGCATGCGATCAGCGAAAAATCCAGCTCAAACTGCGAGGCTAAGGCCTCTCCTGCTATAGATCCAGCAACATGCTTATTTTTCTTCTTCTGCGGACAATTTGTGGCATAATGTCCGTGTTGGTGACAGTGAAAGCACTTCACCTTGGACATGTCCTGCTTCTTTCCTTTCGCACCGGAATGAGAAGATTTCTTGCTCTTCCCCTTCTTTGCTTTGGCAGCTAAAGTACAATTTTCTTCATCAGATGCCTTTGATGAAGATCTGTCCCGGTACTCCGCCTTATCTCCTCTTGCACAAGATCGGACCAAAGTCGCTCCCATCCTGGAAATTTCTCCCGACCATTGACAGAGTCCTGATAGGAGTGCCAACTCTTCGGAAGACCAAGGAGAGCCAAGCTCACCAAGTCCTCATCATCTACAGTCACCCCCACACTTCCCAGGCCATCCCCGTATCGGGATGAACTTCGTGAGGTACTTGGGCACACCACCTTTTCTCCATCTTTAGTCTGAGTTTATCCTTGAGCGCCAACTTCCTCTGGTCGCTCTTGCTTTGGAATAAATCTGTCAATGCTTTCCACATCAAGTATGGAGAAGCTTTACCATGCAGGCTGGATACAATGTGATCCTTCACACCCTCCAATAGAATCCTTCGACATTTTGCTGTCTTCTTTTGCTAAGCCTCAACTTGAGCAGCATCAGTAGGCTTTGGGACTTCGACATCTATGAACTCCTTCATCCCATTTTCATCTAACACCGCCTCCATCCTGTCCTTCCATGCAACATAATTCGAGCTTTCCTCAAGGGCATACTCCAATCGCAATCCGTTGAAAGACATTTTGACTTTGACACCAAGAAAACACTGCTGCAAATTCGAATTCCACCAGCTCAAAACTCAACCGCTTCTGATCTGTGAGAACAAAATATTTCTAGCACAGAGATCGATTGTAGGGGCATTTACTGGATATATCACCTTTCAAAGAAAGGATGGATCCAGAGGCTACCTGGCCCGCTTACAGACTCTGTCTACCGAAATAAATTGTAGTCACTGTAATAGATCCGATGATCAACTTGCTCCGATACCATGTATAAATTTGAATAGTAGCTGAATTATTCATCGAGATTATCCTGATTACACACTATTTAAGCTTCATGCATAATACATAACCTCTTCTACAATTGATCATCAATTTGCGGAAATAGAAGCAGTCGCATGCGCACATTAAAACATAATCAAGCACACATATAACACAATATGTAATGGGGAAAGCTTACAGCTGAAAACCCCCAAATATTTGTATATTATAATGATAGATAACATGTAACAATACATAGCACAAAGCTCCTCACAGCTCTCAGCACTATCTCACATGCTACACACAAACTAGCTCAGATATGAACAAGTCACAAGTTCAAATCTCTTCCACCTGTCTGCCTGCCTCTACTGCGCAATCCAAGATGAATAATGATGAGATCCAAGTTCGAATCCCATTGGTTTGTACTGCTCAATCCTCATTGGAAATCTCAATCAATGTGTGTGCAAATATCATGCACAGCTATAGTCACAACCGATAGTAGACTCACCCTTTCACCCACCTCTAACACTGGTCTCCACTGAACTGTCCATGCATTGCAGTTAACTGATGTATTCTTTAGTTGATTTATGAGTTAATAATTAGTGAATTAATTAATAATTAATTCACACCACTCATCACTAGTGTATTTATCAGTTAGACTAAATACAAATAGTTCAACTAAGTTAAACAAACACAACTCCACCAATTGTCTCATCAACTCCACCAAACTTTGCCACATGATTTCTAAATGAAGTCAACCATGCAATAGCTCAACTAACCCCTAGGAAAAGCGTATTTCCTTATGTCAGCTGCATGTGCCACATCCAAGCATCAAACTGAAGTGCTCCAAGAGGATAAGATAATGTTTATAGTCCAAATATTATTAAGGGCTAATAATATTCGATTGATCTATTTTTAGACTGGCAGTCTAAAAATAGACTTCGCCCAATGTCTAAAAATAGAGGTCCATCTATTTTTACCAACTTGACCAATCATCCATAAATAGCATCCTGGAACTCATAGACCATGATCCATATGTCTAAAAATAGACTTTGCGCCAAAAATATCCTGCGGGCCCAGTTAGTGAAGGCGACTTCTTTTCACTAAGCTCCATCATCTTGTTGCATTTTCAAAAAAAACTTCTCTCGTTGCAATGTTGATCTGCCTATTGTTTCATTCGATTTTGTGCCAAATTCAAGTTATCCTTTAAGAGTTGGAGAACTTCTTGTTGATGCTCGATGTGATCTTCCACTGTTTGAACCTTCGAATTTTCTCTTAAAGATGATGTGATGGATGGTGGATGATATCCATAAAGTGCCATAAATGGGGTCATTTTTGCTGCAGTATGGAAGGAAGTGTTATACCACCATTCAGCTAGAGGTAACCACTTGACCCATTGTGTTTGTTTATTAGATACAAAACAATGAAGATATCCTTCCAAACATTTATTTACTATCTCAGTTTGACCATCGGATTGAGGATGATAAGATGAGCTATGAGCTAATTGAGTACCCAAACAAGAAAATAACTCTATCCAAAAATTTCCAGTAAAAATGGGATCTCTGTCGCTCACAATAACCCTTGGGTTTCCATGTAGCTTTTGAATTGTGTCCATAAATTTAGTAGCAACTATACTTGCTTTAAATGGATGAGATAATGCACAAAAGTGTGCATACTTGGTAAGTCTATCAACTACCACCATGATGACACTCTTTCCTTTGGACTTAGGTAAACCTATGATAAAATCCATTGAAATTTCCTCCCAACGTTGACTTGGAATGGATAAAGGTTGTAGAAGTCCTGGGGTCTTAATTGTCTCAAATTTATTCTACTGGCAAACTAAACATTCCACCACAAAATTTTGAATATCAAATTTAAGGCCATCCCAAAAAAATTCTTTCTTCACCACGTGGTAAGTTTTTAAAAATCCAGAGTGTCCTCCTAAAGGAGAAGTGTGCAATTCCAAAAGAATCTTTTGTTTTAGTTGGGAATTCTTACAAAGATATAAGTTATCTTTGTACCATAGAGAATCATTTTTCCAACTAAATGTATCAGATGTACTAGGATCTTGTTGCAATTTTTGAATGAGTGTCCATAATTCTTTGTCCTTCTTCCGTTCATCTCTTGCTTCGGTTATCCAATCTGGTTCCATAATAGAAATGGCACAAATAAATGCTTCCACCTCTTCACTCTTTCTTGAGAGTGCATCTGCAACAACATTAAGCTTCCCTTTTTTGTAGATTATTTCAAAGTCATAACCCAACATTTTTGTGACCCATTTTTGCTGCTCTTCTGAAGATAGTCTTTGTTCCAAAAAGTGTTTAAGACTATCATGATCAGTTTTTACCTTGAAGTGCCTTCCCATTAGGTAAGTTCGCCATTTCTTTAGTGCATGCAGTATTGCTAACATTTCCTTCTCATAAATAGGTTTCTGTAAATACTTTCCTTTGATTGGATGACTTTCAAAAGCAATGGGTCTTCCTTCCCGCATTAAAACAGCACCAATTCCATTTCCTAAGGCATCACATTCCATAATAAAGGTTTTTGTGAAGTCTGGCGTAGCTAAGACCGGTGCTAGGCACATTGCCTCTTTAAGATGTTCAAAGGCCTTAGTTGTTTCAAGAGTCCATGAAAATGCATCTTTCTTCAATAATGTTGTTAGAGGTGCTGCTATTCTCCCATAATTCTTAACAAACTTGCGATAATACCCTGTTAACCCGAGAAATCCTCACAACTACTTTATGGTTTTGGGGACTTTCCATTCCTTAATGGCTTTAATTTTGTTAGGGTCTACCTTAACACCCTCGTGAGATACAATATGACCCAGATATTCCACCTCTTGTACTCCAAAGAAACATTTGATGTTTTTGCATATAATTGTTTCTCCTGCAATAGTTTGAGCACCCTGTCAACATGTTGAACATGATCCTTCCAAGACCTGCTGTAGATTAGTATATCATCAAAAAATACTAGCACAAATTTTCTAAGGAAGGGTTTGAAAATGGAATTCATCAACCATTGAAATGTAGAAGGTGCATTGGTAAGGCCAGAAGGCATGACCAAAAATTCATAATGACCCTCATGAGTTTGAAATGTTGTTTTTGGAATATCTTCAGTCTTCATTCTAATTTGATGATATCCCGAACGAAGATCCAACTTGGTAAAATAAATTGCTCCATGTAATTCATCCAATAATTCATCAATCACAGGAATGGGAAATTTGTCTTTAATGGTGAGCTTATTGAGCTCCCTATAATCCGCACACATTCGCCATGATCCATCCTTCTTGTGTACCAATACTACAGGAGCAGAGAAAGAACTTTGACTAGGTTGAATTATACCCGCCTCTAACATTTCTGCAATCATACGTTCAATTTCGCTCTTTTGGAAGTAAGGATATCTATAAGGCTCGATGTTTGGAGGAACACTTCCTGGAATCAAATGAATAGCATGATCATGATCACGAATAGGTGGGAGTCCTTTGGGAGTTTCAAACACCTTGGAATGATTGTCCAAGACTTGTTGGAGATATGCAGAAATAGATGATTTTGATGTTGGAACTTCTAGTGAGCATAATTGTGCAATTACGCCTCGCTGTTCTTTCTTTAGAAGCTTTGTCATGACATTATAGCTTATTATCCTTCCTGGCTTCCCCGCAATACCCCGTAATTCAACTTCCTTTCCTTCTGAAAAAAATTTCAAGAAAAGTTCTTGAAAATTAAAAGCTACCGTCCCCAAGGATTGTAACCATTGTACTCCTAGTACAACATCAGCACCTCCCATAGGAATGGCAAGCATTGGACTAGTCAATACATATTCCCCCATGGTTAGCTTGATATTATGGCATTTTTCAGAGCAATTTATAGTTCCTCCATTTGCAACCATCACTTGACATTCTGGTGTTGGGTTAGGAAACAATTCAATTCCTTGGCTACCTTACAATGAATAAAATTATGGGTACTACCTAAATCAATCAACACTATTACCTTTTTCTTCTTGATATGTCCTTCTATCTTGAGAGTTTGAGGAGTGGTAATTCCCGCCAATGCATTACACGATATGGTCAGACTCATTTCTTCCTCTTCTAGGGTTGGTTCCTGGTGTATATCCTCTTCTTGTTCATTTTCTTCTTCCTCTTCACAATCTATGTAAAATAATTTCTTCTCAGCACACTTATGACCTTTATTGTATTTTCTATCACAATTGTAGCAAAGCCCTTTTGCTCTTTTTTCTTCCAATTGTTGTGGTGTCAACCTTGTAGGTTGTGGAAATCTAGGCGTAGAAACACTTTCTTCTTTATAGAAGTGAGTGGTAGGCTTCCTTGTCGCCATAATTTTACATTCAATTTTTCTTGCCAACCTGAATGCCTTCTCCAATGAATCAGGTTCCAAAACGCGAACTTTATGTTGGATGTTATCCTTTAAAGTGCCTATGAAGAGATCAATCCTGTGTTCCTCTGGAATATCAGTTACCCTTATATTCAATTTTTGGAAGTCCTCAATGTGCTGCCCCACTAAACCCTTTTGTTTGAGATTTCTCAATTGGCTAAAGAAGGTGTTGCTCTTTGTATCCTCATAATGTGCTATCATTTCCTCCGTAAAAATTGACCAAGTGACAATTTTTTTTACGGGAGCAAAGCCATCGATACCATACAAATGTATTTTGTTCTAAATGTAAAGTTGCAATGCATACCTTTTGTGTGTTTTTCACATTATGGAGATAAAAATATTGCTCCATCTGTAGTATCCATGTTACAGGATCCTTTCCATCAAACTTCCTCATATCCATTTTTGGAATATGGTGGTTCTTCCCTCCAACAATAGAGTTTATGAAATCACGATTAACATTTATTTTGTTCTCATCATGAGTTTCCTCTACTATCTTTTCACCATTAGGAAACATTTCTTGTATCAATTTTTCCAAACCTTCGATGTCTACTTTTAGATCCTTCTTCATGTTTTCCATGTTGTCTTTCATTTTTTCATCGATCTTAGCTTCCATGTCATCCATCTTAGCTTCCATGCCCACTTCCATGCCATCCATATTAGCTTCCAAACCATTAATCTTAGCTTCCACGCCTTTCTTCAAACCATCCATCTTAGTTTCCACGCCCTTCTTCAAAACTTCCATTTCATTTTTTGTTGTTCTTTGCGAGAGCAAAATTTGTTGCACTTGCTCTTGTAATTTTGATATGTCATGTTGCCATTCTTCGTCTTCATGAGTCATAGTAGAGCCTTCTAAAGGCTTAATTGGTGTTGAATTATTTTTAGGGGCCATTTTAGAATCCAATACTGATATCTATTCTACAATATTCCCTTGGAATCAATTCAACCTGAATTTTCAAACAAGACTTATGCAATTCAGAAAAAAAATACACACCTTTTACTTGCTTTTGAGGAGCTCGATATTGAAATTGAATTATCTCTATAATTGGGAATATTCAATATCTGAAATTAAACCTTGTAGTAGCCCTCTGAAGCTTCTTTCAAATTCCATAGGTCTGATTTGATTTGGTTTCTTCAAGACAAAGTTATTTCCAATATCCCACAATGACCCAATTTTGGGCTGGTTCAGTAGAGCGAACTTGTACGAATTTCCACGTGTCAATGTTTCATCCTTCGGCTCTGAAATTGATATCAAAGAAACTAAAGTCCGTGTACTTGCGACCAATTTTTATGGCACTTCAATCTGATGCTCAGAGAGAGAGTTCTGAATCTTTTCCCACGATCACCTCTTTGAGATGAAATTCTGGATCCTGAAAAAGCACTACCTTCAACAGATCATATCTCCGAAAATGTTGTGAACCAAGCTCTAAATTTTTTTGAAGATGTTCCTCAGGATTTCGGCTTCGCACCCTAAAAATTTCAACTTCTGAAACTTCGTAGAAAGAAATCTATAGTGAAAATTCCATGATGACCTATTTGGAGCAGCGAAACCCTAGAATCCAAAGCTCTGATACCAAATGTTATGAAACCAGCTCCAAAAATAGAAGAAAAGAGATATCAACGCCTTAGAAATAAGCCACTTCGAGGGGGAAACCTCCAATACATTACATGAATGAACAATTCTGGGATGATACAAATTACAAAACCTCCTTTCTATATATAGGAGTCCATGGGGCCATAATGTAATCCTAGTGGGCCATAATGTAATCCTAGCCGACCTAACAATAATAATTTAAGGGCACAATAATAACAATATGGGGGTTACAGGGGTATAATAATAACAATAAGGGGGTTACACTAACAAAAATAAGGGACTATACTAGTAATATAGGGACCTATCACTCACCCCTGGAACAAAGCTTGTCCAGGACTAGATCCCAGAGTTGGATAACCCAAAGAGTCTTAGACCCATCCATTTTACAATAGAATCATGTTGTACTAACTTCAAATCCCATTCATACACCCACTGTCCACCTTCCTCCTTTTAACCCTTTACCTCCTTTTGTAAACCCTCCACTTGTTAACGCTCCTTTGTTTCCTCACCCACCAGCCATGGCAACATGGTATGCCCCATTAGTCCTACCATTTCCTTTAGTTGTTCTACCACAAGACTACCAATCCAAGATTACCTTATATTATGCAAGTAGTTCTACAACTTCTCAAAAACATGTGGATATAATGAATGACTATTTTGACAGACAAGAAATAGATGATGAAACTGTTAAACTAAGAATGTTTACCCAAAGCTTAGGGGGAGAAGTAAGAAAATGGTTTAAAGGCCTAACCCCTAATAGTATACATGACCTCCCTTATTTTCATAAATTATTCTTAAAAAAATGGTGAGTCAAGAAGAACCCTCTCCAAATCCTATCAGACTGTGGAAACATTAAGAGAAACATAGGAGAGGGTGTCCAAGAATGCTGCACTAGGTTCAATAGTGTATATAATGCCCTCCCTACCCACATGAAACCTCCACAAGGTCTAGTATTAATGAAATTTACAGATGGTTTTGACCCAGAAATGGCTTACCAATTAAGAGAAAGAGACCTCTTACATTAGAAGATATGCAGAGGGGTGCAGTAAGTGTGGAGGCAAATTTGATTGCCTAAAGAGCTAGAATGAAGAATGAAAATAGAGTCACATATAGGGAAGAGGCTATAGCCTCCACATCTGATACTAAGATTGATAACCTTGTTAGAACTATGGAAAGGATTATGGATAGAATAAACATGAATGATAGAACTTACCCCAGAGAAAAACAAGCATCTCCTCAAAAAATAAATCAAAATCAGAACCAGAACAAAAAATTTAGGAGAAATCCCCCTCAAATAAGACAGAGAGGTCTTGACCAGCAAATCAGGTCTCCTTTCCAAGAAAACTATGCTGATGAGGATGAGGGGGTGGTTGAAGAACCAGAGGAAAGTCATAACAATCTAATGTGAGTTAATAGTGAGGATACTGTTTTCCTCACTGAGGAAGAGCAAGGCATGTTTTCTCCAACTCAATTTGGAGAAGAAAGCCTAGAATCCGAAGACTATAAACAAGGCTTAGAAAATGACATCATGGAATTACATAGACAATATGACCTCAAAAGCAAGAAAACTCAAGAGAAATAATCAAGAAATTTAGAAGACGGAAAATGATCCAAAAAATTAAACAATGTGGCCTGCCATAAATAAACGCGTAACATATTGGTGACCAAAGCAACTTTAGTAGACCAAATATCAGCCCTCACAAAACTGATATAATTGACATTTCTAGTGAAAAACAACAAGCTGAAATTTCTGTAAAAACAGGGTCTGATAAAATCGATTTAAATCTGCCAGAAATACAGACACCATTCAATATTGAGAATGAAATTGCCAAGATAAAAATCTCTATACCTCTTACTGAACTAGTTGGCCAAGATGTATATAGATCCCAAGTTTTGAAAGCTTTAAACATAGAAGAAAATGATGATTCTGTAAATTTAAATGATGACAAACTTGAACTTTTTTTTGGACCAGAAGTAGAAGGTAAATTCCAAGAGGGAGGTGTTCCTCCATTTTATGTCAGTCTGAACATTCATGATCAAATCCTCCACAATGCCATGTTAGATTCAGGAGCTTCACATAAACTCATGCCAAAGATAGTAATGGAAAGACTAGCCCTTGAGATAACTAGACCATACAAATATTTATACTCTTCTGATTCCAGTAGAGTCAAATGTCTAGGCCTAATCAAAGATCTTTGTGTTAATCTAGCACAAATACCAGCCAAAATCCTAGTAATGGATATTGTAGTGGTTGACATTCCCCCTAAATATGTCATGCTCTTATCACTCTCATGGGGAGCTAAACTTCAAGGTACCCTCCAAATGGACATGGCCTATGCTACCATACCTATCTTTAGTCAACCAAAAAGACTATATAGGGAGACTCATATGAAATACATGGTCAACAGTCAAGAAAAGCCTCATAACTCCCATCTCTATTCTATCCACACAGACCTTGATTCATTTATCCTTTACAATGATGAAAACATTAATGAACAAGTAGCAGTTGATGAAAAATTAGTGGAAGAAGAAGAAGAAAAACAGCCAGAACAGTTAGACCAAATAAAAAATGAACAACATAATAACCAACATGATGGCAACCACAATGACCAACATAGTGGTAAATCTGAAATTAAACCTCTTTGGAGCATGATCTTTGATGGTTCTTGTGGTAAGACTGGTTCAAAAGCAGGTGTTTGGGTACACAACACCGAGAACAACCATGCAGAGGGTCACTCATTAAACTGAACTTTCAATGCACAAATAACATAGAAGAATATGAGGCACTTCTCCTAGGGCTACAATTACTCAAGAAATTAGGATCCAAAATGATTTTTGTCCATGCAGATTCTGAGCTAGTCATTAGGAAGACTAAGGGAGAATATTCAGCTAAGCATCCTAGATTAAGAGCATATAGGAATGATGCCCTTGAGCTCTTAAAAACATTTGAAGAATATGATCATACCTTTGTCCCAAGAAATCAAAACATCCTTGCCAACGGTCTAGCCTTTGCAGCCAGTACTTGTAAAAAACATTATCATAACAAACAATACACAGTACAAGTCAAATACAAACCAACAGTCCCTGATAATGTAAAATATTGGCAAGTTTTTGAAGGTGACAAATAGATTGAAGATTTCTTACAATCAAAAAATGAGTTTGAAATTCCAAATTCAGACTCAGATGATGAGGAATACTACTCTGCTAAGGAAAAAACTTACAAAGAAGAGCCCCCTCATGATGTTGATATAAATCTGTTAGCAAAAGATGACCCACATGAGATAGAACTGAGTGCAGAACTAGAAAAAGAAAACTTTGAAATGCTGTAGTTTAGAGATAACATCCTGCCAAGAGGTCTGGTCCCTCTTGAAGAAATTTTTGATTTCAATGATGTTTCTAAGAAGCCAAAGGTAGAATCCACTGAAGAAAATGTAGTAGAGTGAAATATAGGCAGTAAACAAGAGCTCAAAATGATAAAACTGTCAAAAACACTGCCAACACATGTAAAACAAAAATATATTGATCCGTTCAAAGAATTCAATGATGTTTTTTCTTGGAGCTATGAAAACTTGAAATCCTATGATACAGATATCATTCAGCACAAGATTCCTCTCAAAGAAAACCAGGAGCCCTTTAAATAGAAGTTGCGCAGAATAAACCCTGTCCAACTACCACTAGTTGAGAAAGAAATAAAGAAAATCTATGATGTTGGAATAATAGTCCCTCTCAGATACTCAGAATGGGTGTCAAATCTTTTATCAGTGAGGAGGAAGACAGGGGAAATTAGGCTATGCATAGACTTCAGAAATTTAAACAAAGCCTCCCTGATGGACAACTACCCTTTACCAAAAATGGATCACATACTGCAAAGGTTAGTAGGCTTCAAAAGGATATCTCTGCTTGATGGTTTCTCAGGGTACAATCAGGTGTTGGTATATCCAGATGATCAACACAAGACAACTTTCACTACACCTTGGGGCCCCTTCAGGTATGTTAAAATGCCTTTTGGGTTAATGAATGTTGGAGCTGCTTTCCAAAGATCAATGGAAATTACTTTATCAGAAGAAATAGGTTACTTCATTGTGATTTATCTTGATAAAATTATAGTCTACTCAAAAAACTATGAAGAAAACCTAGCTCACTTAATAAAGGTCTTTGAAAAGTGCAGAAAGTATGGCCGCCTGTCTTTAAATCTCAAGAAAATTTGGTTTGGCCTTCAAGAAGGGAAGCTTTTCATCCACATCATATCTAAAGAAGGGATCAAGATTGACCCAAAGAGGATTGAGGGAATACTGCAAATCAACCACCCAAGAAACATCAAAGAGCTACAATTTTTCATTGGAAAGATAAATTTCCTAGGAAGGTTCATACCAAACCTTGAAGAACTCTTGAGAAACATCACTAACATGCTGAAAAGCGAAATAGGAGTCAAATGGACCATAGAAGCAAAGAAATATTTTGATTTCGTGAAGCAAGCATTTACACAAACACCTGTTCTAATCAGCCCTGAATTCACCAAAGACTTCTTCATTTTCTCCTTTGCATCAGAACACACAATTGTTGTTGTCTTATTACAGAAAAATATAGAAGGACAAGAGCAGCCCATAGCCTTCTTCAGCCAAGCATTAAGAGATGCACCTGTGAAATACAATATCATGGAAAAGCAGGCTTTTGCTTTAGTCAAGGCACTAAAATATTTCAGAGTATACATTCTGCATTCACACATCATTGCATTTGTACCTCACACAGTGGTTAAAGACATACATACACAAGATACTGATGACAAAAGAGGTAAGTGGATTGCTGTTATCTTAGAATATGATCTCGAAATAAAGCCTACCAAGCTAATCAAGGGACAAGGACTGGCCAAAGTCATGGTTGAATCAAATTTTCAAGCACTGGACATAAATATGATTGATGCATTGGATGAACAAGAGGAGCTGGCGACTCCACCTATTGAGGAAGCATTCTTGAACTCACCCTAGTATTTTGATATATTATATATGATTTTTAATTTAAATTTTCCTCCTGGTCTGTCCAAAACAAAAGACAGATTCTTGAAGTTAAAAGCTATGAATTTCTGCATTCTAGACAAAGTTTTATATTGGAAAAATTATGGTGGTGCATTTCTTAAATATTTGCCTGAAGAATATGCTAATAGGATTATGCATGAATTTCATGAAGGAGAGTGTGGAGGCCACCTCTATTGGAAAACCACTATCAATAAAATCCTTAGAGCTGGTACTATTGGCTTACCATCTTCCAAGACATCCAAAAAATTGTAGTTTCCTGTCATAAATGCCAAATATTTGAGGGTAAAATAAAACTGTTGCCTTTGCCATTACAGCCTATCTCTGTCGAAGTTCCTTTTCAACAATGGGGACTAGATTTTATTGGAGAAATCTACCCTAACTCCTTTGCCCAGCATAGATGAATCCTTACTGCAACTGACTATTTACAAAGTGGATAGAAGCCATTCCTTCCAGGACTACCACAGACTCAATAATTATCAGGTTTCTTGAAAATAACATTATATCCAGGTTTGGTTGTCCTAGAAAAATCATTACTGACAATGCTGCTACTTTTAGATCCAAGAAAATGGTGGGTTTTTGCCACAAATATCACATTAATTTGGTCCATTCTACAAATTATTACCCTCAAGGTAATGGGTTGGCTGAATCATCAAACAAGAGTTTGTTAAACATCATTAAAAATTTACTGGAGGAAAATAAAAAATCATGGCACAACAAACTAGTACATGCACTATGGGCATATAGGCTAACAAATAAGAAATCAATTGATATGTCTCCCTATCAGCTAGTCTATGGAACATATGTAGTCTTCCCAACAAGCTTGGGAGTGCCAGTAATGAAGCTCATTCAAGAAGTGCAATATGAAGAGAATGACATACAAATAAGAATAAACCAGACCGTTCAGCTGCAGCAAATCAGAGAAGGAGTATACAATAAAACACAACTGGTGCATGAAAACATCAAGAAGCTCTTTGACAAAAGGACCAAGGAAAATTATTTCAGCATTGGAGACAAAGTGTTGAAGTGGGATTCAAGAAGAGAGGACAAAGACAAACATGGAAAATTTGACAACTTATGGAAAGGTCCATACATCATCCATTCTGCAAGAGGTAACAACGCATTTTTTCTGCAATAAATGGATGGAACAAAATTATTTGGAGGTCCTGTTAATGGCAGGATTCTCAAGCATTATTTTAGTTGAGGAATATCAGTTTAAAATTTTCCTTCATTGTACATAACATTGCTTACATAAAATCTTAGAAAAATTGATACAAAAAAGAAAGAAAGAAGGGAAGAAAAGAGGGTAGATAAAAAGAAAAAGGTAAAGCCCCATACCAAAAAGAATATTTCTGAAAGTGTGAAATTCCAAATGCCACTAATTTTTGAAAAATACTTGTTCAATCATACAGCCTAATCATGATTGGACAAAATTTCAATTTTTTCTGATAAGTTAGAAAATGAAGATTTTTCAAACTATTTAAACTTGGATTATCAGTAGGTTGATAGGAAATGACATTGGTTCCAAAGTATAAATACAAACCAAAAGATAGGGATGAATGATAAATGGAAGAATCAAGAACAAAACCCTCAGTTTTTTAGTTTACTTTTTGCAAAAATAATATTGTGTGCAGCTTGTCCAAAATGCCACAATCCATGATAATCAAACTGCTTAATATTGATTCAGTCATGATTTGAATTTCATGTTGATAGGTAGTGAATGACCATCTATCAAATTGTTTAATCTTGACAGATAAGTAGATTAGGTAGAGAATAAAAGAGCTCATTAGTCTAATATGAGCCTTTGGAAGATATAAGGGTAGAAATAGATAGTTTTTGCTTTCAAAAGAAAAATGATGTCAAGGGTTTTCAAGTCTAAATGCACCCAAAAGAATGAAGAAAAAATGTTAGAATGAAATGATGGGTAGGAAAAATTTCTTTGCAGGAAGCATGGTTGTAAATTTTTGAAGATCAGAGTCACAAAAAGTTGCAGCGGATCAACATTACAAAATGGAAAATCAACCAAGTACATAAGGCATTGATCTACAAAATCCAAAGATCTGAGATCTGAGATTCTTGAGACCTCCTAAATGAGTTTCCCTCCCCAACTAGAGCCACTTTTGGTCTCCTGTATTCACAATATCACTAAATGACTATGGATTTTCTACAGTCTGCTAACAATAACATTCCTTGACTATCATTTATTTTCAGAAACCTCATTACCTTCATTATCTTCATTTAACCTAATTTACTATCTTTCATTTTTCCTCTTCCAAGCACTCTCATACTCTAAAAAACCCAGGTTTAACCTCAAAACCCCTCATTTGGCCTTTTCCCCATTTTTACCCCTTACCCTACCTAAAACCCCACCCTATTTGATAAAAAACCCTCCCCTTCATTCATTTCCCTTCCTCCATTAAAAAAATGCAAAAACCCATTTTTACATTGTTTTAAACTAAAATTTATATCATTAAGGACCCACTCTCTTCTTAATAAACTTTGTTTATTATAAAATACCCGACCCCTTCTATTTTTCAGCCCCTGCTCTAAAAACCTTCGTTTCCCCGTTGCCATAAAACCACGACCTCACCTTATATATAAGCGCCTCCGCTTAAATAAACCCCATGCCCCGCATTATACAAACCCCACATATATAATAAACCCTCTGTTCTATTATATACTCCGATCCCACGCCATATTCAAACCCGCCATTTTATTTAAAAAACCCGGGACCCACCCTCTTAGACCTACCCATGATCAAAACCCCGACCACCATTGGATCCATGCCTCCTGATCCGACGGCCAGCACGTCATATCACAATACCAAATGCGTGAAGGTTAAAACCTTTGGGACCTTGTGATATGGGCAGTTTTTCCACCATCCCATCCGCCACACATCACTCCCCAGCCTATATTGCACCCCCGCGAAAAATACCGATTATCGCTTGAGCCCTATGTGATAAACCACTTACCGCCTTCAAGCCGTAAACCCGAAACCGTTGGCCCATTCAAATATTTCGAAAGCCCTGTGATAATGTGATAAGCCCCGAGCCACCATGAAACCTCTGCAAACACTCCTGAAAACCTGAAAAGCCCCAAATAAGCGTAGAAATGAAAAATTTGTCATTATCTTGACTCTATCCACAGCACAGGTTTTATTAATGATTTTTTTTTTTAATTGTGCAGGTGATGTATGTGTTGAGAAATGCATAATTTGCATTTCCAATTCCAAAAATTGCTTAAACAAGGCTCTCTGAATGACTATTTAGAAGTTTTTGTTCATTAAAGGATAGGAGCACAAGATTAATTCGAAATCATCAATGGATCATGACCATTGATGACCATTCAATCAAACCAGAAGCAGCAAGAGATGTTTCAATACACAGATATAAAAGGTAAATGAAGAACAAAGTTAAATAGTTCACCATGGCACTGAAAGGTAAAGGGATTAAAAGTTTAAATCAAAGGTTAAAGGTAAAAGACACGATTAGAAGGCAGAACTTAAGACAGGTCTGAATGACAAAGAAAATCACCGTTTACTTCTTCACAATCAGATTGGCCACCTACATCCAAATTTTGGTTTAAACCCCGACCAAATTTAATAAAGCAGTCAGAGATATTTTAAAGCAACTCAAAATTTATTGTAAAAGTTAATGAAAATCCAAAAAGTCAAAAATATCCTAAAGTTAGCTCAATAGTTAAGTTAAAAGTTATTATTATAGTGATATTTTGCCTTGGCCCTTGCATGGTCTCAAAGGTCAAGATTACATTTACTCTGTAATAAATACAACCTGAAACCCTAGACTAGGATCACCTCCTCATCTGCAGATAAAAACTGCATGTATTGTTCATTATTCTCGTTGGTTGGTTGATTGTTTAGTTGGATGAGATGCTAAGATGGATTTTGATCAGACTCTGAGTTGCAAAGATCATTGCACTGGAGCATTGTAATTTTTTTGGACATCAGTAATACAAGCACGTTCACAGGATTCTTGAGCTATGTTAATGGTGATGTTATCCCTCTTTGTCAATGTTTCTCTTCTTTTTTCCATATTTTCCATCACTTTTCTGATAGTAGAACATAAATTTTAGATTGAGATATGTTGTTTGGGCACCTTAACTCTGTCTTCTTCTTTTAGCTTTATGTTTTCTTATGCAAGGTTTGTTTAGAGAATTCAAGGGTGTCCTGCTCTCTAGTTCCACCTAGCTTGTTGCCTTGAATTTTACTTAGTAGAGTTTAGCTAAAGAAATTTATGGTTTGCCCTGCTATTTAGTTTTCCTTAAACTGTTACTTTAAATGCATTCTTTGAAGTTTGATTAAAGAATTCAGGGGTGTCCTACTCTTTAATTTCACTGACTTTTATCTTGAATGTTTTCTTTGTCTGAAAGTAATAGCTATAGAATTCAGGGGAGTCCTTCTCTCTAGGATTGTTGTATTGTTGTCTTAAGGTTTACTTAGTAGAGTTTAGCTAAAGAAATTTAGGGTTTTCCTTTCTCTTTAGTTCCTCTTAAACAATTATCTCAAAGGCTTTTCTTGTTGAAGTATAATTAAAGGATTCTTAATTTCCCTTTAGTTTTACTAAATTCACAACTTGTTGTCATTTCATATTTCATCTAATCTAAAAATATCCACTTGATATAGTTAGCTTGCCCTATGAAAACCCTTATAGAGTTGATGTATAATTAAAACCTTTTATGACTCCATAGCCCAATGGATTAATGCTTCTCACAGTCTATCTATTCAACTAAAACACTCAATCAATTAATCAAACAATCAATCAAACAAAACAAACAAGCCCCAGAACTCCATAACTAGCCTAAAATCAGAAAACATAAGCACACAGATAAATCGATTAAACATAAACATAGGGAGAGCCATCTCCAAGTCTAGGAAGGCTAGGTCCTTGGACTTCAAAGCGGTCTGATGTGGTTCCCTACAGATTTTTTTTCCAATATTGCAAATCATGGGGCACCAACAGCTCCTTCCTGCAAAAACATAGTGTCATTAGGCAGTTTTGTAGCATAGTTTAGTAGCATATTTCATTTCACCATCCTTTACCACTTGTTAGCTCTCTTTGCTGATGTGGACATGTTTGTTGGGTAAAAAGAGCTAAATACTAGCAATTTACCTCCTTAAATATTCATTTAACTAGATTCCAAAGAAAAAATTCACCTACAAAAATTTTCATAGCATTTTTCTAGCTTCAAGCCTGAAGCAAGCTACGAAACTGCCTAAAAAAGGTAAAAATTTTAGTTTATAAATGAACTCATATTTCTGAATCCTTGATATATTTTGAAAAAATGGAGGAGGTTTTTGTATATCAGAATGTTTTGAAGAAAAACCTCACTTGGTTTATTAAATAAAATCTCCAACTGTCCAGAATATGCATTTGAATAACATGTATAAGATAGGAAAATTATGTTTTCTGAAAATAGGTCCCAGAGACATCTTAGAATATCCAAATTGGTAGCACCTGTGAGAAAAGTGAAAGACATTATTTTTCATTTTTATGTGCTTGACAATAACCTCTCTCAGTATTTCTGAATTCATCTATGTTCATCCATAATCCTCTCTTTAAATTTACTGCTCTCACAGTCCAACAACATAACAATTACCTTGTTAGCTGTAGTAGAGATTCAAACAACTTGAAATGGTGAATGCTACAACAAAACTAGGTTTCCTCCATGAATAGCTTAAGGTCCATGAGCTCCTATTTAACCACAGAGCCTCCTTTGTATTCCTTCTCCTTCATGACCATCTCCCTTTATAACCAAGCTTCCCTCTTAAAAAGGTGACACTTGTAAAGACAAATTAGACAACAAGCTCATTGGTGTGGTGAGGAAACTCTCAAACAATGATAGTGAGATGCTTAACATGCAAGAATGAATGCTGAATGAAAAATAGTAGCTTAGGGTAAAATTTTCAAGGCGATTTTGACAATTTAGAGTTTGATGATGACACACGACCATAAAAGGCAATAAAATCATTCATAATGAATTCAAATGACCTCAACCTTCATCTATTTAATCAAAAAGTGACACCTCACAAAATTTTGGCCCTTTCTATAGAAAAACACATTTTCGTATTGAAAATGGCCTGATAGCTGACAGATTCGCTACGAAACTATTAGGTAGTTTTGTAGCAAAATCTGATGATTTGTGTTGTAAAATGCTACGAAACTGTGAAAAACTGATAGGTGGAGTGTTTTATGATTTAAATGCATGGGAATGAAAACTAGATGATTTGAGGCTTGTCTTGACTTAAATGAGATTATCAGAAGGGGATATTAAACCTTAATTGAGACACCAACAAATGAAATTTAGTCATAGATTTCATGAAAATGTTTTATGAGACTCCATTAACCTAGGTGAAAAAAATCCATGACCCTATCAATGAAAGTTTTAAAATTTAATGAGTGATAACACATGACATAGGGGAAGTGGGCAGACATGCTCTAAGTTCCGGGGATTCATGTGAGGAGATGATGGGTATGTCTTGGAGTCCATCCAAGTTGATAGAAAATAAAGAACGATTTTTCTGTCTTCCCCTAAAATGACGACTGTCATTTTTACCCTGTTTGTTGATAGTTATGTTCTTAGCAGATGATGGTGTGATTTTGATGGAGTCAATCATGGTCTGGGCATCAAAGAAAATGAGGGCCTTCATTTCAAAATGAGGTTTCATGGATAGAAAGTCAAAATTTCTCCCAATAGAATTGTGTGGATAGTCTGGGGTTGGTCGTGGGCCAGGTATGAAAGTAGGTGGAGGCGAAGCACTGTCAAGTGATGGCATGGATTTTGAGCGGTTGATAGGCAGAGAGGGAGGAGGAGGAGGGGATGGGGTGTTTGAATGACGTTTAGGGATCATAGGGCAGAAAGGAGGAGAGGGGGATGGGGTGTGTGAATGACATCTAGGTATCAAAGGGTGAAAAGTCGAGAGTAAACCCTGGACAGAGGATGGCCAACGCCCATGGTTAGGATGCAAGCCATCAAGGGGGTCAGATGAAGTGGAGTCATGGGAAATTAGAAGCAGCGGTGGGGTGTGTCACGGGGTGTCCAAGGATGAATGTGGATGTTTGCAAAAATAATTTGGTTCAGGCGTTCAAGAGACCATACCTTGCTTTGAAGGACGCATGTCCGAATCTACTGTCTAGGGATCAGTGTCTCGTGCAAGAGGGGCATCTTGTGAATGCTTTATCCACATTCTCCTTCGTGGAAATATCCTCAGCAAGTGGCGCTTCTGATGGAAATTGAGGCAATGGAAGGGAAGACCCCAGTATTCAACTTGCTGCCGATGTCAGGCACTTTCCCATTCCAAATCTATATTCCTAGGTAGTCCACCAGAGAAATTAATCTCAACAAGAATCCAAGCGATGTGCTTGTCCCAAGCCCCCAAACAACCCAGGTCGGTATAACAAGTCTTCTTGATTGAATTTCAGATTTATGAGAGGTCCGGCTTGGTCCAGTACTCTAGAGGAAGTCCAGGGAGCTTAACCCATATAAGGTTGTTTTATGGAGTCTCCAGTATTGATTTGAAGCCGAGGTAGCACAGGTGAATCTGCAAGAACCCCTGACCACGAACCCAGACCTTCTCCTGAGGATTAACTCCAGGTCCTTGGAGTGTAAGAAATGTATGCTAAACCATGAATTCAATAGGAAAATCATTTTTGGAGGATAACCCATCATAGGACGCGATACCTTCTTGACCCAAGCCTGCATCACATTATCTTCCATCTCAGTGAACAACCAACGTCCAATTAGTGCTCTTTTCTGAAGGCTAGTCACTCACCCTCAAAGTTATTCATATCCGAAACTGAGTAGCTTGCTTTGTTTAGCCATAGGGATGATATTATTTTAACCTTTCACCTTTCGTCCCTTTAGTTGGGAGTTCTCAGGTCCATGACCAGTAGCTTCAACCGAATTATACTTAGGAGAAGGATGCACCAACATGTGCATTGGATGATGTTGTGAATGAGAAATTCATGATTGTGGAACATGACCAAAACCAAAAGACTTCTTGGCTTCCAAAGTTTCCTGGATAAATGCCTCATGCGCCAATGTGCCTGAACTGAGAGGGTCTAAGGGGGCCTCCATAATTATGTTTCCGACACGTGGCACCAAGCCCCAAAACCGAATATGAGGTGGAAATTCAACCTAGGAGAAAATGTATTCACGTAGGGAAGGGGAGCCAACTCAAGAGATAGGTAAAGGGTGAGTAATGAGACTTTGATGAGTGGCCTTAGGAGGAACAAAAATCAGGCTGTAGAATTCAGTAAATCACCCACCCCGATTCAGAGAGTACCTACGAGAATGTATCACAAGTGGATAATTTAGGTGGAAAACATAGTGTTTTGGGATGACTAAATAAAGGGTGGAAGTACAGTTTGAAAAGGGAAAGAAATGACGATTACGGGTTCACGAAATTCCTTGATAAGGTAAGCATAATCATAATTAAGAAGCCTCAAGAGGAAGATACTGGATCTGATTTGTCAGATAGTGCTCTCGAGAGAGACATCCATGTCAAATTGCCACCTAAGCTCCATTAGGGGTAGATGAGTTCAAAATGTATCGGAAAAGTATCCGTGGAAAAAAGGTGGTGGCTAGGAAACTACTAGAAAGTTCAGGAATGTTGTTCAACTTGTGACAATGGCGTCCCAGGGCGGAATTAGAGATGAAAACAATAGAAACAACAACACCCCATGATCCTCCACCATCGGTTGCAGGAGTTAATACTGAAATATTTGTAAGGATTATAAATAATGAAGGAATATAGCCATTTGGACCAGAGAGATTTCCATTTTGATGCATTTGAGGATTTAAAGGAGCTTGATTCTAAGTTTGATACTGAGGTTGGTCGAGTGAACTGTAGGTCAGAAATTTGACCTTCTGCCCACATTTCGAAAGTGTTTCAAGGCAATTTGAACCAATAAGAGAAGCGAGATGACATGTAGTATAAATATATGCAGGATTTCTCCATTCACCTTCAGAATCATGATGAGTCCAAAAAATTACACCATTCCCTACATCAGCGTTACACTCAACACACCTTGGAATCACTGAGTGCAAGTTGAAGCCTAATACAGACCTTGAGAACCCCCACAATGACCACCCAACCTTACCTATTAGTCAAGAGTATGGAGTGGGATGGAAACTCAGGTGAACCCATTTGGGATAATATAAGAAACAATTTTAACAGAGATAAAATTAAAGAGAGGGTGCCTAAACGTATACAAATCGAAAATAAGGGTAGAGAAATCTACTTAAAAAAAACTCACCACATTTTCAGCCCCCATAGACACGTCCCTCATGGAGCTGAGTGTCTCAGTTCATGTTCCTCAGTCTCTGTATAAAGCTGGTTTCCCCAAGAAGCTAAGCACATTTTCAACCTATGATAGACGTGTCCCTCATGGAGCCGAGAGTCTCAATCACTTAGGTGAACCCATTTGGGATAATAAAAGAAACAACTTTAACAGAGATAAAAATAACGAGAGGGTGCCTAAACGTATACAACTCAAAAACAGGGGTAGAGAAATCTACTAAAAAAAAGCTCACCACATTTTCAGCCTCCATAAACACCTAGAACTTCTTAAACACTATAGACATAATGAAGTTAACAAGAGTACAAAGAATGATTCTGAAGATAATGTTGAACCAAATGAACAAGAATATGAAGAAAGTTTGAAACTGTCAGAGGAAGAAAAGTCTTTAAACTTGAATTTTGGGGTCAAAATTATTGATGCAAACACAAACAAAGACTTTGATTTCAAGCCAAATCTAATCCAGATTTGAAAGATACAAAACTGGATACTTGTGATGAAATACACAAAAATGAAAGATTAGGTGATGGCAATGGGGACCATTCATGCTCAGAAACTTCAGGAGATATGGAAACTGACATCGAGGAAAGTAATTCTAAATAATCAGATATAGGTGGAAGTGGAGGATTAGCTTATAGAGAACAAGTTATAACATATGCACTGGAAAATGGGATAGGAGATCAAATATCCTATGCCCAGATCCAACAGAAACCTGATAGCAAAACTGCACGAAGGTTATGATGAGTTGTGCCTTCGTAAGAGGTTTATTTAAAACTGTTTATCTATGATCACATTCGTTACAGAAGCACCTCTCTCCATTCTAGAAACCACCAAGAGTTTCCCCACAAAAGTCGTATGGTTTTCATGGGACCTACACCAACATTCACATTCTACAAAGTTTTCAACTCGTGATATTATTCTTGCCATAATTAAAATCCGATATCTGTAGAATGTTTAAAGAGATGGGATTTGTTTTTAAAAAGTTTTAATTAAATATTATGTATATTATATATATAATATTAAAAAATTGTCTTTTTGTAATTTAACTATTTTAAAGCCATAAAAAAAAAGAGGCGACAGTTTGGAAACTACTCCAAGGGTCAATTTTTGAAACTGACCATGACACTTAGAGTAGGGAAATAATAGAAGTGTGAAAAGGAGACATTGAAGGGGTTCAGAGTCCAATCTACATGATTGAGTATTGTAAACTAGAATCTTTAGGGAAGACTGAATAATATATGTCAGTTTGATTCTAGCATTGGTGTTGTAGTGATTGTTTTTCTCTTGTGTCCCAACATTCATACATGTTTTCCCTCTCCTGGACAGTGTAAGATGCAGTTGGCGCTTTAGTTTATGATTTAATGATTTTTATTCGTTGTACTCATTAAAATGTCATTGTAATCGTTAAAAAATAACCTTGAAGCCATTAATGAAGCGCTCCACATCTAGGGAACCCATTCATATTATTCTTCTTCATCCATCATTATTTCTATAGAGTTGAAGCGCATATTCTTAATTGCTTGTGAAAAATATTTGTTTCCTTCATTTTCTACTCTACATCTCCACCCTACAATTCTTATAGCCTTTGGCCATCCTGTTTTAGAAGGCTAGGGTTTCCAACCATAAATTTTTGTTAGTATGAATCTTAATCGCAAGTGTATGAAAAAGGATCACTTTAGCTGTGTATAACAAACAACCCTAACAACAAAGATGACTACCAATATCTTTAGATCTGAAATTAGGTGACCAAGATAAATGCTGCAAAAATCTAGATCTATGCATTAAAAGACATTAAGCAGTAAATAAAAACAAGAGTTTCTCCATGCATCCAATAGACAAGACAAGAATATGTTGAATGAATTTTGTATTAATGGCACTTGGGAGGAGAACATAGAAGGATGTTACCAGTCCTCCTCAATGGGATGGCTTCTTGTAAGTCCTCAGCACTTCAGATCTAAAATCCCTCTGTCTTGATGGTGTAGAAAACCCAAACAAAAAATGGAACTCAAAGGGAGCTCACAAGAAAAATGGTAGCAAAATATGACAATGATGGTGGATCAAAGTCAAACCCAAAGTATAGATCCAGAGTGATATTTAGGTAACAAAAGGTATTGAATGAATGGAAAAACCCTTCTATTTATAACAAAATATTGAGTTAGTCTAGATATCGGTGCATAATTAAAATATTATTAACCAATTCTAGATCCAACTTTTATGGAATATTTTATTATATTTGTTGGAGGGAAAAGGAATTTGACTTGGGTCAAATCCCTTCATTTGTAAATAATAAATAAATAAATAAATAATTTATTTATTATTTTAAGGATGTGGTTGAGTAATAATCAAATAAATAATGATTTATTTAATTATTTATAAATGATTTAGTCATATTTAATAAGGAATATTATTTAAATAAGGTTCAAATAATTTTTCCTAGAAAATAATAAGATAAGTAGTGATTTATCTAATTAATTTTCCTGTTTTGGGTTAAATATGACTAGGAATATTAATTAAACTGTTGTTTAACTAATTATTCCTTGAGGAAAATCAAACAAATGTAGATTTATTTAATATTTCCTCACGGGGTTTCCTATTTAGACCATAAACAACTTAATAAAGGTGGTTTACTAAGTTATTTTTCATAGTGAAAGCAATTTTACTTAGGGTAAAATTGGTCTTACATGGTGTACTTAGGTCCATATAATAGTAATAGGTTATATGACCAAAAAATGGTGTAACAACTTTGGTTACAAGCATTCATGTCTTGTACCTCCGACCATTAATTTTAGTCTTTTTATATAATTCTAAAATGTCTGAGGCACTGTTTCACTCACAGCTAGGAACTGTGTCGTGAGGTACACCATTTTCCCTACAATTCTCATAGCCTTTGGCCATTCTGTTTTAGAAGGCCATGGTTTCAAACCAGAAATTTTGGTTACAAGCATTCATGGCATGTACTTGCGACCATTAATTTCAATCATTTTACCTATTCTAAAATGTCTCAGGCACTAGTTCCCTCACATCCAGGAACTGTCTCCTTAGGTACAACATTTTTTGGTGTCGTTGCTAGGAATGGAGACACAAAGTTATTTTTCTTTAGGTTTTATAAATTTTGAAGCTAATTCTTGAGGGTGAAAAGTTTCAACAGTTGGCTATATATCCTCACCTGTAATATTCACTTAGGGTTTCTCTTTCTAGGTTCTTAGGATGGAAATATCCATATTTGGTTTTGATAAGTTTATTCCAGCAAAAGAGGAATTAATTGAATTATAGACAAAACCTCAAATATCACACTTTATATATTTCTGGTGCTCCTATGTATGATATTTATTTTTCAGATAAGGGTTTTGATTCCTCAGTAGATTCACCAGTTTATGATACCTATAGTTTAGAATATGAAGACTCTGTTGTGGATTTCCAAGAAGGTTGGCTTGTTGGTAAATGGCAAGGAAATGTATTGCATCAAATTATTCAATAAGAGCCTGGAAGTGAAGAGTTGAACAATGTTTATGGATGCCCTGTTCAAGAAGATATAATTCAACAAAATATTCAAGTAAAGGACACAACTGAAATTATTTTATGTCAGTTCCATGACCCAGTAGCTGACTTCATGATCACATTTTTGGATCAACAACAAATGTTATTTTTAGGGTATGTATCAAGTTGTTTGTTCGAGGATTTTTTTATGGTGGATACTTGTTTTGATTTTTGGATTTCAACAACATGGAGGCATTAGTTCCAACTCTCAAATGCTAACCTAGTACCATTGGAAGGTGGATTTCACTTGAGATAATCCAGCCTTGTTTATAACCAGAAGCTATACATAAAGAAGATTAATTAGTGAGAATTTCATTTCCAGATATAGTTCTTTAGTTTTTTTTTTAGTTGGTGAATAAAGATAGTAGTCTCAGTTGGAGACAATTTTGGAGAAGTTTCAGATTTCGAGAATGTATGGTTTTAGTGCTTCAGTTTTCAGGGTTCTTAGAATTATGAACTCTAATTTCCCAATGAGAAGGCAACTGGTCTACTGTTCTTAGTGTTTTGCAAGCAAAACCATGTCCCCATTCAGAGCGAGATGTTGTAGCTCAATCTGGCATAGTTAAAAGGTCAATGATCCTAGATAAGTTTTTGCAAAAGGTTTCTTTTCCAATGTAGTTATGTTTTAAGTGTCTGATCAATAGGGAAATTGATATGATGGTAAAGTTTTTTTTCTTTTGAATTCCACCTTGAAGAATCAAAGACGTAGGAGCACTAGCATTTCTTTGCCTTTTGTATATGTCTTTTTGGGTATTTTCAAGGTGAAATCTCATGTACATATTCTTCTGTAAAACCTTGATAAATTCCACCAATAGAAGAGAAGTATGCACCCTGTATGTGATTTGGAGGTGAATGTTAATGGAAAAAAAATTGTTGGAGGCATTTGATTGTGGAGAATGGTGGAATGTTGAGGGAATCAGAATTGAAGGCGACTCACTTATTTCTCATTTTCAAAATCTTGGGAAATAATATGATAATGAGATCTCCATAGATCATCTCAGACTTAGATTAATGAAAGAAAATGAGAATGATTGCATAAAATTCTTGAAGCCCAATATAGATGTATGTGCCTTTGTTGTCCACCCAAGTGACAAAACCCGTAATTCAGGATTCCCATGATTCTCTGCATGATATAATGATAGTGTCATTTGGATCGATAGGAAGCCCCATTGACCTTCATGTCCTAGTAATTTTTATGTGAAATTTTACCATGCTTGTATAGAAGATGTGGTTGATATTGAGAAACGACCACTAATTTTAGGCAAGAAAAAAAAAACTTGGGATTGAGGAACTTAGTGTTTTTCAAGCACCATATCAGTTGAATGTGCAGCCCAATCTGACTGATAAAGTAGAGTTTTTAGGGAATTGTTACTGGAATAAATTTAAGACTATTGCAGGAAAGTGATATTCTTCGCTATGTGCATAAGGATGATACATTTCACATCAATGACTAGGAGGACCATGATAACTTGTTCAGTCAAAAATTTCAAAGGAAAGAAGATCAAAATTGAACTTGGTTTTTATGTAGCTTGTTCTCTTCGAACATAGTCGTTATAATGGACTTAAGAGGTTAACTTGAATGAATTAACAATTCCATCTCCTTAGACGCACCTTCCATCTCCTTAGACACACCTGCAATGTGATATACCAAATTTGAAAATTTAGAGACTGAAGATGAAGAGTCGAGCACCAAAATTTCATTCGAGAGCAGAGAATTACTTACACAGAAAACACAGACATCGCATACCATGATTTTTGATTGAAAATTTCGAGCAAATGGAGCAAAATTTCCAAAATTTGATATCTTTGTTTTTTGCAGAATGAACCATATTAACTTTATTGTGGGAATTTTCCATAAATGTTGGGCGTTTTTAGGGATTCCATGGGTTATTTTGACGCTAGTTTTGCAAAAACAAATTATTGATGGATTTATTGGCTCCATTTGTTGTTGATATTCTTAAGGAGGAAATTCCCTGCAACTAAGGATGAATTTTCTATGGGTACTACAGATGACATGGAAGATGATGAAGCAACATTGGAAGCATATGAAACACTGATAAATGAATATAAGCATAGAGAGGAACTTGCAGCATTGAAAAATGAATGCGATATACCCATAGAAGAACTTCTTAAATGCTACAGACATAATAAAGGTAATAAGAGTGCATAGAATGATTCTGAAGATAATGTTGAATGAAGTGAACAAGACAATGAGGAAAATTTGACATTGTCAGAGGAAGAAAAGTCTTTACACTTAAATTTTGGTGTTGAAAGTATTGATGCAGAGACAAAAAAAGACTCTAAGTTCAAGCCAAAGCTAATCCAGATTTGTAAGATACAAAACTGAATACTTGTGTTGAAATACACAAAAATGAAGGATTAGGTGATGGATATGGGGACCTGACATGCTCAAAAAATTTAGGAGATATGGAAAGGGACATCGAGGAAAGTAATTCTGAAGAATATGATACATGTGGAAGTGCATAATCAACTTACGGAGAACAAGTTATAACATATGCACTGGAAAATGGGATAGGAGAGAAAATAAAGGTGGGAAAGAGATCAATGACTCAGATATTGTGTGCCCAGATCCAAAGGCAACCTGGTAGCAAAAAATGCATGAAGGTTATGCCGAGTTGTGCTCCTGTAAGTGGTATATTTAAAATTGTTATGGAAGCACTTCTATCCATTCTGGACACCACTAGGAGTGTCCCTGAAAAAACCATATGGTTTTCATGGGACCCACACCGACATTCACATTCTCAAAGTTTTCAAATTGTGAAATTATTCGTGCCCAAAATTAAAATTTGATATATATAGAATGTCTAAGGAGATGGAATTTGTTTTAAAAAATAAATAATTATATATATATATATATCTAATATTGAAAAACTGTATTTTTGCAATTTAACTATTTTAAATCCTTTTTTTTTTAAAGAGGCAGTAGTTTGGAAACTGCTCCAAGAGTCAATCTTTTAAATTGATCACGACACTTAAGAGTAGGGAAATAATAAAAGTGGGAAAAGAAGATATCGAAGGGGTTCAAAGTCTAGTCTACATGATTGAGTATTGTAAACCAGAATCTTTAGGGAAGCATGAATAATATATGTCAGTTTGATTCCAGCATTAGCGTTGTAGTGATTTTTTTCTCATGTGTCCCAAAATTCATACATGTTTTTCCTCCCCTGAGCAGTGTAAGATGTAGTTGGCGCTTTAGTTTATGATTTAATAAATTTGCTTCATTGTACTCATTAAAATGTCATTGTAATCATTAAAAATTAATCTTGAAGCCCTTAATGAAGCGCTCCGCATTCGGGGAAAATCATTCATATTCTTCTTCTTCATCTATCATTCTTTCTACAGACTTGAAGCATATATTCTTAATTTCCTGTGCCAAAAATATGTCTCCTTCATTTTCTGCTGTACATATCCACCATGCAATTCTCATAACCTTTGGCCATTCTATTTTAGAAGGCTAGGGTTTGAAACCAAAAATTTTGGTTACAATAATTCATAGCCTTTACCCCTGACCATTAATTTCAGTATTTTTATCTAATTCTAAATTGTCTCAAGCACTGGTTCCCTCATAGCCCGAGGTACAACACCTGTCAAGGTATCTAATACTTGATCTATAAAAGGAAGTGGAAAATGATCTTTTAGAGTAGCTTTATTTAATTACCCATAGCCAATACACACTCTACATTTTCCATTTTTCTTTGGAACAATCACTAAAGGTGACACCCATTGACTATATGATATTAGATAAATTAAATTCACATTTTAGTGGATTTTGTAATTCCTCTTTAACAATTTCTCTCAGATTAGGTTCATTCTTCTCTGAGGTTGTCTAACTGGTTTGAAATTTTCCTGGATATTAATACGATGCATACACGTGTTAGGATCAATTCCTTTCAAATCAAAATATTCCCATGCATAAGAAAATGATTTTTTTTGTAGCATATTTATTATTAACATTCAATATTTTTCGAGGAAAAATTTCTATGTGAGAATTGACAAAATTTTCCATAGAATGTAAAGCCATTTGGTGAGATGATAACTATGCAATATTGCATTATTTTTGAAATTTTTTATCTTGCTCACAGTAAGAAGAAGAATCATTATTATTCTTTAAATTTATCAAGTGATATTTTTCATCTAATTGTGAAAAAAGTATATATTGATTGCATATTATCGAAGTCTTCATCATCATCATCTATCCAAATTTCACTTTCAACTTCAATTATTGTTTTCGCAGGAGGATACAATGTGAATTTCTTAGTGGAATTTCCATTAGAGATGTACATATCACCAGATCTAGAAATTATGAATGCATCAACTGTAGCTAGCCAAGGTCTACCAAGGATAAATGGATGGCCTCCTAAATTATTCTTGGGGGTTAAAATCATGAAATTTACAGGATATTCCCAAGAATATATAGAAACATACACATATTCTAATACACCATTTGGTTTGATGATATATATATATATATATATATATATATATATATATATATATATATGCTAATTGTAATATTGTTGGAGTATATTGAAAATTAAGAAGTTTGAGTTGCTCTATTGTTTGTTTACTCATAATTTTAATGGATTATCCTAAATCAATCAAAGTGTTTGGAATCTCAATATCATTGATATCAAGTTTTACAATGGGGCTACCTTGATCTAGATATTTTTGGACAATAGGTTTCCCCATTATAATATCAACAATTTCCCCTACCAATTGGATATTTTAAACATATTTTCTTTTTATTCATGGTTTCTTAACACATAAATCCTTAATATTTTTTGAAAATATTTATATTTAATTTATAGCTTGGAGTAAATAAATTTTGATGCAAATATTCGTAAGTTCATCTAACATATCGTAATATGGTAAAACACTTTACCTTTCTATTCCTTTATCAATTTTGAGCTTGTTAGGAAAAGGTGGATCATGCAAAGAAATAGAAGGTTGTTCTACTATAGGAAATCCAGGAGCTTGTATTATTTGATCATCATTTGATTGTATAAGAACATTTTCCCTTTCAGAAATATTTTCTTGATCAAGATTTGCAATATTTTTAGGAACATCATCCTCTTTAGATTTTTGGATGGGAATTATTGGTGACTTATTTTACAAAATGATGGGGGTAAAAACCTACAGTCCCCAAAATTTCTTTGTGCATATAAATGCATCCCAATTTTTTTTTTAATCCACTACACATCTCAATCTATGCAATTCGACATTCTAATTCTGAGCTAGAAATTTAACAAAGAAATCTAGAATCTTTAATATCTCAAATTGGAGATTTGAGATATTAAACCAAAATTCTCTTGCATATACAAACACCTGCCTACACCTTTTTACTCAATCCAGTTTTAAACCTGGAAACTCTTCTAATTGTAGGAATTTCCTTCAAAGATTATAAAAACCCTAACGCATATGATATAAATCAACCACACCATGTAAAACCCTTACGCATATCTAAAATGATATCACCCAACTCGCATATAATGCTATATCAATATATGATCACGACCTCCGTTCAAATGTTAGAACATCATGATATTGTTAACCCCCACATATATCGTCTTCTTATATACATATTCACCCACTTATGCATATGGTCCAACCTCCTTTATACTCGACCCTTATACGCCTAACCTTTACAAAGGTTCACATTAATGATAATATTTTGACATGTATTACCCCTGGCCAATATGCTTACAACATATATCAGGTCCACACTTATATGTAGACTCCGACTATGGTTAAGACACCAGAGGCAAACAAACATTAAACCTTTGACTCAGCCGATGCACCCTATTATCACAGGTATTAAAAGTCTTAACCTTTTCTTTTTTTAAACCCGACACTGAACATATTAAGGGTTTGGTCCCACGACAGATCATAACCAATCATCGCACAGGCCTTATAACATACCTTGGGTTAAATATTGATCGGATCCAATGATCCTCATGACGTCGCGCTCCATCCAACGATTAGACGAATCTAACGCATTTTCGCATTTTTTTAATGCCCAGACTTTAATGCGTCAATTTCACGCGATGAAAGTGGTAATCAAATACCACTTAGGGACACGTGTCTGCCATTCGGTGACATTGCATTATTTTTTTGAATACAACTTGCTGTCTTTAAAAAGTGCGAAGACCACTGTTTCGCGTTCTCCGGTTTCACTGCTCCCACAAGGTTCCATCCTCTTTATATTCAAGGTTCCACCGTTCCTTCATTGCCACCGCTTGATTTTACTTGTATAATTCTGCTCCGCCTCTACACTTCAGATTCCATCTTCGACACAATTCAATTTCTTGCTAACTCTTTCACAACTGCGTCAAAAGCTTCACTCTTCTGCATATATTCTCACGGCATTTCGCTATCATAAATCCAACGTCTCTATTGGCTCCATTCAATTATATCGATTGCGCCTTCAATCCAATTGCCCTTATTTTTTACTTGGAGCTCGAACAACCCAATTTCAATTGTGGCTTGTCCACTGTTCATGAACAACACTTCGCCTTGCTAATTTCTAAAAGCACTTCGCTCTCCTCACTGGCTTTGACCTTCAATCCCACGGCCTTATATTGCCATATGCTGGATTCTGAAACTGAATTCAGGTTTCCTTCTAAGTCACCAATCCTTGCAATGATCGATGGTTTCCAGTTTCTCAATCTCTCTCAGAAACTTAGACATTTCTCAGCATACATCTCATATATTAATTCATTAGCACAGGGTTTATCACGCATAGGTTCTCACATGCGAATATACAGCCAGAATATTAAAACAAATCACAGAGTCTCCCTCATACTCAGTTCACAGGGATTCAAAACATATTCACACAGAAATTAATTCGGCAAATATACAGTCATTCTGAAACAATTTCCTCAATTACATAGTGAATTTACTTACAACTTCTAGTCGGCCCTATTTTCAATCAATTGGCCCTTCTGCAACCTATTCTGCAGACCTCCCCTCCTATGCAGCTCTCTATGCAATCTCCTATTATGCCTGTTAGGCTTGTTTTTATACAAAAGCTCCTGAATTGACTCACTCCTCTAACGCTCAAAACTCTTCAAATCTCTAACTCTTAGACTAACCCTCTGACAAACAGAGATGGACTGTCTCTTCCTATGCCCACTAATCATCCGGGCAGTTACATTTTCCTTTCTAATTAAATAAAAATAACTCAATTATGAATATTTACATGGGGAAATAAAACATGAGACCCCCCTTTACATTTATTTATGGACAAAGGTTGTTTTGAGCCTAATGCCCCTACATCAGACTCCCCAGGTTAAAATAGTTCATGATCTCCTGATCATGTGCTTTCGTCTTCGTCTTCCTGGATCCCACACCTTGTTATGCAATTGATCATTTTCTCCTTTTGTATTCCTCCTGGCTTCCATACTTTGTGCTGCATCTTCGCACTTGCTATGCCCTCACAGTCTGTGACTGTCTTCTTCTTGCTGCTGTTGTTTCTCTGCTTCCTTGCTGCTGTCCTTTTTTGAGGCATCTTCTGCATCAGTTTTCCTATCAGTGCTATTTCTCTGTCTAATCTTTCCTCTGACTACTAGACTCTTACTTATGTTTGATGTATTCTTATTTCTTCAGTTCTTATTGCTGCCTTAACTGCCACCCAATCATCCATACCCTCTTGCTCTCTGCAACAATAAAACTTTTCTTGATTGTCACTCATGACAACTTCTCTACTCTATGTCTTCAACAAATCTTCAGACTGGTATTTGAATTTCCAGTCATCATCCTCATTTCTTCTATTCTTCCGGACTAAAAATGCCTTAGTCCTTCCATCAGTGCCTGCAATCACAAGACAAACATCAACCTCATTAAACCTTTGTGTTTTCTCCTCCCCTTCTGGCAACACTTCAGTTTGTTTCTGCTCTGCCATTTCACCTTCTTTTCTGAATGTCTTCAGTAAACATCCCAACCACTTGTTTTGTGCTTGTATCTCATTGTCAGCATGCTGTAATTTCAATTTAGCATGTTCTTCTTCTTCTTCCTGGGTAATTTTCAGCAATTGCCTTCTTTCTTCTTGAATGATTCTTGTAATCACCTCAAGTCTTTCAGACACTGAGATTTCATCTTTTATCAGAGTAAAAATCTGATTTTCAACTGCTGTAGTAGCCCCAAAAGTCTGCCATACAACCTTCTCTTCAACCTTCTCTTGTCTATTGAAACAAGCCAATTCTTCTCTGCTAGAAACACATTTCTGCATATGAGACATGACTATCTCATCTTCATTCTTCAGCTATTCATCTTCATTCTGAAATCCCCAATTCAGAAATTGAGGTCCCATCTCTGGCATAGAATCCTGCTGCTGCAGCATGCTTTCCAATAGCTCAATTTCTCCATTCCATGGATCAAACGTTCCCATAGAATTTTCTTCCTTCTCTTCCAATTGACTGCCCAATGTTGTCAATTTATCTTCAACATCAACAGGATCTGCATTCATCAAATATTTGTTAAAACAAAACTCATAAGGCCTCAGAGCCTTTCTCTCTTCTGTCAGCATCTCAGTATGTTGTCCCAACTTTCTTTTCTTCTCCATCAGCACATCAGTATGCCGATTCCATTTCTTCAAACATTCTATCAGTTAGCCTCTCCTCTGCATCATCGTTTTCAAGGATGTCTCTTTGCTCTAGTTCATAAAAATGAACTTTCCTCTTCCCATTCATCCCTGTCCTTATCATCTAAACGCCTTCCCTCTATGGTTCTGTCCTCTGCTCTAGAACACTTAATTCATGCCACAATCTTGGCATCTCATGTGAGAAAACATCTTCACAATCTTCACTATCTTCTTCTGTCACTATCTCCTCAGCCTTCATCAGAATAGAATCCTGATTTCCCATCTCTGCAAAAAATTTAGCTATTTGTCCATCACTCTTTACTTGGCCATTTAACAAAATCAAATTGTCATTATTATCACTAATGAAAAATTCATCATTTCCAACCTCATTGAAACAATCTCCTCTAAAAAATAAGGAATTAATGAATTCCTTCTGCTGCAATAATTCGATCCACTCCTCATCTGAAAGATACTCATCATATCTTGCTTGGCAAAAATTAGCTTCATTTGTCACGGTTCCATCATATGAACTACCTTCATTAACACCTACATTCATACACAACGTTTCAGATGAAAAAGCATAGGGCCTCATGGTCTCATTTGACGAATCAATCATCAAATCTTCTTGCCATCCCAAGTCTTCTATGTACTTCAAAGATTCTTCAATGGTCTCTTCTTCTTCAAATTATTCAAGTTGTTCAACCTCTAGCTTCTAGCCAATATCATAAACTAAATCTCCTCTTCTTCCAATATGTTGGAAAGCAGAATCTTTCTCCAACTGTGCATGGAAATCTTCAAAACATCTGGCTGCTTCATTTTCTTCCTTAGTGACAACATCAGCAATTTCTCCTTCTTCACATGCTTTGCCTGCAAACATACAAAATATGTCATATGTAAGGCTCTTTGACCCTCTGGTCTCACTTGAAGCTCCAGTATTCAAGTCCTTCTCCAAATACTCAATTATCCTGAGTATTTCCTCTTTCTTCTGAGCATTTATCATTTACTCTTTCTTCCTTTGTGGCCTCTGCCACTTTACCTTCTTCTTCATGAGCCAACCAACTCTCTGGTTTTCCTCTATCATCCTCTCCAGTTCATCAAGTTGCTTATTGATCTCAGCCATCTCTTTCCAATATTCTTCATCAGTGAGTCTCTTCCCTATGCCATTTTCTTTGGCATCTTCCCTCACTCTTCTACTGTGGCCTCTCTCAGAACCTCTGCAATCTCTGTTGTGGCTATCAGTAGCCATCTTCTCCTCCAGGAGTTATTCACTCACAAGCTGCACTAAGCCTCTGCAACAGCAAGCTCTCTTGCTGCAACTTACCACACCAATCCCTTCTTGTGGATCTGGCTTTTGGCAAGTACTAGTCCCCTATCTGCTGAAACCTACTGAGCACTCTCTTCTTCTCTCCAGTGTTCACTTTGCAACTTCTCTCAAGAACACCTCTATTCTTCTTTCATCCAACTTCAGTTGGGAATCTTCCAGGTTCTACCACACTCTTTCTTCACTCAGAATCCCTTGCTAGACTCTTCTTATCACTGCTCTCAAGCTGTGATCTGCTTCTGCTGAGATTTCTTCCTCAGTTTCTTGCGCTCTGCACTCTGCAACCAATACCTTCAAAATAGAGTCAAATAAGGCTCATCATCTTACCTCACAAGATCCCTGAATGATCTTGCTTCTTCTTTCACCTGCACTGCATTTCTATCTGCTGCAATCTTCAAGAAATTCTGTCTTCAATTCCAGATTCTGCTCATCTGGAAACCTTCACTGCATACTCACCCAAATCTGCAATTCTGTTAAATAGATTTAAAACCCAAATTTATCACTGTTCAGTATATGTGCATTTCAAAATAAAACTTTCAAAGAGCTAATTCAATTCAGGCTTTGATACCACTATGATGGGGTTAAAAACCCACAATCCCCAAAAGTTCTTTGTGCATATAAATGCATCCCAATTTTTTTTTTATCCACTACACATATCAATCTGTGCAATTCGACATTCTAATTCTAAGCTGGCTGGAATCTTTAATATCTCAAATCGGAGATTTGAGATATTAAACCAAAACTCTCTTGCATATACAAACACCTGCCTACACCTTTGTACTCAATCCAATTTTAAACCTGGAAACTCTTCTAACTGTAGGAATTTCCTTCAAAGATTATAAAAACCCTAAGGCCTATGATATAAATCAACCACACCATGTAAAACCCTTACGCATATCTAAAACAATATCACCCAACTCGCATATAATGCTATATCAATATATGATCACGGCCTCTGTTCAAATATTAGAACATCATGATATTGTTAACCCCCACATATATCGTCTTCTTATATACATATTCACCCACTTATGCATATGGTCCAACCTCCTTTATACTCGACCCTTATATGCCTAACCTTTACAAAGGTTCACATTAATGATAATGTTTTGAAATGTATTACCCTTGGCCAATACGCTTACAACATATATCAAGTCCACACTTATATGTAGACTTCGAATATGGTTAAGACACCAGAGGCAAACATACATTAAACCTTTGACTCAGCCGACGCACCCTATTATCACATGTATTAAAAGGCTTGACCTTTTCTTGTTTTAAACCCGACACTGAATGTATTAAGGGTCTGGTCCCATGACAGATCATAACCAATCATTGCACAGGTCTTATAACATACACTAGATAATTTGGCGGAAATTCCGACGGCCAATTCGTCACTATTCCGACACATATTCGTCGCAAGAGCGACAGTTCAAGGGCGGACAAACCGTGGTTTCTCCTGCCGTCGCCATTCCGACGCAAGCAAAAAGTGTCGCACTATCGACACTTATTCCGACGTTCCGAACAGGCGTCACTCTTCCGACGTCTCACAAATCGTCGCGGCTCCGACGTTTTAAACGTGGTTCTTCCGACGCTCATTAACCGTTGCAGTTCCGACTAAACGTGGTCCGACGTTTTGGCGTCGCTCTTCCGACGCTTGTAAACTGTCGCAATTCCGACTAAACGTGGTCTGACGTTTTGGACGTCACTCTTCCGACGTCTGGAAGATGTCGTAATTCCGATGATATGTGGTCCGACGTTTGGAACGTCGCGCTTCCGACGTTTTCATACTGTCTCTCTTCCGACGTTTCTGGGTTGTCGCAGTTCCGACGTTTAGCACGTCGCGCTTCCGACGTTTTCATACTGTCTCTCGTCCGACGTTTCTGGATTGTCACATTTCCGACGTCTACAAGGCGTCGGTAGACCGACGGAGGGTTCAATTTTAAAAAAAAAAATTAAAATTTTAAAATACGAGAAACGATGTTTTGAAGATATTATATGAAGTAAAACAGTCCATGAAACTGAAATAGCAGTATGTAGAATAGTAAAGCAACAGATAGAGTACCGACGTCCATTGTTCCAAATACAAATTAAAGTACCCAAAACCCTGCAATAGTGAAGTAAAACAATCCATGAAAGTGAAGATATTATATGAAGTAAAACAGTCCATGAAAGTGAAGATATTATATGAAATAAAACAGTCCATGAAAGTGAAGATATTATATGAAGTAAAACAGTCCATGAAAGTGAAATAGCAGTATGTAGAATAGTAAAGCAACAGATAGAGTATCGACGTCCATTGTTCCAAATACAAATTAAAGTACCCAAAACCCTACAACAATGAAGTAAAACAGTCCATGAAAGTGAAATAGCAGTATGTAGAATAGTAAAGCAACAGATAGAGTACCGACGTCCATTGTTCCAAATACAAATTAAAGTACCCAAGACCCTACAACAGTGAAGTAAAACAGTCCATGAAAGTGAAATAACAGTATGTAGAATAGTAAAGCAACAGATAGAGTACCGACGTCCATTGTTCCAAATACAAATCAAAGTACCCAAAATCCTGCAACAGAGAAAAACGCTAATCATGTGAGGAGTGTTATATGTCCAAAATATAAAAAGACCATCAGACCATATCAATAAACCAGCAACATAGACCAGCATCGCTAGTTTTGAAGGCAGAGTGATAAACATTAATCATTTTTTTTTCACAAGAGAAAAACGATGTTTTGAATATATTATATGAAGTAAAACAGTCCATGAAATCATTACATTTTCACATCTGAAGATTGGAACCCAAATATACATCCAGAAAAGTGGAAGTCCCACCCCAGACAGTGATAGAAAAATACCCCATGTCACATACAGGGACTTGATATAAAACCCAGTAACGATCCACATGGAGATTATCGACAATCTGAGAAAGCATCCAAATATGCCCGAGGCATCTATAAGAAAGTGAAATAGCAGTATGTAGAATAGTAAAGCAACAGATGGAGTACCGACGTCCATTGTTCCAAATACAAATTAAAGTACCCAAAATCCTGCAACAGAGAAAAACGCTAATCATGTGAGGAGTGTTATATGTCCAAAATATAAAAAGACTATCGGACCATATCAATAAACCAGCAACATAGACCAGCATCGCTAGTTTTGAAGGCAGAGTGATAAACATTAATCATTTTTTTTTTCACAAGAGAAAAAACGAAGTTTTCAATATATTGTATGAAGTAAAATAGTCCATGAAGTCATTACATTTTCACATCTTAAGATTGAAACCCAAATATCCATCCAGAAAAGTGGAAGTCCCACCCCAGACAATGATAGAAAAATACCCCATGTCACATACAACGACTTGATATAAAACCCAGTAACGGTCCACATGGAGATTATCGACAATCTGAGAAAGCATCCAAATATACCCAAGGCATCTATAAGAAAGTGAAATAGCAGTATGTAGAATAGTAAAGCAACAGATAGAGTATGTATCGACGTCCATTGTTCCAAATACAAATTAAAGTACCCAAAATCCTTGAACAGAGAAAAACGCTAATCATGTGAGGAGTGTGATATGTCCAAAATATAAAAAGACCATCAGACCATATCAATAAACCAACAACATAGACCCGCATCGCTAGTTTTGAAGGCAGAATGATAAACATTAATCATTTTTTTTTCAGAAGAGAAAAAATGCTATTTTGAATATATTATATGAAGTAAAACAGTCCATGAAGTCATTACATTTTCACATCCGAAGATTGGAACCCAAATATCCATCCAGAAAAGTGGAAGTCCCACCCTAGAAAATGATAGAAAAATACCCCATGTCACATACAGGGACATGATATAAAATCCAGTAACGGTCCACATGGAGATTATCGACAATCTGAGAAAGCATTCAAATATTCCTGAGGCATCTATAAGAAAGTGAAATAGTAGTATGTAGAACAGTAAAGCAACAGATAGAGTACCGACGTCCATTGTTCCAAATACAAATTAAAGTACCCAAAATCCTTGAACAGATCAAGAAAAACGCTAATCATGTGAGAATTCAAAGTAAAGTTAATATATTAACATTGCGAATAAAATTACACCGAAGTCAAAAACATTGCCTGGCCATACTCATGGCAAATTTGTCATCAAAAAATCAAAAAATTAAGAAGACCGCCCTCATACGGGGAAACCAGTCTTGAACGTTTAATTTACAGAATTCAAAAATATTACTTAAAGGTCCAGCACAGTAAAATAAACTAAAAGCAGCCCAATTAACTGGGCCTGCTAAGCAAGAAAAACAAATTAAAACCCGCTCAGACCCGTCGGACGGGTGCATTCTTCCTGCGTTTGGGCCTCCTCGCGGAAGACCACAGTGACTACAGCTGTGATTCGCGGGCGGTTGAGAGTGCAATCAAAGGAAAATTGCGCAGTGCGCGTCGTGGGAGAAGGTGAACTAGCCTCTGTTGAGGTGCTGGAGGGAGCGCGCCGGGATTGACCTCTAGTGCTCCCCCTGCGGCAACGCATCCTATGACGCACGCGAAACATGGGTGCAATCGCAGTGGGCACAAGAGACGAAGAAGCAGAATTCCAATTAACAGAGGAAGACAGACAAAGAGTACAGAACCGAGAGAAATGGAAATATGCAGCAAAGTCTAGGCAGAAGTTCCGCTGGCCACTTCTCCTTATCATCGCAGTTACTAGACAGTGTAATCCAGCAACCGGCTTGTCTGAAAAACCATGGCTAAACGCCATTTTTTATGTCGACCCGTCTGCAATGCAATCAAAGGACGACCGTCATAATGAATCTCTGATCATTAATAATGAGAGCCGAAGGCCGGATCAAATTGGAGCATGCGGAATCGCTCAGAGGAGTGGAGGTCCGATCTTGAACAGTGTTAAAAATTAATTAATCTAGATTTGATGTGAAAACTTAATTGAACAGCGTTAAATGTTAATGCGAATGATATGAAATCGCCATATCCATGTCCCATCACCTCAAACGCCATCGAATGCACCCGCAGCCGGGAGCAGGGCAAGTTTTTATTGAGGACACGTGGCACAAATTGATTGGAGCGGATCTTTGTTTGGGCCGCTCGCGCAGTGGAAATCCGGACCCGTAAAATATTAGGGCGAATTTGATAAGAAATTCGCGTCACAAAATTGGCCGACGTCAGCAGGCTATTTTGGAACGCGAATTTGGTTTGAATGATGGTTTATCGCCGTTTGAAGTCCGGCGGGCTCGACTTAAGAACAATTTTCTTATAAAATTTGTGTTGGTTTTCTTTGATAATACACATATTAAAATCCCGCTTAATAAAGAGACAAAATTGTTGTGCTTTCGGAACCTGACCCGATGATTGGACATGAGTTAACAAACAAAAGGATAGCGGAACCAGACATGCACCCGTGGTCAAGCCCTCTACCAAAACCACGAGCGGAATCACAAAAGTTGGTTGCCCATATCGCACCGCTTTTGCGGAGTAGGCGGTATTTCCTATTCGCGAGCGATTCCATAGGGAATGCGACACGTGGCGAAGTGACCCCGGCAAACAACCGTTTAACCCACGCCATCGCACGTTAAAGCCCGACGTTGGAAGCCGGGCGAAATTGCCAAGAGTCGTTGATTTGGAGAAGGGCCATCGGACGGTGGTCGCACGTTGAACTTGCCCGGAGGTTAACTAAGGTGTGCGGAGGATAGCCAAGTACGATACGAGTGTTTGATTGGTTATTGATATATATAGGTGGGGCCGGAGTATAATGAAATTGTTTAATTAAACGATTGGCGGATAATTAGCATAAGTCCGGAGGGTGATTGTTGTAAGGCTGGGTGGTGAAATATAGAGCCGAAAGTTCACTACAAGTTATTTATTTAAAAAGAAACGTGGAGTATAAATACAAAGTGTTGAAAGTTAAACATTGGTTATAAGGATTGGAGATAATATAAAGTCGGGAATATAAATTAAAGTCCAACTATTGTGGATAGTATTTATTTATCAAATTCTACGAATTTGATAAATAAACCCGAAGAAAGAAGAAGTCAATTAAGACTCAGGCTGGAGGAAAAGAACGGGGTACACTAAGGGAAAATGCTGACAGAGCGATTGTAGACACACCAGCTCTCCTTGGGGGTCCAATTTCAGTTTTGTTGCGTCACACGATGATCTCTCTTCTCTGGCATTTACTTGTATCGAAGATCACTATTCTAGGAATAAGGAGTTATTTTCTCCAAAAATAACCCTAGCCAAACATTGACAATGCATCAAGGATATCTTTCTATGCTTCATAAGCACATTTTTTCTACTTTTAAATCATGTCTTGGAAGTGGTTGTTGTGCTGGAAATTATTCACCAGTTGGTTTCATACCAAAGTCTTTTTCACATTTTCAGCATCCAATACATGAAAAAGATAATGGTTTAAAACAACATAAATATTTGAAATTTTTCAAGAATTTTCTGGCACACTTTGAATATGAATTTTGAAGTCAAGTGCATGATGCCGTATAGGATCAAGTGTCATTTTGAATACCAAATGTTTCACAAGAAACTTCTCAACATGCTACCCTGCAGTAAGGATTAAATGACAATATTGCATCAACTATTTCCATAATAAAAGTGCACCTCGGCCATAAGACTAAACAACTACAAATGTTGTAGATCTAACAAGACCACACAATCAAATGCATTCCACAAGGCCAATACTATATGAAAAATGAAAAGAATTTTGCAACCAAAAATACCTTAGGCAACTAATTCAATTAGATACACCAAACCATCAGCAAAAAGGAAAACCAGCCTACTCAAAAGGCAAGCGTTTACCTCCTTTGACAAAATTTTGAGTTCTGAAACAAGGGCCTTTATTGTCTCGTCAATGCCCCTAGTAATTTGAATGGGGTTTGCACCTGCTGCAACAACCTAAACAAAAAGGTTTCATTTCAAATTATTTTCCACAAATTTAAGATACAACCATTGTCAGTTTTGTATTTCCTAACAAGCTCATAAATTTTGATAAAAGAACCAAAATTTTTTAATACCTGATAGCAATTTTTTCACTCAAAAACTATCTTAGACTCAATAAACCCAACCCAAAACTAAAAAACCAAACACCATAATACCCTACAAAAATGAATAGATGATCTTAATCCAATACCATCGACAAAAAGTTACCTTTACACCCTCACTTATTAAACCCTGTGCTGTTGAATTTTAACTTCAACTGCTGCAGCAGAAGGACGGATGCAGCAGCAACATTTTTTTTTTGAGGTTGCTTGCATGCCATCCAGAAATTTAATTCAGCATTTAAAATTCCTGCAAGTTTTTTTTGTAGACGGCCACAACCATATTTCTGTACAGGATTGTATTTAAACACAACAGCCAGCATTAACGCAATTCACCAACCAGAAATTAAACAAACAGAAATTTACCCGACAGTTTTGAAAATTCAAAAGGAGGACACGTGGAGCATTAATATTGGATCGCATGAAATTGAAGGGAATCTGAAAACCTGAAAACCGGACCCGAATTTTTTATAGGGCACATTGGATTGAGAATTCGAGTTAAAATTAGGCAGACGTCAGCATCCCATTTTGGAACGCGAATTTGGTTTGAAATTCAATCTATTAAGACTTTTGAAGTCCGACGGAAAGGGTTCTTTAATGTTTTGATAGTTTAATATATACATATGTTATATATATATCATATGCGAAATGAAAGGTGGGCCATAGAATTTAGTTTTAATTTTTTTTTTTTTAAAAGAGGGTTTATTATAATATGTTTTATATGTTCCGGCATATAAAAATAAAAAGGTCGAAAAAGTTTGGTAGTTTTTTTTATAGACAGTACGTAAATTTTTTATTACATAGCAGTGTGTAAAAAGTGAAAAATTGAGTGTAACTTTTTAAGTGTGTATGCACATCAGTGCGAAAGGGAAAAACACAGCAGAGTGTCTTAGAGACAGAGTATGTTTGTTTTGAACAGACAGTGAGTTGGTTTTATGCATTGCGTTTTGTAGCAGTCATAATTTTGTAATCCCTCTCAGTGAGGAAGTAGTGTAATAGTTTTTTTTTGAGTTAGTGAAGGGAATAGAAGTTTGTTTTCAAAGTATTGAAACTCTGTCTCCTGTCAAAGAAATTTTTATTTTCTGTGTTAGAGGAAGGGAGATTTATGGGTGGTTCTTATGAATCAACCAACCATTCAGAACATGCTCATCAATCCAAACCATAAGTATTATGTGACAATATTCAAGCATGCACTCAATCGGATTTCTGAAGCTATGTTAGAGAAACCCTAAACTCTCACTGAAAATAGGTGAAATGTGGCACCACTCAGAGATTGACATGTGCCAATTGGTACAAGTGGTAGACAATTGGCATGCTCAAACAAAGAGGTGATGCAGGAATGACATGAGGGAGAAAATATCGAAAAAGCCCCAAATCTGGAGAACTAAAGCTCATCACCAACCTGAGATTGACAACTTTACATGATGTAACCTATGAAATCGTAAATGGAGAAATCATAGTAACAATAAAGTAACCTATGTAACAATAAATTCGGATTCATCCCGGGAGTGGTAATGGGAGAAATCATAGTGAACAACAGGAAACATGCATAGTTTCTTACAATCAAATAGATGAAAAAACACATACAAAAAACCTAGATAATAATCGTGCACAAGCTTAATATTGAATTATGAACTGTAAAGGAACTTACAAAATGTGACATTACGAACCTGGTCAAGCGCACAAGCAAAAATATCCTCGACATGACCCTGGTTGACAAGTTGTATTGCTCATGATGCAAGAGGATTTGTACCTACACTGCCAAGTCAATCAAAATCCATCATTATCTATACAATAAATACAAGTAATTGATGTAGTATTTTTTACTCTAAGATGCATTCTTATGATAATGTTAGAACATATGTTGGAAATGTCAAAACATACCTGAATAAGCTCCTCTTCGTTTCAAGAACAATTTATTGGAGTCGCATGAACTTGGAACAAGCCTCCCACGATCTGAAAGAGTACCAACTAAGTCAACAGTGACTTTTTGTTGCTACGCTGGATCGAGGGAGGTTTGCTCCAAGATTAAATCACTCCAATAAATTATTCTCTACTAAACAGGGCGAACCACATGAAGGTGGAAGCTCTTATGGCCCCTCCCCGCCCCCCTCACATCACTCTCAATTCCCCAATACCCAATCTATATTTCATTTTTTACTTTCATGAGCATAAAAAAAAATATTCAATAACTAATAAAAAAACAATTCAACAAAAGGTACGCAAGGAAACATTGCAATTAATGCTTGACATAAAAATAGTATGATAAATGAGTTTTTTATATAACGCAAAAAAATGTTCCAAGTATGGTAACGTTTGTCTTATAATAACACAATATTTTACATTGTCAAATTTTCTTTTTCTTCTTCCTATTTTTAAAGCTCCTAATTACATCATCAATATCATCGTGCTCTGCTCCTGTTTCGTGCCTTTCAACCCGCACTGCCGACCTAGTTGCGTATTCACGATGTCTGGGCTCATCCAGTGACGGGGCATCGCCTACAAAAACAGATAATATTAAATTTTAATTGTCAGTTTTTAAATATCATTGAACTAGTTCGGTAATATTAATAAAAAAAATTGCAATGAGATTATTTACCTGGTGCACCAGTTGTCGCCGCTGACCTAGCTGCATTGTCACGATGTCTGGTCTCATCCAGTGACGGGGCATCGCCTCCAAAAACAGATAATATTAAATTTTAATTATCAGTTTTTAAATATCATTGAACTAGTTCGGTAATATTAATAAAAAAAAATGCAATGAGATTATTTACCTGGTGCACTAGTTGTCGCCGTTGGGACTGTTGCCCTGTCTTCCTCTCTGGTGGTAAGATCCTCAAGGGAAACATTCTCTGTCATTTAAACAAAAAACGTTATAAGGACAACCATCAAGGTATAATTAGAAAAAATTATAAGTGGAAATTAATTATCGTCACGGCCCTCACTGATAGCAGCATTGTCGGCCTGGTCCCCACTACAATGATCAGGTTGCACGAGAGGATCATCTACATCTGGCTCTAAAACTGGGTTATTTACCTCGTCGGTAGTGTTGCTCCCCCGATTTAAACAAAGTTGTTAGACATTAAATTTATGGACGAAAACAAAAATATTGAAAGGTTAATGTTTTACCTTATCAGGCATTGTAGATCTTGGGACCTGCCCCAAGCTTCTGCGACGTTCAACTACAGCTTGATAGCCAAAACGGAAAGCAGTATTTTTATCTTCCTCTGTAGTTATTGTTCCAAAGTCATCACCCTACATTATATATGATTGTGTATTTTTAATCATATCCGATAGGATTACAAAAACGTTGGAAGGCGATACAATTAATTATAAGATGTTTAGCTACTTAATTACAATTCTTGCAGCTAATTTCAAGTAGCCACCCTGGCCGAGCTTGTGATGGCCCTTTTTCTCTATCCTAGCTTTGGTTGCCTTTGAGGTGTCGGGCAACCTAGCATCAAAAGATTGAAGTCAGATATGACGTAGCACACTTTTATTTTAGACATAAAGAAAATTAAAGCTATTGAATTAAAGTTGTAATTTACCTTGCGGGTCCAATTGGCATTTTTCCTTCTTTCTTTGCCCTTTTCTCTTTTCCGTCATGGATGAGTGCTCTCCACTCACTCTCTGAAACTGCGAGAGGACGCTCATATCTAGGGTTAAATTGCAATTGCGTCCTATAGGTGTCCCTGGTATATTTCAAATATTTGCCGGCCACCTGAGCCACCGCTTTTCTGTCAAATGTGCCGACCCCAAAAAGGGCTTCTAGATAATCTAGAAGTTCTTTTTTCAGGTTGGAATTCTGGGAATTCCACCCTGTACGTATGGTTGGGCCAAAATTACCAACGCATGGCTCTCCAGAATCCTGTAGAACTCATTGTTTCCTACACAGAATAAAACCAAAAGAAAAAGAAGATATTATCATTAATTTAAAAATAAAAATCATGATAAATATGTTTTAGATAAAGTACATGAAATAGTTAAAATATTAAAATTTACCCGGGAGTTGTACATGCTTTATAGGGACACCCTCATCGATCACCAACAATGTGCCATTAATGGTCCCTGTGGAGCTGACACGTGTAGCTCTAGGAAACGCAATAATGTAGTTGGCCATATCAGCCTCATCATTGCCAACACGTTCAGCAGTTGGCTGGGTGTCAGCTTGGGCAGGGTGTGTTTCTTGGCTAGCACCTATAGGAGTAGAAGGTGTACGAGAGGGTTGTTGGGCAATCTCTTGCCCTTGTGTCCCACTACCACCAACACCGGGTTCAGCAAATGCCAGAAGACGCTACATACAAAAGAACTTTTTGTTAGTTTAGTCAATGTAAAAATTAAAAATCAAACTATCACAATTCATCTCATGCAAAACAAAAAAAAATATCCTTTTGACTTTTTATTATTACCTGATATCTATTTAGCTGCCTCATAAGATGTTGTATCCTCTCTTCTGTTTCAGGTGTTTGAGGCGCGTCTATCAAAGCATTAAATTCCGACCTTGCATCTCGTGCCTTTTTTTGCAACAACAACACCGGAGATAGGGATGAAGAAATCTCTTCCTCAAAGAGGGAATCATCAGGCGTACCATGGCTAGGTGTCTGCATATTTGAACAAAATTAATATTATTTCAATTATGTAAATAACTAAAATACTTGAAGATAGAGCAATGCTGGCACTTTACATGTTCTTCCGCTGGCCTCTTTCCGCGATCATCCCGTCTCGGGGTTGTTCCTGTACTGCCCTAATCAGTCTGCCACATTGCAATAAAATTATAAATGTAAAAACTTGAAAACAATATCTAACTTGAAAACACAAATGAAAACTGAAATAATTTCTAATAAGACACCGGAAGACAGAGTTAGAGTTTCAAATATGCCTTGCATTGAATTCAGTCCTGGAAACATGTCATTGCACATTAAGGCACCCAAACATTCAATCCACAAATGATACATTTAAGTAGGCTTCTCCTATTCTGGGAAAACACCATACCTATAATGCATTCACTTGCATGTATAAAGGGAAAGGAAAACATGTTTTCATACAACGGTGACAAAGGCATCTTGGGGAAAGGTATCTTCACTTTTTATTTATGTTGTTCACCCACACCACTCGTGTTTTCACTAATCCTGTTTTGTCATTTTTGGATTCAAATTAAGTTAAGGCCTTAAGTATTTTTTGACCTTTCGGTGTAGTTTTTATAAGTGGCATGTATGGATTTTCCATTAATTCTGCACTTTTTTTCTTCATGCGCATGTTTCCCTGGAAATCAAATGCATGATTTAGTCCCATACATTTAACAAGTTGTTGGATCAACTCCATAGGAAATATCATGTTTCCTATTCAATCAAAATTTATCTCAGTTAGGGTAGGTAGGAAGGTTTTCCCTTTGTATTAATAGGGCATTTCTAGCTTGCATTTTTATTATATCTTTCAAATTTAGTGTCGTTTCAATTAGGGCATGAATTTTTGCAACTTTCAAGGTGAGAATGAACAAAGACAAATTTTTTGTGATGGATGACTGTATATGACTCCATGGCCAGAGGAAAAGGCACTAATCTACTTCTTCAAATATCTATAGTTCTCATTCACCTCATACGAAGATGGTCCCCGATTTTGAGCCAAATGTTGCAGCAAAAAGTTCCCCCCCTCCATAATTTGATAGTCAATGGAAATTTCTTAAATTGATGATGGGGCAAGATTATGGAACATTGGAACATACATATGTAATGGATTCCAAGATCATGATATATGTTTGCATATGTTTATGGCAATGTTCCACCAAGTCCCCTGGAGGTGGGAGCGAGGGGACGAGGGAGCGCGGGAGCGGCCTATGAAAAAGCTCCCTACCAATTTTCAGGAAACGTGGGGGGACGTCGGGGTCATAAAAATTATAAAATTTAATATTTAAAATGTAACTATATTTTTGCAAGGAATGTATATACAGTCATCACACACTTGCATCATGAAAGATAAATCATAAATGATAAAATTACAAATCGATGAATGATGAATCATATAATTGAAACAAATTTAAAAGTTAAAAGTTAAAACATACATCATACAATCATGCATGTAAGTTTGTAAGTTTGTGACTATATAATCATTAATGTAACTACTAACAATGTACAATGAAAATAAAGTTTAAGATATCATATGACATATTATATCAAGATTCAAAATAGAGTTTAAACCGAAGTTTACAACTCAAGTCTGAAACATAAAACTTAAACGCAAATAAGTTATGTCTGAAACATAAAACATAAAACATAACATATGAATATCAAATGATATCATCATACCGATAAATGAGCATAAATGCTCAAGTTAATGCCCCACTAGTCTCTGCATCCAACTTCTGCACGAATATATCAAGATCAACCATGTCACCATCTGAATCAGAATCACTTGGATTCTCAAATATGCTAAGTGGCACATCAAATTTTAACACGAAACCATAAACCAAAAGGGGCGGTGAGGGGACGTGAGGGGGCGTGAGGGAAACATCCCCTAGAAGTCCCCAAGACCCCGGAGCGCGAGGGGGCGAGGAATCTAGACCCCTAGGTGGGGGGGCGAGACCCCGTGTAACACTGGTTTATGGAGGTGGTGGAGCAAAAAAGAGCTCAAACAGAGCTGAAATTTTTCACATAAAAAGGACTGTGGGCTTGACTAATGGTTCCATTTAAAAAATGATATCTAGACAGAGAATAAGTGTAGCATGCAAACATGCATTGAAAATCCATCTGAGTTTGCATTGTATTACTTATGATGGATTCATATTTGGGTTTCAAAATGCCAGGTTATGGCATGATTTTGTCGAGAAACCCTTAGTTGGATTCTCATGTTGGTTTAATTTATATTTTAAGTTTGTTTTGCAATTTTTGGGTGATAGTAACTCATGAACTAGGTTACCAATGTGTAACAATCATATTTCAAGAATAAAGTTGTGATTTTTTTATATTATTATTATTATCTATGAGCTACGAGTATTGACACCTAATGCCTAGAATTTTGACATCTTGATAGCATGGATAATTTCGAAAATGTTTCTAGTAATGTTAACATAATAACTATCATTACATGTCTTCACTTTTTTCACCATAATAGACCTGTGATATGGACTCATCACACAACTTCATATGCTATGTCCCAACAAGTTCAAACAGGTTGAACCTACCTCATAGTGTGGTTATTAAGGACAAGTTGCTTGATATATAACTCGATAGCATAGACCGCATTGCAGTTCTAAAAAGAATCCTCAAGTGTCAAAAAAACTTCACAATATGTTCTACTATAAAGCCTTTTGGGATACCCGAAATAATATATGTATCATTGATGACTTTTAAAGTATGACAAGATCCAGAGGGAAAGGAAATCAATGGAAGAGTGATCCACCAATGAGAACCTAGAATCTAGCATCAGATGAGTTAGAGTCTAGGAAATTGAAAGCCTATAATTTTAATTAGTGATGAAGGACATCACATAGGTAATTATATTTTCATGTAGAATAATCTGTTAATTCAAATTTAAACTACATAATATGAAAGGCATACCATAAATTTTCCCACGTAAGTCCAAACAACCTATAAAAAGGGAAAACCTTCTTTTTCCATGGGAAATAATTTACCTTTCCTTTTTCAAGACAATCTAAATCACAAAAAATATGAACTATACCGCACACATTCTTGGATAATGTGCAAGTGGAAAAGGAATACCCTACACAAGTGATGCACACATGTACATTTAAACACTAATAGATTTTTGTAGTTGAAATGCAATGCTTGTTTTCATTTAAATGTAGGGTTTTTAAAGCAGGGAGAAATAATGGCTGCCAAATTAATAAGCGTTTCTTTGGGAAAAATTTAAATCTTGTATTGGGTGATGAAGATAACAGAGGGTATTGAATCTTGACTCTTGACATCTACAGAGAACCCTACAGCCTAACAAAATCCAATGGAATTGACCAAAAAAACCCAAATAGAGTCAACCCTACTATAGGAGGAAGGGCCTGCAGTAAGAACTTACCATTTTGCAAGAGCCGAGGGCGAATGCTGTTCTGCAAGAGTTGAGGGCGAACGCTGAGGATGAATGCTGTGCGGATGTTGTTCTGAGGCGAAGCGGGCTGCGGGCGAATGCGGGGGCAAAGGCGTGCACCCAGAGGGCGGCGACCATAGGCGAATGCGACCACCGAAAAATGCGGGGAATCCGGGGTGAATGCGTGCATGCGAGAGCTCGGGGCGAATGCGGAGGGCGGATGCGCATTGCGAGAGCTTAGGGCGGAATGCGGCGAATCTTTGTTACACCCAAGAGGGCGAGAGAGAGAAATGCGGGCGAATGGTGTTCTGCAAGAGCGGAGGGCGAATGCGCGCGTGATATCAGATGTTAATGTAGCACACATGTACATTTGAACACTAATAGATTTTGTAGTTGAAATGCAATGCTTGTTTTCATTTAAATGTAGGGTTTTTAAAGCAAGGAGAAATAATGGCTGCCAAATTAATAAGCGTTTCTTTGGGAAAAATTTAAATCTTGTATTGGGTGATGAAGATAATAGAGGGTATTGAATCTTGATTCTTGACATCTAGAGAGAACCCTACAGCCTAACAAAATCCAATGGAATTGACCAAAAAAACTCAAATAGAGTCAACCCTACTATAGGAGGAAGGGCCTGCAGTAAGAACTTACCATTTTGCAAGAGCTGAGGGCGAATGCTGTTCTGCAAGAGCTGAGGGCGAACGCTGAGGGCGAATGCTGTTCTGCAAGAGCTGAGGATGAACGCTGAGGGCGAATGCTGAGGGCAAATGCTGTTCTGCAAGAGTTGAGCGTGAATGCTGACAGCAAATGCTGTTCTGCAAGACCAGAGAGCGAATGCGCGCGTGATATCAAACGTAGCTATTGCGACAAATACCAAACATTTTTATGTAGCGCGCATATAAGTTTCGAATTTTTATGTAGCGCCCATATAAGTTTGGTATTTTTATGTAGTGCGAAAATAACTGTCGCTATACCGACGGCGGAAAAGGCGTCGCTATTAGGACGGTGCCTCCAAACGTCGCAATGGCGACACCTAGACATTGTGTCGTAGTTGCGACGTTTAGAGTCGTCTCAATAGCGACGCTTTGGGCCATGGTGTCGCAATTGCGACGTCTTCCTTTAAACGTCGTAATTGTGACACTAGTTTAAGTGTCGGTATTACGACACTTTTCTATAGACGTCGGTATAGCGACGGTTTCGGGCGGGATGGAAAAAATTTGGGAAAATTTCCGACATTTGGTCAAAAGCGTCGGAAACAGGTGTCGGAATTTCCGCGAAATGTAGTAGTGATACCTTGGGTTAAATATCGATCGGATCCAACAATCCTCATGACATCGCGCTCTATCTAGTGATTAGACGAATCTAAAGCATTTTCACATTTTTTTAACGCCCAGAATTCAACGAATCAATTTCACACGATTAAAGTGGTAATCAAATACCACTTAGGGACACGTGTCTGCCATTCGGTGATATCGCAATATTTTTTTTAAATACAACTTACCATCTTTAAAAAGTGTGAAGACCACTGTTTTGCGTTCTCTGGTTTCACTGCTCCCGCAAGGTTTTGTCCTCTTTATATTCAAGGTTCCACCGTTCCTTCATTGCCACCACTCGCTTTTACTTGTATAATTCCGCTCCGCCTCTACACTCCAAATTCCATCTTCGACGCAATTCAATTGCTTTCTAATTCTTTCACAATTGTGTCAAAATCCTCGCTCTTCTGCATATTCTCACGACATTTCGCTATCATAAATCCAGCGTCTCTATTGGCTCCATTTAATTATATCGACTGCGCCTTCAATCCAATTGCACTTATTTGTTACGTGGAGCTTGAACAACCCAATTTAAATTGTGGCTTGTCCACTGTTCGTGAATAGTACTTTGCCTTGCTAATTTCTAAAAGCACTTCGCTCTCCTCACTGGCTTTGACCTTCAATCCCGCGGCCTTATATTTCCATATGCCAGATTCTAAAACTGAATTTAGGTTTCCTTCTAAGTCACCGATCCTTGCAATGATAGATGACTTCCAGTTTCTCAATCTCTCTCAGAAACTTAGACATTTCTCAGCATACATCTCATATATTAATTCATTAGCGCAGGGTTTATCACGCACATGTTCTCACACGCGAATATACAGCCAGAATCTTAAAACAAATCACAGAGTCTCCCTCATACTCAGTTCACGGGGATTCAAAACATATTCACAAAGAAATTAATTCGGCAAATACATAGTCATAATGAAACAATTTCCTCAATTACATAGTGAATTTACTTACAACTTCTATTCGGCCCTATTTTCAATCAATTGGCCCTTCTGCAACCTATTCTGCAGACCTCTCCTCCTATGCAGCTCTCTATGCAGTCTCCTATTATGCATGTTAGGCTTGTTTTTATACAAAATATCCTGAATCGACTCACTCCTCTAATGTTCAAAACTATTCAAATCTCTAACTCTTAAACTAACCCTTTGAAAGATAGAGACGAATTGTCTCTTCCTATGCCCACTAATCATTCGGGCAGTTACATTTTCCTCTCTAATAAAATAAAAATAACTCAATTATGAATATTTACATGGGGAAATAAAACATGAGACCCCCCTTTACGTTTATTTATGGACAAAGGTTGTTTTGAGCCTAATGCCCCTGCATCACAAAACCATACCAGATCTAAGTTGAACATAATTTATACCTAATGGGGTTATCATACAAGCTTGAAAATTTTGTCCTTCAACATTATAAACAACTTTTTTATTCTTATTATTTAGATTAGAGAGTGGTTGAGGAGGTATTTGATTGAATTTTTGAGGAAATTTTAATGAAAGTTGTTAATTTGAATTTTTGAATTGATGAGGTTGGTTTGGTTGATGAGGATAATATTGTGGTGGAAAAGAAGGATAAGGTTGGTGGAATTGAGGATATTAAGGATATTTTCCATAAATATTTTTCTAGCTTTGTGCCCAAGATGGATTTTGATATTGTCCGGGCCAAGGTTTCCAAGTCATGGGTGCAATCCAATTGTTATGTGGTTATGCATATGATTGAGTATTGAAACTGTTATGAAGATGACTCCAAAAATATAAGAAAAGAGAGATCAATGCCTTAGAAATAGCCACTTCGAGGGGGAAACCTCCAATACATTACATAAATGAACAATTCTTGGATGATACAAATGAAAAAACCTCCTCTCTATATATAGGAGTCCATGGGGCCACAATGTAATCCTAGTGGGGCTATAATTTAATCCTAGCCGACCTAACAATAATAATGTAAGGGAAAAATAATAACAATATGGGGGTTACAGGGGTACAACAATAAGGGGGTTACACTAACAACAATAAGGGACTATACTAGTAATATAAGGACCTAACATGCTCCTCTCCTTCAAAAAAGTCTTTTCCTCAACGCTTGAGTAGCTCCAGGTGCTTCTGTATAAAATTCTCATCCTCCCATGTAAAATCTTCAGGGGTAAGTTCTTCCATTTGATGAGATACTCTGAAATTAATCGATTTTGTAGCTGTCGAGTTCTTGTTTTCATGACTAGTTCAGGTTCCAATATGGTTTTTCCTTCCTCATCAAGTTATGGAAATATTGTTTGAACTGGAAGTTTGTCCCCTATAACATTTTTTAAGCATGAAACATGGAAAACTAGATGCACTCGTGAAGAAGCAGGAAGCTCCAATTTGTATTCCATAGTACCAATCTTTTGCAACACCTTGTAAAGACCATAGTACTTTGGTGATAATTTATTATCCTTCTTAGCTTGCTTAAGGGACATTTGTTTGTATGGTTGCAGCCGTAAAAATACCCAGTCCCCCACATCAAAACTTCTCTCACTGCGATGTTGATCTGTCTGTTGTTTCATTCAATTTTGTGCCAAATTTAGGTTATCCTTTAAGAGTTGGAGAACTTCTTGTTGATGCTCGATGTGATCCTCCACTGCTTGAACCTTAGAATTTTACCTTAAATAAGGTGTGATGGACGATGGATGATATCCATAAAGTGCCATAAATGGGGTCATTTTTGCTATAGTATGGAAGGAAGTGTTATACCACCATTCAACGAGAGCTAACCACTTGACCCATTTTGCTTCCTTATCAGATACAAAACAACGAAGATATCCTTCCAAACATTTATTCACTATCTCTGTTTGATCGTCGGATTGAGGATGATAAGATGAACTATGAGCTAGTTGAGTACCCAAACAAGAAAATAATTATGTCAAAAAATTTCCGGTAAAAATGGGATCTTTGTCACTTACAATAATATTCAGGTTTCCATGTAGATTTTGAATTGTTTCCATAAATGCAGTAGCAACTGTAATTGCTTTAAATGGATGAGATAATGCAAAAAAGTGTGCATAGTTGGTAAGTCTATCAACTATCACCATGATGACACTCCTTCCTTTAGGCTTAGGTAAAACTGTGATTAGATCCATTGAAATCTCCTCCCAACTTTGACTTGGAATGGATAAATGTTGTATAAGACCCAAGGTCTTAATTGTCTCAACTTTATTTTGCTGGAAAACCAAACATTCTACCACAAAATTTCGAATATCAGATTTAAGGCCATCCCAAAAAATTCTTTCTTCACCCTGTGGTAAGCTTTTAAAAATCTCGAGTGCCCTCCTAAAGGATAAGTGTGCAATTCCAAAATAATCTTTTGTTTTAGTTGGGAATTATTGAAAATATATAAGCGATCTTTGTACCATAAGGAATCATTTTTCCAACTAAATGTATTAGATCTACTAGGATCTTGCTGCAAATTTTGAATGAGTGTCCAAAATTCTTCGTCCTTCTTCCATTCATTCCTTGCTTCGGTTATCCAATCTGGTTGGATAATAGAAATGGCACAAAGCAATTCTTCCACCTCTTCATCCTTTCTTGAGAGTGCATATGCAACAAAATTTAGCTTCCTTTTTTTGTAGATGATTTCAAAGTCATAACCCAACATCTTTGTGACCCATTTTTGTTGCTCTTCCAAAGATAGCCTTCGTTTCAAAAAGTGTTTCAGACTATCATGATTTGTTTTTACCTTGAAGTGCCTTCCCATTAGGTAAGGTCGCATTTCTTTAGTGCATGTAGTATTGCCAACATCTCCTTCTCATAAATAGCCTTTTATAAATACTTTCATTTGATTGAACGACTTTCAAAAGTAATGGGTCTTCCTTCTTGCATTAAAAAATTGACACCAATTCCATTTCCTAAGGCATCACATTCCACAATAAAGGTTTTTGTGAAGTCTGGTGTAGCTAAGACTGGTGCTAGGCACATTGCCTCTTTAAGATTTTCGAAGGCCTTAGTTGCTTCAGGAGTCCATGAAAATGCATATTTCTTCAATAATGTTGTTAGAGGTGCTGCTATTCTCCCATAATTCTTAACAAACTTGCGATAATACCTTGTTAACCCGAGAAATCCGCGCAACTGCTTTATGGTTTTGGGGAATTTCCATTCCTTAATGGCTTTAATTTTTTTAGGGTCTACCTTAACACCCTTATGAGATACAATATGACCCAAATATCCCACCTCTTGTACTCCAAATAAACATTTGGATGTTTTTTCTTATAATTGTTTCTCCTGCAATAGTTTGAGCACCCTGTCAACATGTTGAACATGATCCTTCCAAGACTTGATGTAGATTAATATATCATCAAAAAATACTAGCACAAATTTTCTACGGATGGGTTTGAAATTGGAATTCATCAACCCTTGAAATGTATAAGGTGCATTTCTAAGGCCAAAAGGCATGACCAAAAATTTATAATGACCCTCATGAGTTAAAAATGCTATTTTTGAAATATTTTTAGTCTTCATTCTAATTTGATGATATCCTGAATGAAGATCCAACTTGGTAAAATAAATTTCTCCATGTAATTCATCAATCACAGGAATGGGAAATTTATATTTAATAGTGAGATTATTGAGCTCCTTATAATCCGAACACATGCACCATGATCTATCCTTCTTGTGCACCAATACTACTGGAGCAGAGAAAGAACTTTGACTAGGTTGAATTATATCAGCCTCTAACATTTCTGTAATCATACGTTAAATTTCACTCTTTTGGACATAAGGATATCTGTAAAGCCAGATGTTTGGAGGAACACTTCCTGGAATCAAATGAATAGCATGATCATGATCACGAATAGGTGGGAGTCCTTTGGGAGTATCAAACACCTTGGAATGATTGTCCAAGACTTTTTGGAGATCTGGAGAAGTAGATGATTTTGATGTTGGAACTTCTAGTGAGCATAATTGTGAAATTACGCCTTGTTGTTCTTTCTTCAGAAGCTTTGTCATGACATTAGAGCTTATTATCTTTCCTGGCTTCCCTGTGATACCCCGTAATTCGATTTCATTTCCTTCCAAAAAAAAAATTCAAGGAAACTTCTTGAAAATTAAAAGCTACCGTCCCTGAAGATTGTAACCATTATACTTCTAGTACAACATCAACACCTCCTATTGGGATGGAAAACATTGGACTATTCAATACATATTCCCTCATTGATAGCTTTATATTACGACATTTTCCAGAGAAATTTATAGTCCCTCATTTGCAACCATCACTTGACATTTTGGTGCTGAGTATAGGAAACAATTCAATTCCTTGGCTACCTTACAATGAATAAAATTATGGGTACTACCCAAATCAATCAATACTATTACCTTTTTCTTCTTGATATGTCCTTCTATCTTGAGAGTTTGAGGAGTGGTAATTCCTGCCAATGCATTACATGATATGTTTAGACTCGTTTCTTCTTCTTCTAGGGTTGCTTCCTAGTGTATATCCTCTTCTTTTCAAGTTTCTTGTTCATTTTATTCCTTCTCTTCACAATCTATGTAAAATAATTTCGTCTCAGCACACTTATGACCTTTAGTGTATTTTCTATCACAACTGTAGCAAAGCCCTTTTTCTCTTTTTTCTTCCAATTGTTGTGGTGTAAACCTTGTAGGTTGTGGAAGTCTAGGAGTAGAAACACTTCCATCTTTATAGATGTGAGTGGTAGGCTTCCTTGTCGCCATAATTTTACATTCAATTTTTCTTGCCAACCTGAATGCCTTCTCTAATGAATTTGGTTCCCAAACGCGAACTTCATGTTGGATGTTATCCTTTAAAGTCCCTATGAAGACATTAATCCTTTAATACTTTGGAATATCCCTTACCCTTATATTCAATTTTTGGAAGTCCTCAATGTGCTTTGCCACTGAACCCTTTTGTTTGAGATTTATCAATTGGCTAAAGAAGGTGTCACTCTTTATATCCTCATAATGTGCTATCATTTCCTCCATAAAAATTGACCAAGTGACAATTTTTTTACAGAAGCAAAGCCATTGATACCATACAAATGTATTTTTTTCTAAATGTAAAGGTGCAATGCGTACCTTTTGTGTGTTTTTCACATTATTGAGATCAAAATATTGCTCCATATGTAGTATCCATTTTACGAGATCCTTGCCATCAAACTTCCTCATATCCATATTTGGAATATGTTGGTTCTTTAATCCAACATTAGAGTTTATGAAATCATGATTAACATTTATTTTGTTCTCATCATGAGTTTCCTCTACTATCTTTTCGCCATTAGGAATCATTTCTTGTATCAACTTTGACAAACCTTCCTTCAAACCTTCCATTTTTTCTTCCATGCCATTCATTTTTTTTCCATACCATTCTTCAAACCATCCATCGTAGCTTCCATTCCTTTCTTCAAACCATCCATCTTAGCTTCCATGCTTTTATTCAAAACATCCATTTCATTTGCAAGAGCAAATTTTGGTGCACTTGTTCTTGTAATTTTGATAGATCATGTTGCAATTATTCATCTTCATGAGTCATAGTAGAGTGATCTGAGGGCTTAATGGGTGTTGAATTATTTTTAGGAGGAATTTTAGAACCCAATACTTATATCTATGCTCAATAGGCCTTTGGAATCACTTAAAACTGATTTTTCAAACAAGACTTATGCAAATTGAAATGAAATACACACCTTTTTCTTGATTTTGAGGAGCTCGATATTGAAACTGAATTATATATGTGATTTTGGATCTTCAATATCTGAAATTTGGCCCTGAAGTAGCCCTCTGAATCTTCTTTCAAATGCCATAGGTCTGACCTGATTATGATTCTTGAAGAAAAAGTTATGCCCAATCTCCTATGATGACCTAATTATGGACTGGTTCAGTATAGAGAACTTGTACAACTTGCCACGTGTCATTGTTTCCTCCTTAGGCTCTGAAATTGATATAATGAAAACTAAAGTCTATGTACTTGTGGCCACTTTTTACAAAATCCCAATCTGATGCTCAGAGAGAGAGTTATGATGTTTTTCCCACGGTCACCTCTTTGAGATGAAATTCGGGAGCCTGAAACAATGCTAACTTCCACAGATCATATCTCCCAAACTATTGCGAACCAAGATATGAAATTTTTACAAGAGGTTCCTTAGGATTTCAGATTCGCTCTATGAAAATTTCAGCTTCTGAACCCTCGTAGAAAAAAACGTTATAGTGCAAATTTCCTAATGACATGTTTAGGTTAAATTCAGGAGCCTGCAAAAAGCCCTAACTTCCACAGATCATATCTCTGAAAATATTGTGAACCAAGCTCTGAAATTTTGCAAAGATGTTCCCCAGGATTTCGGCTTTGCACTCTAAAAATTTCAGCTTATGAAATTTTGTAGAAAAAACTTTATAGAGAAAATTCCACGATGACCTGTTTGGAGCAGCGAAACCCTAGAATCCAAAGCTCTTAGGGGGTTACACTAACAACAATAAGGGACTATACTAGTAATATAAGGACCTAACAGAAACCTTGAGTCATATTTGGTTGTTTATTTTTCCATGGTATTTTAGCAATAAAACAAAGATATTCACCTGGGCTTGTTCCATCCTCATCTTGAAAAACAACTTTAAGACTAGTTATAGAAGGAAATTACTTTGTATTATGATTTTCATAACATATGAAACAAATTTCTATACTCTCAAGGGGGCATTATCTCAAGGCATTTTTCTTCCTACATATGGGTTAGAAAATAGATAATGCAACATTGTTGACTTTTTTATTTTTTTGTATCTTAAGAGTATCTAGTTGTTCACTAAGACCCCCAATGATATCTGTTTTGAAATTGTCGAGTGAATTGCCTATCTCAGCTCTACGTACTGTTCTAGTTGCAAATTTACTAATTCTGGACATAACATAATCTCTTGGTTTTTTACCAGTTCTAGCCTTACCCCTTGAAATATGTTTACACAATCACAAATTTCTCCAAATGAAAGTTGAGAAACATCTCATTTTACCATTAATTTGATAAGGTCAATCCATTCATATTTGATGTATTTTAACAAAAGAGATTTTAATGTTTCATCATCTAAATTGTGCATCTTATCCCTTTTAATGCTGTAAGAAAATATTTCAGCTAAGTCTTCAAGGCTTTCATCCTCTTTCTGGATCATCTTAAATACTTCATCCTTAAGGTTATGCAACATGCAATAATCCTTAATTTTTTCTAAGAACACATTTTTAATTTCTTCCCATGTTCTAATAGTATGTGTTCCTAATCCCATAAACCATTTAAGTACTCGATCCTTAAGAGTGGCTGGAAATAATTTCAATATTTTATGATCAAGTAAGTAATCATAAGATCTACATAGAACTTCAAACTCAAAAAGAAATGTTTCAGGGTCCTCATGTCTTAAACCATGGAAATTAGAGAGTATGGAGGGTGAGATGTTTTTCATTGTAGATGTGGTGTCTTCATCAAATATTGGAAATACATAAGGATATGGTTCTCCTCTAACACCTCTACCAGCTCGTCCTCCACCTCCCCCTCTATTTCCTCCCTGGCCTCTTCCACCTCCAATCCTAAGTTCACCATTTAAATTATGTACTTCTCCTTCTCCTTCCCCTGCCATTGTAGATTCCTCATTGCTAATATAAGGTTATATAATTGGGTTGTCTATCTCTTCTTCTGGTTCCTCTACTAATGGAATATCAAAATACATTTCTTCTTCTTCTTCTTCACTAGGGAATTCTTATTTTGTCCTAGAATTTTCTCTCCTGTAGAAGAGAGAAAGCCTACTCCTTCAGTTGGGGATGTAGGTTATTTAAATACAACTTCGGTAGAAGAAGCTAGTGAATCTCTTGGTTGGATTTCAGATATATGTACCTCAGGAAGTCTATGCTTACCTGAAAATGATGGGATGCGAGTTTCAGTAGATGGTGTGGGACTACGAGGTCTAGTGAGAGCGAGTGGTGATATTTGAATTGAACTTATACCTCTACTTACAAATATACCCCTAAAATCCATTTCTCTATGCATAATTTTTTTTTTATCATGTTTTAATTATGCATCTATAAAAATCAAGATTGAGTGCACTTAAAACTATTTGCAAACCAATAATGAAATCCTATATGTAGTTCCCCGAAAACAACGCCAAATTGTTGGGTAATTTAATTGACCAGAAATTACTTCATTAATGTTTAACTAAGGTTCATGTACTTATGAAGTTTATGTCCACCATATATGTTAGGAATTCTATCTTTGGATTAAATTATTCTAAGTATGTACAAATTTTGAAATGAGATTTAGAGTGTAATCACACAGAAGTTCTTTATATTCAAAATTACATCAAAAATCAAATACTTAAATGAATTGAAATATATTGCTTCTAGGATTGAAGATCTAATTCTAATTGCAAAATTTAAAACCTATTTTTAATTGAACAAAGGAAATAATAACACTAGATTATAGGGAAAAAATTTTAATGCTACTTGTAGAATTGAAAACACTATTTTACAGAAAGGAACATCTACACTAATTTCACAAAAGGAAAATAATTTCAAAAAGAAAAGAAATTAGCTACAATTTAAAAAACGAATGCTAATGAAAGTACTTGCAGAAACAAAATCAAGTGAGAACTTGTAACTACAAATGAATACTAATGTGCGCAATTAATTCTAAAAGGACATTTATTTTACCATTTACGAAATTAACTAAGTAATGAAACTAAATTGCTAGAAGGAAAATGCATATAAGAATAAAATCTTTTTGGTATTTATATTTTATGAGCACGCTGAATATAAAAACAAAAATGGATTAAAACATGACTGAAATGAACTATTCAAGGAGGAAAAACTTCATGAAGCTAACATGCTATGAGAAAACAATTCACATGATGGAAAAAGGTAGTAAAAAAGGAAACAATTTCAGACTTCAACAATTCACATGATGGAATGAAAAATCACAAGATCCTCAGTAGGCTCCAAAATTCAAGTGTAGGAAAATTTTGGATGGTGTTTGACACAACGTAAACAGGGGGTGGACTTCATAGTTGCACTTGATTTCATGGATGAACTAGAAGCCTATAATACAACTTCAATGGTGGGTGATTGTAAAATAGGAGGCAATGTAGCTCTCCTATTGTCCTTGTAGATTATAAAATCATGTTGTATATTGGTTGGTAATTCTTTCATACTTGTGAGAACTTCTTGATAAGAGGATGCAAATTTAAATAAATAATCAAATGCAGACTTCTCATGAATATCCTTTTTAATACCAAAGGATGCAACAATATTTTCAACTTCTTTCCCAGGGTCATTGTTTAATAGGAATTGTAGCTAACTTGAGAGATTGAGAAGGAATAAGCTCTTTTTCACCACGAAGATAGTTCATATTAGAGTACAAGACCACTCAAATTGGGAATTTAGGCCAAACCCTTTTGGACACAATTTTAAATTCAGGAGTAATTCCTATGCCAACCGTCTGATAAGTAACCTCCCTGCATAGGAGTTTGTCTGAAACATATATAGGAATAGCATGGGGGGGATCAAGATAGCCCACAATATTGATATAAATAAATTTCTCCTCACAATACCAATCTTCAATTTTTTGAAGACAATCAACAACTAGTTGAGAAATCCTAGAGGGTTTCTTGTCAAATAATACTTTATGAATAGGAATCATAACATTGTGACAAATGGCATAAAAATGTTGAGATTAATTTTCCTTCCAAAGCCGATTGTGATAGATATGAATAGGGATATATATCGTAGGTGTCCATGTAACAACCCAACCTATGATTATATTGAGCTTGCCATGTAATTACCTCATGTAATTGAATTTTAAAAATTAAATGGGCCGAGTAAGGGAAATAGATTCCAAATGGACTGAGGGAGGTCAATTTCCTAGGAAATTCAACTTACTTGTTGAATGAGGAAACTTGACAGTTTGGAAAACCATTAAAGGCTGGATTTTCAACCTTAACTACATTGGGATGGTGTGTGCATAGGACTAATGTTGTAAATTTATGAACTATAGACAAGGGGGAAATCCCATGCTATCTTGGGAAACACAAAATATAGAAAAGGACAAAAATTATTAATGAACAATAGATGAGGGGGTAGTTGAGAAAAACACTAGGGGGTCAACTCATAAAACAAATAATGATCACACACCCAAGGGAATGAATTTTGGGAAGAGAGGAGAGAAAAAATCTACATATGTGTATAGATAAAGATGGATTCAATAAAGAGGAAAAATGAGAATGGAGGAAGAAGACCAACATAGAGGCGTGCTCGTGTAGCATCGGGGAAGAAATCAATTTCCCTAGGAAAAAAATATAAGCTAGTGAGTTGAAGCTTGGTGCAAGTGTTGAACCGCTAATATGACCACTTTTTAACACCTATTTCATCCATTTCTACTATTCTTTATCATATAATTTATCATATAAATCCATTTTATAATTATTTATGCTCTTATGGATAAATATTATTTATTCTCCTTTATTTTTAATAAATTGATGATTATTATGCATAATTTTATCAATGATGGTTTATTAATATATTTTGTAACAGCACTCACCATTTTAGCCTCCAAGATATTTTCTAGATTGCAGATTTGATCTCTAGCACATCATTCAATATTCCAACTCAGAAATTCACTAGAATAAGAAGTGACAGTTTTTTGGTTGATATTATGGGAAAATGGAGAAGAATCTGGAAAATCCGGAACATGGGTTTTGTCCAGAACGGACCGAATTAACTTTAATAGAAACGGTTTGCCCAAATTCGGCCTGTGTTGAGAGAAAAAGAAGGTTCTTTGAGCAATATTTTCTCATATTTACTGTTGCAACTGTCTTCCAAATTATCTCAGCTGCAAATCAAAATTAGACTTGTTCCTGTTGAAAGATTGATGGAAATATCTTTCTTGTTGATCAAGTTGTTGGGTAAAATCCAACATTGTTATGAGGGATCACATTTACTTTTTACATTCTCCTCTTTCTGATTATAAAAGGAGAGTATGCATTATGTATTGGGACAATGATTTTATGATTATGGAATTTCTTTTGTAACTCTATAATTCCTTAACTTTCGTGATCGAAGAGCAACTGCTGTAAACATTGTTTATGTATGATTAATACAATATTTTGTTGTCGTTTAATTTCTTAACTCTAGAGTAAAGCTCAACGGCATTTCACTAGTGGTTACAGGCCCGACCCTGGTGGATTGATCTGCTGGTTGTATCATTACCTTTCAATTATCGTCGTGTGATAGTTTGTATTTGTTTTCATTACATTTGCAAATTAATTGGTTGTCTGTTTAATCACTTATTGATATCATTGTGTTACATTTATGAATTGATTGCTGTTCCGTTTGACTGTTGTTCATTTGCAGATTGTTGTTCAATAGAATTTGCCATTCGATTCCATTAGTTAAGAGTTTGTTGTTCGGATTTATTAATAGGATTTGATGTTCAATTCCTTTGATTACAGTTTGTTGTTTGTTACATTTCTATTCAATTCCAGAGCTGCTGTTCATTTCAGTTGAATAATTGCAAAGAGTTTGGTTTTGAGAGCTTTCCTAGTTTCCTTTCATTAGCAGCACTTAGTTCAAGATTTATTTACATTCAATTGCTTTAAAACAGGATCATCAACTGTAAAGAATACTGGTTATTGCTCCCACGTTCTCAAATTGATTATCTTGTTGCATCAATTTCTAGAGGAAAAAGTTATCATTACTATATCCTTGATTGGTGTTTACTAAGTGAATGTTTGGATCTCAGATCATTTGAGTTTATGTTATTGTAGTTAGATTTATTTTCCAAGAATCCATTTAATTTTGTATTTAGAACACTGTACTACATATTACAAGACATTACTCTTAGATTGAATTGTGGCCTCAGACAGAGTACACTCTTGAAATAAAAATCCGTTCCTGGATTGATAATTAATGTGAGATAAATAGGTGTTAAAAAGATACATTTTATGCACCCAAAATTTTGGCTTCGTTTCCGGGGAGAGTATATGCCATTTAGAAAGAGTGATGTGTATTTAATTTTTTCTGCTTGGGAATAATTGAGTATTAAAGACGGAAGGTAAGAACCTGTGCACCGAGCAAGGAAGACACTTTTTCACAGGCCTGCTTCACAGCAGAATTGAGTGAAAGCTTAAGGTAGGAATGAATGCTTGTGTTTTTTTGAATTTTAGAGGTAGAATATTTGAAAAAAAAATCTTGTAATTCCACTCGAGTGGTGATGTAAGCACCACCCATTTCACTAACCAATTGACAGGAAAATTTTAAGGAGGATCCTCAAAGAAACACATGAAGAACATCTTCTATTATGGTAAGAAATGACTCACATTGCAACTTTTAAATATCCTATCAATGATCTAGGAGGAATGACACAAATGCACATAATTCCCCCACTGTCTCTACCAAATTTTCATGCTTTGACAAATGAAGATCCAGATACATTCTTGTTTGATTTTGAAATACTTTGTAGAGGATATGATTATTATACTGATGATCAAAGGTTGAAAGTGTTTCCTCTTACTCTAAAAGGAGCAACTCTCCGATGGTTCATGAGCCTAGGAGGGAACTGCATCCAAACATGGGAGGACATGAAGAACATATTCTTGAAGAAGTACCAAGACTACTGCAAATCCAATGAAGATATTTTTGGTATGATACAAGGGGAAGATGAAAGCTTGGAGGACTATGTAGAGCAATTTCAATATAACCTTCAAAAATCGAAGCATAAACATTTGAAAAAATAGATCTTGAAAACACTCCTTCTTAAAGGAATCAAAGATGAATTTTTAGAATTCTTAAATCTGATAGGAAAAGGTGATGTTTTTTAGTTATCATATGATGATGTTTGTGAATTGTGCATAAGGTATTCAAGAGAAATTTCCAAGGCTAATAAGAATTCTAGAGAAGTTTCTTCTTTCTTTTCCAAATTTACTACAAGAACAAGAGACACAAGAGCTGAAATCAATGTTTTATTTGAAAATTTTAAATGTGATTTTATTAGCTCTCTAAATTCACAATTGAATGTTTTGCAGGTTTAGAAAAATCAAGAATTTGATGAAGTGTTTTGCCCTCATTACCAAAAGGAGCATCCCATAGACAGTTGTTCTTCCTTATCTAAGATGGAAGTAGCATATCAAAGAGATGCGGAAGTTGCAACAAGGTCAAAACCATGGAAATTGTGGCCTACAGGTATGGTTCAAAACACTTCCTCTCATTCTTTTACTTGCATAATTCGTTATGGAATACTCATATGTTTTGGAAGCCATGCCAATCTCAATATAACCACCACCAATCTTGTCTACAAGCTTGGCATGGTTCACCTTATGATTGCATGACTACTCTCCCTCATCTTGTAGCACAAACACATATTCCAGCTCTTCCACAACATCTTGTTTTCCTATCAAAATCACCCATTCAACCCAATCAACTACATCATCAAGAGGCTCCATTCTCTACACAATCTCCTGCTCAACTCGTTCCACACCCTCACCATAATAAACCAATACAACATTCTTACAGTGTTGAACTGCAAAATTTAGCCACCCTTCCCACCCATTCTATCTCAGATTCCCCATTGGAGAAAACTTATACTGAGATTCAGAATGTATTAAATCCAAAAATTGTAGAAGTTATGAAAGAAAATGAGGTTTCTTCGAGTTTGCACCAACAAACCATTTTAAAAGCTCAAGAACTTCATGATATGACAACTATAGGAAATCAAGAAAGTAAGGGATACATTTAAGATTGGTTTCACTCCATTTGCTTGCAGCATTACTCCATGCTTCAACAATTTTTGGCACCATCTTTTCAAGGGAAGTTGGCTTCTCATACCCTAATTTTTATTAACATGCATTTTTCAAATTTGGGTATGTACATATTGAAGCCTTATTTCGAAAATGGTTACACTGGAAATACTCTTATACGTAATGATATTAATTTTCCAAATCGGAGTAGGCTAGTGAAAAAATAAAATAAATAAGGAAATAAAATAAACACATTTTTTTATTATTTTATTTTTGTAAAAAGAGTAGTTTTTGTTGCAACACGCTATGGAAATCAACATCGGTGATAAATATTTTAATTTATTTATATATGTAGATGCATTATATTTAAAATAACAACTCTACAAACACTCATATTCCTTTTTATCACCAATATGGAAAAATTGCTTGAATATCATTTTTTTGGCTTGCGGGCTTGATCAAATTTCTGAAAACAAAGTTGGGACAGTCATATTTTGGGGGACCAAAAGTGAATATTTTTAAAACCTATTTCTATCCTAAGTATCCCTTGATTTCTACTTTCCAACCCAATTTGAATCACTCCATTTTGATTTGAAACGGAAAAGTTAGAACCAAAACATTGACAGAGATTTTAGTAGGCAGCTCAGGAACAGAGTTGGGACAGTCAGTTTTTGGAGTACTAAATGAATATATTTTTAAAACCTGTTTCAATGGTAGATTCCTTTATGAATATAGTTTACAACACAATTTGAATCACTCTATTTCGATATCGTATGAGGAATATATGACCAAAATACTGACTTCTTTTCATAAATCAACACTCTTGAAACTATATTTTCTCGGTTGTTCACTAGCGTATTTGACCCATCAATTATTACTGTCTTCAAAACCTGTTTCTATTGGAGATCCATAAATGAATCTACTTTAATTTTCAATTTGAATCAGTTCAATCCTCCATCAAACGAAAAATTTATGCTTGAAATATCAACTGTTGGTCTGAGTTGGAAAATAAAAAATGACTATATTATACAGGTTGTTCTAGGAAAATTTAACATACCATTACATGGAATTTTTAAAACCTGTTTCTATGGAAGACATATCTCTGAATTCAATTTCATTTGGCTTTGGAATCACTCAAATCAGAAGAAAAAAAAAGAATTTATAATTGAGACACTGCTGGTTAGCATGATTGGCCACTGCTCTCCCGCATGTAATAAATTAATTTTACTTTGTCCGTGGATTTGTTCTAAAGAGTAACTGCTTGTTAGTTTTTTGCATAATTCTTGGATTAGGGGAGCTGTGAAACTCTCTTTCTCCATGATTTAATGTTTTATTGCAGGTAGACACTCGTTTTTGTAGGTCTTAGCAGAACAAAGAAGGTCAATTTATGGGCGAGCGATTTTTTAAATAAATTTTAGTGAAACAAGGGAATTTCATCTAGTTCATTATCTAACAGATTCATAACAAGAAGAAATGAAGAATTGGTTTCAATTTGAAGATTCATGTCACTGCTGCCTTAAATTTTTTCAAAAAGATCGTTTTTTTTTCCATTAACAGATTGATATTCCCTTAGGAAATAACATCATAGCTGTTGTAACTTAATGAAGTGTTGTTTCTTTTCTAATTTCTTTTATGTTTTTGTGTTTCAGGTGTTGATCCCTTCAAATTTTCGTTTTCTCTCCATTGGTAATTGAACAATAAGGACCCCACCATGCAAGTTTCAGGAGGCAATTCTTCGGCAGCACAAATTCTGTAAAATTTTACTTTTTGTTTAGACCTGTACATAAATTTTCCTTTCTAAGTTGATTGGATTTGCTTGACAATGGATTTGTTTTTTCCTCTATTTTTTTCCTTTGCTGTTCCCTACAACAATTTTTGTGTGCATTTTTTTGCTATTCCCTATAGGGAACAACATTTTTTGTGTGCCTTTATTTTTCATGTTGTTCCTCTTAAGAAACAATAACCTTGCGTGTTTATATTTGTTTGTTGTTCCTCTTAAGGAACAACATCCGTTCCTCTGAAGAAACAACGCGTTTGTGTGTTTCTTTTTGCTATTCCTTTCAAAAGGAACAACATGTTTTTTTGCCAATTGTTTTTGTTGTTCCTTTCAAAAGTAACAACATTTTTTTCCCGATTGTTTCTGTTGTTCCTTTCAAAAGGAACAAGATTTTCACAGATTGTTTTTGTTGTTCCTCTTAAGGAACAACAACTGTTCCATCTAAGGAACTACACTTTTTGAGTGCATTTTTCTTGTTATCAAACAACATTTTGAGGATTTTTGTGAATTCTTCATGACTCTTTTAAAGGCAAACACACAATTTATGCAAGGACACAAAAATTAGAGATTACTGGAATTAGCAAATCAAGAGAAATTATAATTTTTAAGAATTTGTTTTGTAGTGATAAGAAAAGGAAAGGACAAAACCATCTATATCACTTTGTCGTCTTTATTTTCACTAAAATTAATATGATCGGTTATCTTTATCATGTTGGTTCTTCCCTAAATCTTCATGACCCTCTTTGATTTTTATTTATTGAATAAGAATAAGGGCATACTTTCTCTATTGAGATGTTCAGACTTCTTCCACCATCCCTACTCTTAAAGAGTGTTGAGCCACCCTTTATATATAAATAGGGAAGTGCTATATGTAAAGAAGAAAAAAAAATCTTTATATGATTACTAACAATTCTATGATATGGCAGATGGAGGATAAAGGGTCTCATCAAGAGCCAGCCTACTATGATCATAAGGGAGCAGTGAAGTGGCATTCCCATTATGGTCACCACACCAGGGATATGATCCAATGGACAACTCATAAAAATAAAAAGTCCTTGGAATAGGAGGTCTCATCACGAGCCGACCTGCCCACCTTTCATTCCTTCCTGGTGAATGGAATTGTGATTCATCTAGTTCCCAAGCCAGCACAGTGGCCTCCATCATGACATCACATAGCACTTCCCTAGGCATAAATAAAAGATAATGGTTCCAAGGGTGAGAAAGCAACTTTGTCAAGGTTATAGACACCTGTGGGCAACAAAGCTCTGCTGATGGTATTGGAGTCATATTTTTCACAAATCAATAGTAATGATAAACCCTTTTCTTATATCTTTATCTAATATCAAATGAGAGTATGCTTTTAAACCCTTTGTTCAAAACCTCTTATGCATGAAATTTATTTATAAATCGATCATAATGGTTTATGTGGATAATGACCACATAAGTACTTTTTTGTCACATCAACTATCATTTTCCCTTATTTTCCAATCATTACATAAACATTTCCATATTTATTCGCGATTTCAAAATATGCATCGATTTCAGTAATGCGATAATTTGTTGATCATATCATAAGTATGTATGCCTTTCCATGTTGTACAGTACGCTGCTCTTCTATTTGATGGTCGAAGGTGACCTATCATATTTCAGGGGGGGCACGGACGCCTTTTAAATATGTTTTCATTCCAATATTCATACTGCATTTATACAAAAGTTATTTATTTATTTATTAAACTTTTGGCATACATCTTATCTATTGGTCTTCAAAACTAACATTGTGGATTCAAGAAAATTGCATGCAGAATCGTGATTTATTTACAGGAGAACAACAAGTATGGGGGGGACAATTATATTCGCAGCACATAGCAAAGGCTCACGGAACTCGCGAACACACACAATTCTTCAGACATGATGTACTTGCATGGCTTCCACCTTTTGCATCACTTTTAGTATCCGCTCAACCTACATCAGCTTCAACAAAGGTCAGTCCCTACATGTCATTCCACATTTTTTTTCGGAGGTAACACTTGAGGTAAAATAGCATAATTTTTTGATTTATTATGAATTTAGGAGAATTTCATGAAAATCCATTGAGCATTATTTATCATCATTCATTCCACATCTTTACCACTTCCCATTTTTTTAGAGACATATCATCCTTCAATTTGGGGGAGTATTTATTTCTTTCATTTATTTCTTATGAACATGTCAGTAATATTCTTTATCATCCATTGATATTCTTATTCATTCTCAACACCACCCTTATTCCATTTTGTTTTACACCAAGCATCGATTTCAATAGATTGTAGCAACCACCTCTCTTTGTTTTCTAGCATTGCATGAGGACATGCTAATTCTTCAGTTTGGGGGAGGAATTGCTACACATGATGAATGTTTTCTACTTTCTTTCTTATTTAAGGCATACAATTTCATTTTTATACAGTGCAAAAATTGATTTGCTATGAACTATATTCTTGTGATTTCTGGATAACAAAGAGCTATCAGTAAAATACACAAACCCAAATAATTTCATGCTAAATTAGTTCATAAAATTTCAAAAATTATGCACTATCACCTACAACCATTTTGTTTATATCTCATGATCCGTGCATCAAAACGATCTGATTTTTGAGAAAATGGTTAATGAAGTTTGCTGTTACTTATATCACATTTTTTTGTGACTTCATATACGTATAGTTGAACGTCAACTGTAAAAATTGTTACGCCTTCATCAAGATTCCTAAAATTGAATATTCATTATTTGAGGAAAAATTCATTTGTTCCATCCATTTCATGATTTGGGATGAACACTTTTTTTGCTTGGTTAACACATGGGTTTTTTTCTTAAGGTTGCATGAGGACATGCAATATATTCAGTTCTGGGTTGCATGACGACATGCAATATATTCAGTTTGGGGGTACGTTGAGCCGCTAATATGACCACTTTTTAACACCTATTTCATCCATTTCTACTCTTCTTTATCATGTAATTTATCATAATTTATCATATAAATCCATTTTATAATTATTTATGCTCTTATGGATAAATATTATTTATTCTCCTTTATTTTTAATAAATTGATGATTATTATGCATAATTTTATCAATGATGATTTATTAATATATTTTGTAACAACACTCACCATTTTAGCCTCCAAGATATTTGCTAGATTGCAGATTTGATCTCCAGCACATCATTTCATATTCCAACTCAGAAATTCGTTGGAATAAGAAGTGACAGTTTTGCGGTTGATATTTTGGGCAAATGGAGAAGAATCTAGAAAATCTGGAACATGGGTTTTGTCCAGAATGGACCGAATTAACTTTATGATGAATAGTTTTCCCAAATTCGGCATGTATTGAGAGAAATGGAAGGTTATTTGAGCACAATTTTCTCAGATTTACTGTTGCGGCTGTCTTCCAAATTATCTCAGCTACAAATCCAAATTTGACTTGTTCCTATTGAAAGATTGATGGAAATATCTTTTCTTGCTGATTAATTTGTTGGGAACAATCCAATATTGTTATGAGGGATCACATTTACTATTTACATTCTCCTCTTTCTGATTATAAAAAGAGAGCATGCATTATGTATTGGGACAATGATTTTATGATTATGGAATTTCTTTTGTAACTCTGTAATTCCTTAACTTTCGTGATCGAAGAGCAACTGCTGTAAACGTTGTACAAGATCTTGTTGCCATTTAATTTTTTAACTCTGGAGTAAAGCCCAGTGACATTTCACTTGTGGTTATGGGCTCGGCCCTGGTGGATCGATCTGCTGGTTGTATCATTACCTTTCAATTATCGTCGTGTGATAGTTTGTATTTGTTTTCATTACATTTGCAAGTTAATTGGTTGTCTGTTTAATTTCTTATTGATATCGTTGTGTTACATTGATGAATTGAGTGTTGTTCCGTTTGACTGTTGTTCATTTGCAAATTGTTGTTCAATATAATTTGCCATTTGATTCCATTAGTTAAGAGTTTGCTGTTCAGATTTATTAAAGAGGATTTGCTGTTCAATTCCTTTGATTACAGTTTGTTGTTCGTTACATTTCTGTTCAATTCTAGAGTTGTTGTTCATTTCAGTTGATTAATTGCAAATAGTTTGGTTTTGAGAGCTTTCCTAGTTTCCTTTCATTAGTAGCACTTAGTTCAAGATTTATTTCCATTCAATTGCTTTAAAACAGGATCATCAACTGCAAAGAATATTGGTTATTGCTCCCACGTTCTCAGATTGATTATCTTGTTGCATCAATTTCTAGAGGAAAGAGTTATCGTTACTGTATCCTTGATTGATGTTTACTAAGTGAATGATTAGATTTCAGAGCATTTGAGTTTATGTTATTGTAGTTAGATTTCTTTTCCAAGCATCCATTTACTCTTGTATTTAGAACACTGTACTACATATTACAAGGCATTACTCTTAGATTGAATTGCAACCTCAGACAGAGTACACTTTTGAAATAAAAAGTCATTCTTGGATTGATAATTAATGTGAGATAAATAGGTGTTAAAAAGATACCTTTTATACCTTAACAACAAGGAGGACATAAAGGAGTGTCAATCACTCGATAGGAAAGAAACACTGTTACCGATGAAATAGGTAACTGCACTGTTACCTACTTTTTTTTGGTAGCATAAAAAGCACCCGATTTTGAAAAGTGGTAATGCAAATCACCCTTTTTTTTGTGCACATTTTTTACACTAATATTTTTATTTATGAAGTATGAATATTTGTTTTAAAATGTTAGTGATTTTCATGCTAATTTTGAAACGTATTGATGCAGCATAAACTCTTTTTTTTAGAGCGGTGATTTTCATGCTAATTTTGAAAAGTATTGATGCAGCATCAACCTTTTTTTTTTAGAGTGGTGATTTTCATGTTGGTAATAAAACACAAAACTTAGATTAAAAAAAATATTAAAAAAAAAAAAAAAAACCAATAAAAATATTTAAAAAAAAAAAAAACAAAATTAACTTATAAAAATAAAAAATTTAAATAAAAAAAAACAAAAACAAAAAACAAAAATATTCGAAAATTATATCAAAACAAATGACAAAATTTGAAAAAAAACACATAATTTAAAGAAAAAAACAAAAATTGAACCAAAAAAAATAAAATAAAAAAACATAAAAAACACTTTTTTCTAAGTTATTAAAAAAAATCATATAATTAAAAAAATAAATTAAATAGAAAATTTAAAAATAATTAAAATTACAAAATTAAAATTTAGATTAAAAAAAAAAAAAGAAATTAAATTTAAATAAAAAATAATAATAAGAAGAAGAAAAGAAAAAATACAAATTTTAAAATTAACAAAAAAAAATCAAATTAAAAATAAAAAAGACAAAATTTAAAATTGAAAAAGAAAATTAAAATAAAAAAATTATCATTAAAAAACAAAAAAAATGAAAAAAACCACGTGCAAATAATTAAAAAAACAAATATACATAAATTTAGTGTTTTTTTTTTTAAATGAAACAATTTATAAATTTTAAAAATGAAAAACTAAATAAACTAAAAGGTTAAAAAAAAAAAAAATTAAATTAAAATTTAATAAACAAATTTTAAATTTTAAATTTTAAAAAATAATTAATCTAAAATATTAAATAAAAAAATTAAAACAAATTAAATTTAAAAAAAAAATTGAATAAAAAAAAAATTTAAATTTTTTGAAAAAAATAAAAATAAAAAAATAAATAAATCAATCAAGTTAAAAATATATATATATTAAAAAAAAACAAATTAAATTTAAAATTGAAAAAGTTGAATTAAAAAAAAATAATTTTAAATCTTTTGAAATAAATAAATAAAAAAGGAGCAAATTAAAAAAATAATATTAAAAAAAAAAAAAACTAGACTGAAAGGGTCACTTTTGACATTCATAACCTTAATCGATCGATTCCTGGAATCGAGCAGGAGCTCTTGGAGGGCTGGCAGGATAGGAGTAATCTATATTTATTCCAAACTGGACTGAAAGGGTCATTTTTGACATTCATAACCTTAATCGGCCGATTCCCGGAATCGGGCAGGAGCTCTTGGAGGGCTGGCAGGACAGGAGTAATCTCTTATCGCGAATAAATATTATAACTACTCCTATTGCGCATGTTATCGTGACGGGAACATAAACAATATATAAACGAGCTAATGCCTAGCTCATGCCAAGGGCAGATACGCATAGGAACAAACAATTGCGAGTATGTTTAATAGGGCACATGAATATTATTGTGCAACAAACAAGCTTCTTTACCCACCGCTACCAGCTACTACTCCCATACTCCCATCAGAGCCAACGAAATTTATTAAAATTTAATTATTGTTTTACTAAACTTATCTTTATTGCAGATTTATTGTATTTTTCAAATTTTTATTCTATCAAGGCAAAAATATTGGTTTCAAGTTGTTTCAAATTATGTGTTTCAGCTTTTACAAATTCTGTGAGAAGAATTATGTGACAGATACCAGAAAGTTAAGACATGTTTAGTTTAAATAAAATAACCATTTGAATAAAAGATTAGCTTCCATTTTTTTCAAAAGAAAGCGCTACATTCACCTCGGGATTATAAGGAACAATTGATCTCTCTCTCATAGAGGTTTTCTTACCTGATCCCATCAACTTTGATTATGGAAGTCATAATAATGATGACCATTAATCAACTTGAGCAAAGTAGACATGAATCTAGGTCCATACAAATATCAGATTCCAAAGACGAACGCATGCCTTCATACAAATTCGACAATAATTTTTTTGTTGTCCTAACTTCTTCTGTTTGGATACATCTCCACTGTAAAACCGTAATTAAATTTTAAAGTTTAAAAATTAAATTTATTTTAAAGTTTTAAATTTATTAAAATTTAATATATTTCTTTAAATTTAATTTTTTGTTTTAAAATTTATTTATTTTTGTTTTTAATTTAATAAACATTTTCTTTTTCTTTTTTAAATTTAATTTCTATTTTTTATTTTTTATAATTTCCTTCCTTTTATATATATATATATATTATTTTTAAATTTTAATCTTTAAATTTTTATTTTATTTTATTTTATTCTTAAATTTTAGGTTTTTTTTAATGTTTCAATTAAATTTTTTTTTTTTGGTTTTATTTTTTTTTTAAATGTCTATATATTTTTAAATTTTAAGATTTTAAATGTTTTTATTTTTTTAATTTATTTTTTTTCTTAAATTTTAGGTTTTTTTTAATGTTTGAATTTTAAAAATTAAAAAATGTTACTTCTATTTTTAAAAATGTCAAAAGTATGACACAATTTTTTTTTTGTTATTCCAGCATCAACTGGTTTTGTTTTGAGGGTGTTTTTTCAATCCTTTTTTCAAGAAACAATTTTGTTTTTAGCATAATTTTATAAAATGTTGAAATTTGACCTTAAAAAAAAAACAAGTGCGTTCTGGAATACACACATTTTTTTTTGGGTGTTTTTTCATGTTTTTTGAGTCTTTTTGGGCTAGAGTTCTTGTTTTGAGGTCAAGTTACCTATTTCATCGGTAACAATGTTAAGAGTGGAAGAGCTTGCCTGGATTAAATAGATTAAATAGAAAAAGTTTTAGAGCATTGGGGGGGAGGGGGTATTGGTTTCTTCCACCACTCCCAAAAGGCTATCATACTTTTGGTTGAGCAACAGGAGTATGGGAGGAATCTTCCTTCAGGTGAGGGTAGATCTTAGGATACCTCAAGGAGTTGGAGGGTGGAGATGGCGTTCTTATAAAATTCCCTTGATAGCATGGGGCAGATATTTATCCCTTGGATTCCTCGTAAAGAAAATTTGGGAGTCTCCTTTTCTTGTTTATTTGACTTGTCAGTGGTTTTTTGATTCCCTTCACCGGATGGAACCACTATGTTTCATCTTACCATGGTGGTAGTGAAGCCTTTAGACTCCCTGGAGTATGTGCGTGTGTGTGTGCTATTGGACAAATGGAGGTTGGAAGCAGTTTGCCTCTATATTACCCATGCGTTGGTTAACTATTTAGTAGCTAGTGGGTGGAGGTAGGAGGACCTCTAAAGTCCCTGTTTTAGATGGAAGTTGGTGTTTATTCCCTTAAGCAAGACCAGCTAAGTCCTTAGAATATGGCTCAGGGGTGAAAACTGCAAGTATTTTGGTTGTAACTCATCTATGGTTGGGTGGAGAGTTGAAGTCCCAAACTTAGTTGCCCATCTTTAATATAAATCCAAGATAAGTTTTATTGTACATACTCTTGTATGAGTTTTATGATAAGTATGAATCAATGATATGTTATTGGTATGTTATTGATCACATGAAAAGTCTTGGTTTACTTGTGTTTATATGTTGAATGGATAGTTATGATACATTTGAGGATGTATGGATGAATATGAGCATTTCATGGGATTATGGCCTTATGCTAACATGTTGTTGAAGAAATTTTTTCCCCCTGATAGTTTTAGGATTACACTAGAAAAATGTTTGAGCAGTGGAGATAATTGTCCACGTGGACTAGTTATTGTCTTGTGATGAGTGAATGTTATATGGTTGAACCCTTCTTTTCATAGGATTCTTGTAGATATATTGTTGGTAACTCCTATGTTTTCATCCTTTCTATTGAGTAGGGGATATGTAGGCAAGGTTGAGGCCTTGCTCATTTATGGTTTAGCTAGTGAGGCTAATAGAGTTAATAAAAGTAGAATTCATGTTGTTTAAGGTTTTTTTTCTCGTTGTGTTCATAAGAATAACTTCTCCTAGAAGTGGCTCTATTTTAGTGACTTTCCTTGAGGGAATGTTCATTAATTTGTTCTTGATATTTTTATCTAGAGTTCATTGGCCACCAAGTGATGATATGAGTTCTTGAAGAGACTTGAAGAAACCCAGAAAACTCTTGAAGGGAATCAAACTATGAAACTCTATAAAACATTGGGAAATTACTTAAAGCCAAGTTTTTGGACCCCATAGGTAGAGGGTTAGGAGGTCGGACAAGTAGGATCTCAGCGGGCCTTTTCCCGACCTGGGTTGGACTGAGTTTGTGAGTGATTGGAGCTAGATTGAAGGAAAGACATGAGGTTAGATAGTAGGGTATTAGGACTAAACCCAGTTTAATACGTTAATGTGCCAAGGATGAGGGTCAAACCCGACTAGGTCGGAGGCAGATGGTCGTGTTCATAAAAAAGGAAAAATGCACACAAGTGAGTAGGGCCAACTTCGACTGTCCTTTAAGCCCAACTACCACTTGGTCTGTCCATGATGTTGACACCCCCATTCACTTGTTGCATGGGCCATTGGATCATTTCCATGTGCAGGGTAAGTTTAAATGGAAGGTGAAAAGGCCTATCTATAAGGAGGCATAAATCTCAATCCGTAATTTGGATTGAAATAAGGTTTATATTGTTTTAATTGTCTCGACGAGATGATTGTAATGGAGGTGTTGGGTTGAATTTTTAAGGAAGCCAGGAAAGGTAAAAATTTAGGTCTTGTTCCCATAGTTGTATTTTTAGAGTTGGATCTGCGTAGTAACTACCTCCTCATGACTCTCGATGGGTTATGGGGTTAGGATGGGGTGTTACTATTTGGTATCAAAGCATCCGTGTTAAACACTTGGAATGGATGGGATCTATCATGAGAAATCTAGTAGCATATTTCCTGCATAGGATTTAGTGATGATCATTTTAGAAAATTTATAAAGTTGATATTTAGGTGTTAAAATCAGATCTAGAATTAACTAGTTGTGATTTCATATGTAGCATAACACTTAATGAAATAAGAAGTTGTTAATGATGATTGATGCACTAACATGGCCTATTTGTTGCGGCTAGATTGCTATGGAGCTCCTTTTTATCCATGATGATTGTTCATCATAGAGTACATGACCACTCGACTTGGGAATTCAGGCCAAAAACTTTTGGAAACCTTTTTTAATTCATGAGTAATTCTTGTGCCAATCGTCTGATAAGAAACCTCCCTTCATAGGAGTATGTATGGAACATATATAGGAAGAGCATGGGGGGAGAGAAAGGTAGCTCACAATTATGATATAGGTAAATTTCTCCTCACAATACCAATATCCAATTTTTTAAAGACAATCAATAGCTAGATGAGAAATATTGGACAATTTCTTATCAAATAGGACTTAATGAATAACAACCATAACATTGTTACAAATGGAATAAAAATGCTGAAAGTAATTTTCCTCCCAAAGCTGACTGTGATAGATATGGATTAGGATAGGTACGACATGTGTCTATGTAATATACCAACCCATGATTAGCTTGACCTTTCCATGTAATTACCTCATATAATTAAATTTTAACAATTAAATGGGCTGAGTGAGGGACACAAATTCCAAAGGGACCGAGGGAGTTCAATTTCCTAGGAAATTCAACTTACTTGCTTAAGGAGGAAGCTATAAAATTTAGACAACCATTGAAGGCTGGATGTTGAGCCTTAATTGCACTAGGATGGTGTGTGCATGGGGTTGTTGTTGTAAATTATTGAACTGAAAACAAGGGACAAAGCCCATGCTAGAATGGGAAACACAACATATAACAAAGGGAAAAAATGATTAATGCACAACAGATGAGGGGGTAGTTGAGAAAAACATCAGGGGGGATCTGGAAAACAACTAAAGATCAAACACCCAAGGGAAGGAATCGAGGGAAGAGAGGAGAGCGCATATCTGTAGATGTGCATAAACAAAGAGGGATTCAACAAAGAAGAAAAATGAGAATAGAGGAAGAAAAATGATACATAGGTGTGCTCGTGTAGCAGGAGGGAAGAAAGTGAGTTCCCCAAGAAACAAACGATGATTTGGTGAGTTGAAGCTTGGTGCACAAGAGGACATAGAGGAGTTTCAAGCACTCGATAGGAAAGAATAGAAGATATTGTATGTATTCAATAGATTAAATATCAAAATTTGCAGAGCATGGGGGGGAATATATTGGTTTCTTCCACCACTCTCAGAAGGATATCATGATTTTGGTTTATAAATTGGAGTATGGGGGGAATCATCTTTCAGGTGAGGGTAGATCTCGGGATAACTTAGGGGGTTAGAGGGTGGAGATGGCATTCTCTGAAAATTCCCTTGATAGCATGGGGTAGATAGTTAGCCCTTGGATTCATGGTAAAGGAAATACCAGAGTCTCCTTTGCGTATTTATCTAACTTGGTAGTGGGTTCTTGATTCCATTCAACAGGGGGAACCACTATGTTACATTCTTCCAGGGTGGAGGTGAAGCCTCTAGACTTCGTTGAGTATGTGTGTGTGTGTGCTATTGGATATTGGATGCATTTGGCCTCTATATTACCGGTGTATTGGTTGAATGTTGAGTAGCTAGTGGGTAGAGGTAGGAGGACCTCCAAAGCCCCTGTTTCAGCTAACAGTCGGTGTTTATTCCCTTGAGAAAGACCACCTCAGTCCCTGGAATCTAGCTGGGGAGTGAAAACTACAAGTAGTTTGGCTATAGCTCGTCTATGGTTGGGTGGAGATTTGAAGTCCCAAACTTATTTTCCCATCTGTAATACAAATCCAAGATAATTTTCTTGTACATACTCTTGTATGGGTTTCCTGTTAAATATGAATGAACGATATGATATTGGTTGCATGGAAAGTCTTGGTTTACTTATCTTTATATTTTTAATTGATGGTTATGACCCATAAGAGGATGTATGGATTAATATTAGCATTTAATGGGATTATTGGCCTTATTCTAACTTGTTGTAGGAATGTTTTCCCCATGATAATGTTGGGATTGCACTAGAAAAATATTTGATAAATGAAGATAATTGTCCCTGTGGTCTGCTTGTCGTCTCGTGATGAGTGAATCTTATGTGGTGTTGAAAATGGCAACAAGAAACAGTGAAGGAGGCCTCCTGAAACATCTTTCCTGATCCTAGTTGGAAAGTGATCACCTAAACTAGGTGGGGACCACACATGTGATTTTTTGTCGAAAAATCTATTTTTGAACATACGGGTGGTCGGGATTCCAGTTGGAGATTCTTGAAGCATGCGACATGTTGGTAAAAATAGATGAGACTCATATTTTTAGGTCACAGGCTATTTTTAGACTGCCTCTCCTAAATATATGGAAGTCAAATATTATTTACCCTTAATAATATTTAGACTATAAACAGCAGTTTACTCTCTTGGAGCACTTCAGTTCGAGTCATGGAGGTGGCTCATGCAACTGACAGGGGAATCACGTGGTTCCTAGGGTTTGATGGCATCTTGCATGTTAGACTTCAGTTAGACTCATGTGGCAGAGTTTTGGTGGAGTTGATTGAGGAGTTAATGGAGGTGGTGTTCTGGTTAACTAGTTGAACTAGTTGTATTTAGTTTAACTGGCTAATACACTAGAGATGAGTTGTGTGAATTAAATATTATTTAATTCACAAATTATTAACTCATTATTCAACTAAAGAAAACATCAGTTTAACTCAGTGCATGGACAGTTCAGTGGCGACAAGTGAAAGAGGTAGATGAAAGGGTTGAGTTAGCTATCAGTTGCGACATTAGTTGTGCATTAGATTTGCACCACACTTGGAGGAAATTACCAATGACAATTGCGCAGTTGGAGCCAGTGAGATTCGAACTTGGATCTCTATTTAGACCAGCCTTGATTTCGCAATAGAGGCAGAGAAGTAGTGGGTGTGTTTTGAACCTATGACTTGTTCAAAACCAAGCTAGTTTTTGTGTAGCTTTGGGAGATAGTACTGAGTACTTGAGAGGAGTTTGTACTATGTATTTGCTGCATGTTCTCTCCATTTATAATATACTATAGCTGGGGGTTTTCAGCTATAAGCTTTCCCCATACATACTGTGTTAATGTGTGTGATTGATTTGATGTGAGATTGCTTCTATTCTTTCCGCATGTGACAATTAATTGTAGAAGAAGGTTATGTGTTATGCATGCAATTCGAAATTGATGTATGATCGGGTTAATCTTCATTGAATAAGTGATTTATTCAGCTAATTTCTACATGTGGTTGAGCCCTTTTTATCATAGGAATATTGTTGTAAATCTGTTGTTGGTAACTCCTATGGTTGTGTCCTTTCTATTGAGTAGGGGGATATGCATACAAGGATGAGGCCTTGTTAATTTATGGTTTAGCTGGTGAAGTTGATAGAGTTAAGGAAGGTAGGATTTCTATTGTTGAAGTGTTATTTTTATTGTTGTTTTCATAAGAAGAATTGATCCTAGAAGAGGTTATGTTTTAGTGACTTTCCTTAAGGGAATGTGCAAAAAGTTGTTCTTTATATTTTTATCCAGATTTCATTGGCCATCAAGTGATGATATCGACGCTTGAAGAGAGCTGAGAAAACATAGAAAAATATTGAAGGGAAGTGACCTATGAAACTATGTAAAACATAGGGAAATGACTTAAAGCCAAGTTTATGGACCCCACAGGGCGGGGGTCAGAAGGTTGTCTAGGAAGGAACTAGGCGGCCCTTTGCCCAACCTGGGTCGGGCCAAATATGTGTGTTCCTAGATTTAGAGTGAAGGCAAGTCGGGAGGTCGAATAATAGGGGGTTGGGACTGAACTTGGTCCAAGAAGTTAATGTGCCGAGGATGAGGGTCAATCCCAATTAGGTCAGAGTTTGGGACTGGAAAAAAGGAAAAAGGCGCATTGGTGAGTAGGACTGACTCTGAATGGAATTTAAGCCTGACTACCACATGGCCTGTCCATGATGGAAATGTCCCCATTCACCTGACATGGGCCATTGGATGGTTGCCACGTGGATGGTAAGGTGACGTAGAAGGTGATGAGGCCTATCTCTAAGGAGGCATAGTTCTGAATCCATAATTCAGATTGAGACAAGATTTATATCATTGGAATTGTCTTGAAGAGATGATCATAATGGAGGTGTTGAGTTGAAGTTTTAAGGAATTCGGGAAAAGTTAAAATTAAGGTCCTGTTCCCATAGATGTATTTTGGGAGGTAGATTTGCATAGTAACTACCTTCTTATGACTCTGGATGGGTTATGGGCTTAGGAGGGATTGTTAAATATTGGTATCAGAGCATCCAGGTTGAATAGTTAGACTTGTTGGGATCTATCATGAGCAAGCTAGTAACATATTTCCTGCATGGGATTTCATGATGATTCTTTTAAAAAATTAATAAAGGTGATATTTAGGTGTTAAAATCCATCGTGAAATTAACTAGTTGTGATTTCATATGCAACATAACACTTAATTAATAACAAGATTTTAATGATGATTGATGCACTAACATGGCCTATTTATTGCATCTATATTGCTATGGTAGCTCTGAGAGAAATTTTAAGGTTATTTTTATTTTATTTTATTATGATATGACACACCTAACAATTATGTGTGAATGATAACACATCACAAGTAGCAAAAGGATTACAGGATGAGGACAAGATTTGTCCAGTACAACTCTAATAGGCCACAAGATGGATACGAAGGGGAATGCATTAATGATGATGGAGGGTTAGTGGGGAAAAAGGGAGGAGACAACTCTCCTGACTAGTTGGATACCTTGAGAAATTTGAAGGTTGAGATAAGAAGCTTGAAGGAAAATAGAAAAATATTGGTAAAGGCCCAAGAGAGGCTAAAAAAGGTGAATGCAATTATACTGCAAAGCCTCTCAGAATTATAGATACAAAATAAGCATGAGATGGGGGATAACCAAAAATCCAAGTTGAGCCCTTTTGAATAAGAAGAGAGAACAAATGGGGCAAATGGTAGCAGATCTAGGAATAGGCACAAAAGGGAAAGTGAAGAAACCACGAAGGTAAATGCACCACTAAGTATTTGAGAAGGAATAACCAACACTCAAGGGCATCATTCTTATTATCATCACCCTCATTTACATCATTCTCATTATCATTATTAGGAAAACATGGGAAGGGATTGTATGTACGAAGAGCTTAAAAAGTCTAAACCACCTACATTTTATGGGGAGGTGAAGAGGTCAGAATACATATAAGATTGGTTGCTTGGGAAAAAGAAGTTCTTCAAAATTCATGACTATTATGGGAACATGAAGGTAAAGGTAGCCACCTATAGCTTGAAAGGAAGGGAAAACATGAAGGAATATTTGAAGGCTTATTAAAGGAAATAATGACTTGGAAGGAATTTGAAAAGCTCTTCCTGGAGAAATATTTATCAGACATATATTATGATTTCAAGGAAAACGAGTTTTATGAGTTAAAGTTGGGGAAAATTTTAGAAGAAGAGTATATAACCAAAGTTCTTAAGTTGTTGAGACATGTGCCATGTCTCAAGGATTAGAAGAAAAAGTTCAACGATTTATTAGTGGGATACCTATGAAATTTAGAGGCTGCAACGATTTCTATGAACCATAGATTTGGACGAAACCTTCAAGAAATTCAAGCATTGTTATGAGCAAGCCAAGAGGAGGCCCGATTATTAAAGTTATTGGAAATCAAAAGGTAGGAGGAAAGACAAGAAGAAATGGCCCAAAAGGATCGCTAATAAGAAATAAGGTGTGACCTTAGTTTCTAAAGGCCAATTTTAGTAGAAAATTGATCTAGGGGAGAAAGGCCATGCATATCCACCCCAGGAGAAAAACAAAGGTCTAAGGAAACAAAGCCACTAACATGTTGGAAGTGTGGTGATAATCACTGAAAGAGAGACTTCCCACATCATAAAGGTGCATGACCTCAGATATACAGTGCATAGACAGCTTAGATAACGGGTTACATAGTGAAAATCACGATCAAAATTTTATGGAGCGGTGGATAATCACTAGGAAGACCACCAAGCATCCATCATCAAGATGGAAGGTAAGATTTCCATCAAAATTATTTCCATTTTAATTGATCTAGGCTCTAACTATATTTATTCCATTCTAGAGGTCGTAGAAGAGTGTTGATTGGCAAAGGAAATGCATGTGGAACCATGGTTGGTTTAGCTGGAAATAAGAGCGAAGAGAAAGATTAATTACTGGTTGAATTTATGTGATTTCGATATAAACAACATGCCAACATTTTCACATCTAAACTTGTTTCCATTGGGAGTGTACAACATGCTATTGGGCATGGATTGGCTATACAAGAACCACACTAAAGTGGACTATTTTGAAAAAGTAATTGGGTGCTTAGATGAGAAGGGAGAAAGAAGAGCTTTGTAGGGCAGAAGAAAGCCTACTTTAGTAAAGCTTATTAGGACCATGCAATCTAAGCGCAACAACAGAAAGGGATGCATGTTGTTTGTAGTGAAAATCTCTAGTAATGAGAAGGCTAGGAGTGATACTTAGAATGAGGAAAGTGAGTTTCTGAGAAGATATTTGGTTTTATAGTGAAGTTTCTTGGATTACCTCCTCATAGGTAGATAGATTTCTCTATTGAGTTGGTATTTGGAGCAGCACCAACATCCAATGTGCCATATAGGATGAGCACTCCAGAGTTGTTCGAGATAAAATTGTAGCTAAAGGAGATGCTAGACAAGTGTTGCATAAGGCTGAGTGTGTCCCCATGGGGAGCACCCATGTTGTTTTTAAAGAATAATGATGGAACCATTAGATGATTCATTGAATATGTTAGTGTCTTAAATTTCAGTGATCAAAAATACTCTTTTCAGATTTACTTGGTAGTGGTCCTAGGTCAAAATTTTATGTTTTCAAGTCAATTTGAAAATAAACTTTTGATCACTGAATGTGTCTAGGTCTGAAATTCTACTCCCTTCACTCCATTCATAGTCATCATCATTTCAGAGGTTATGTCATCCATTACCATTTAGGGTTATAGGTCATTCATCACACCTTCATCTAGGTTAGAGTCTAGGTCTCATTTGTTTCACCACCATAAGAGTCAATTATGTCATGAAAGAAGCTGAACAAAACCTCATTTTCACCATACAAGTAATTTACATAAGGAGTTAGAAAATATAGGGAAATAATTACAGGAACTTTGTATTTTCTCAAATAAAGTGTGTTTCTTGATTAAAGATTTTCAAAAGAGATATTTCTTCGAAAAAGCTTGTGATTTCACTAGAAGACAAAAAACCAATTTTGTGATGCTATAAAAAGAAAAAGAGGCTTCTTCAACACATTTTATCCTTTGGTGTTTGATAGAGAACCTCTCTTCTCACCATCATACTCCAAAACTGCCAAGCATTGAAGAAAAACAAGCAAATTTCTACCAAAATTGCTCTGTTGCGCTTCTGAGGTGTTGCACTACACTTCTAGCATGTGCTACGATTTTTGTATTTGAGTTCCAAATCACTTCTCCAAGGTTAAAAAAAAATGCATAAGGGTTCATACAACTCATAAACAGTAAATGGACACCATCCATACCTCTCTCAAGTAAAAATTCACCAACAAATTAGTTGTTTCCTTCATTAGGTTATCTTCGCTACGTTTTTGGTGTTTTTCATGTTTTGTTTGTTTCGGGTGATAAAACCTAAACTAACCATCTACAACCTTCATACAACCATCATAAACCATACCCTAACATCTCCTATCACTCACAACCCTCTTTTCCATCAATTTCATTAAAACCCTAATTTTCATTACATTTTGGAAGAAAAACTAGTGAAACCCCGTCTTTTGACCTTTTGGGCACCTTCCGCATGCCCATTTCCAAAAATTTCACTTGCAGAGTAAAGCCAACTCATTACCTTTCAAGAATTTACTTGATATATATTCCCCTAACACTATTACCGATGAAATAGGTAACCTGACCTCAAAACGAGAACTCTAGCCCAAAAAGACTCAAAAAACATGAAAAAACACCTCAAAAACAAAAAAAGTGTATTCCAGAATGCACTTGGTTTTTTTTTAAGGTCAAATTTCAACATTTTATAAAATTATGCTAAAAACAAAATTGTTTCTTGAAAAAAGGATTGAAAAAACACCCTCAAAACAAAACCAGTTGGTGCTGAAATAACAAAAAAAAAAAATTGTGTCATATTTTTGACATTTTTAAAAATAAAAATAACATTTTTTAATTTTTAAAATTCAAACATTAAAAAAAAACCTAAAATTTAAGAAAAAAAATAAATTTAAAAAATAAAAAACATTTTAAAGCTTAAAATTTAAAAATATATAGGAATAAAAAAATTAAAAATAAAAATTTTAATTCAAACATTAAAAAAACCTAAAATTTAAGAAAAAAATAAAAAATAAAAAATAAAAAAAATTTAAAGATTAAAATTTCAAAATATATAGAAATTAAAAAATAAAAAAAATATATATTAAATTAAAAAAAAAAAAAGAAATTAAAAAAAATAAAATATAGAAATAAAATTTAAAAATGAAAATGAAAATGTTAAAAAAAAAATAAAAAAAATTAAAGAAATATATTAAATTTTAATAAATTTAAAACTTAAAAAAAAAAACCATTATTGAAATTAAAAGTAAAAAAATGAAAAATTAATTGAAAATATAAAATATAAAATAAAATACAATAAAAATATTAAATTAAAAAATATATATATTAAAAAAAGAAATAGATTTTAAAAAATAAATTAAATTTAAATTATAAAAAATTATATATATATATATATATATATATATATATATATATTTATTAGATTTTATTAAATTTAAAAAAAAAAATGTTAATATTAAAATAACAAATTAAATTTTAAAAAAAATATATTAAATTTTAATAAATAAATGAATAAACAAATAAATTTTAAAATAAAAAATAAATTTTAAATATAAAGAAAAAAAAACATTGTTAAAATAAAAAAGTTAAAAAACTTTAAAAATCAATTAAAATTTAAAAATTTAAAAAAATAAATTAAAAAATATATATTAAATAAAAAATAAAATAAAAAACAAGTTAATTTGAAAATATTTAATTTAATTAAAAAAAAAAATCTAATTTTAAATATACATTTTTAATTGAAATAAAAAAAAAATATAAAAATTTTATGTAATTAAAAAAATAATAATAAAAAATTAAAAAAATATTAAATTCAAATAAATTTAAAAAAAAAAAAACAAATTTACTAAATTTTAAAAAATAAAATGAAAAAACTTAACATAAAATTTAATAATAAAAAAAAAGTTTTAAAAAAATCAATTAAATAAAAAAAAAATACAAAATTTAATAAAAATTATTAACAAAATTTGGAAAAAAAAATTAAAAACAAAAATATGAATAAAATTAAAAAATAAAAATAAAAAAAAATTCAAATATAAAAATTAAATTAAAAAAAAATAATTTTAAATTTTTTGAATTTAAAAAAAAAAAAAAAAAAAAATAAAAAAAAAAATTTTGATTCTGGTGGCGCCCCCAATCGGCCTCCTGCCCAGGTGGCGGTGGAGGCCAGCCGCTGGGCAGGAGGCCGATTCTGGGAATCGCCCTGAGGTCGATTCTGAGAATCGCCCTTCCCGCGACAAGAGGCCGATTCCGGGAATCAGCCTCCCACCCAGGTCGCGGCGGAGGTCGGCCGCTGGGCGGGCGGGGGCTGCATGCAGCCTCCCCGCTCGCCCATCGACCGGCCTCCACCGCCACCTGGGCAGGGGGCTGATTGGTGGCGCCACCACGATCAAAATTTTTTATTTTATTTTATTTTATTTTTAATTTTTAATATTTATTTTTAATTTGATTTTTTATTTATTTATTTATTTTTTAAATTCAAAAAATTTAAAATAATATTTTTTAATTCAAATTTTTTATTTTAAATTTAATTTGTTTTAATTTGTTCTGTTTTTTTTTATTTTTTAATTTAATATTTTAGATTAATTATTTTTTAAAATTTAAAATTTATTTATTAAATTTATTAAATTTTAATTTAATTTAATTTAATTTTTTAATCTTTTAGTTTATTTGGTTTTTCATTTTTAAAATTTATAAATTGTTTCATTTAAGTAAATTTATGGATATTTGTTTTTTAATTATTTGCACGTGGTTTTTTTCATTTTTTTGTTTTTTATTGATAGTTTTTTTTTTATTTTAATTTTCTTTTTCAATTTTAAATTTTGTTTTTTTTTTTTAAATTTGTTTTTTTTGTTAATTTTAAAATTTGTATTTTTTTTCTTATTATTATTATTTTTTAATTGAAATTTTAAAATTTAATTTTTAATTTTTTGTATTTTATTTTTTTTTATCTAAATTTTAATTTTGTAATTTAAATTATTTTTAAATTTTCTATTTTAATTATATGGTTTTTTTTTAATAACTTAGAAAAAAATGTTTTTGATGTTTTTTATTTTTATTTTTTTTGGTTAATTTTTGTTTTTTTTCTTTAAATTATGTGTTTTTTTTTCAAATTTTGTCATTTCTTTTGATATAATTTTCGAATATTTTTGTTTCTTTTTTTGTTTTTTATTTATTTATTTTTGTTTAAATTTTTTATTTTTACGAGTTAATTTTGTTTTTTTTAACATTTTTATTGGTTTTTTTAATTGTTTTTATATATATATTTTTTATCTAAGTTTTGTGTTTTATTACCAACATGACAATCACCACTCTAAAAAAAAAAGGTTGATGCTACATCAATACGTTTCAAAATTAGCATGAAAATCACCGCTCTAAAAAAAAAAAGTTGATGCTGCATCAATACATTTCAAAAGTAGCATGAAAATCACTAACATTTTAAAACAAATATTCATACTTCATAAATAAAAATATTAGAGTGTCAAAAATGTGCTAAAAAAAAAAAGGTGATTCTGTATCACCACTTTTCAAAATCGGGTGCTTTTTATGCTACCAAAAAAAATTAGGTAACAGTGCGGTTACCTATTTCATTGGTAACAGTGTTCCCTTTGATGAATATAATTATGAAATATTTTACATGTGAATGAGATTCTCAGGGTTGTACTAATACCATGTCAGGTTATTGATGCACTTCACTGCTACTAAGCCACTCAAACTGCATAACTATTTGTTCAGAAGTTTTGTCAAGATGACTGAAAGGGTACAAAGAAAAGGTAATGATCATCATCCTAGTTTGTTCAACCATGGTTTGTTCAAGCTTATTTTTTTGCATCAGCTCTTAGAAATATATATGTCCTGGGAAACTTCCATGGAGACAGTTGCATCAACGCCTACTACTAGCCCACCCATCATCCATAACACACCATCATCACCAACACAACAAAATCAGGTTGGATCTTCAAGTAGGCAAGCAGAGATACAAAAGGAGCCTAGATTTGAGATCAATCAAACCTATGAGAAAGGTAAGAGGATGGTTTTTGCTCCTAAGACCATCAAAGGTGTAGTTGCACCTGATACCACAACTAAACAAAGAAAAACAATAGAGCAACCACCTAGTCATGATAGTGAGCCACTCATGCATGAGGATGAGTCACCATTGTAGCAGCATGAAGAACAAGCACCCATGGAGGTTGAAATTGAAGAGAAGGTAAAGGAAAATACAATTGAGGACATCATAAGGGAAAATGATGCAAATATAGTAGAGCTGAGACACAACCTCTCAAAGGAAAACTTCTTGATTACCTTCTTACAGCAAGAGAATATGCAGTTGAAAGTGAAACAACTCCTCCAAAGCAAACCAAAGGCAAAGCCTGAGGTAGATAAGGGTAAAGGAAAGGAAGTGGTGGATGTTGAGTAGCTAGAGGACACAAATATTGAAACAAAGCCAAGGAGACCAAGAACAAGAGGGTTAACTAAACAAAAAGAATAATAAAGAGAGCCATCTCCGCCAGTAGCTCAATTAACCTTTGATGAATTGATAGCTGCTGAAATCGAACAAGATAAATAGTTGTGGCTTGATAGGGTAAAAATTCATCTTGAGAAGCTATTTAAGAAGGCAGAAAGAGATAACAACCTCCAGAGGCATATGAAGAGGCATTATTTCACAAGGAACCAAATCGCCAAGGTGAGGATGAATAACTTGAGGAAAAATCTTAAGGAAACCCAAATTAAGCTTAAGGAGAAGCATAACTTGGACCTGCTTGTTGAGGCCTCCTTAGCTATTTAGCTCATCATGCAAGGATATCATAAACCAAATTTTGGAGGATTTTGAGCATTTTTGGCTTTTTTTTTGAAAAATATGGAAATTGGGTCATTGCAGAAGCATCGCGTAGCGGTGCAATGCTTTTTATTAGGGCATATAAATGGAAATAAATTTTCATGTTTAGATTCATTTTTGCCTCTACATCCCAATTATGGTATCAGGTTGGCCTTTCATCCTCTAATTTTGAAGAAAAATGCAAAAAACACCACTTTTTTCATGCTTCTGCCACCTATTTTGCCTCTGCATGGCGCTTCTGGAGTGAGGTTGGGAGAATCAGCTTTTGAAGGTGTCGCAGGGGGTATTTTCTTAGTTTTGAGGGTGAAATGGAAAGAAGACACACAATGATACCTATGATAACTCTCATTTTTGCAAATGGGTCCTTCAAAGTTAGTCAAAATCAACTCCAAAGTGGCGTGACACTTATGTTGGGAGGCACAATGCTTCTGCTAAGAGGTGCGATGCTTCTGTCTTGGATTCTCTTGGAAAATTTTCAAGCCATAAAAACTCTAAATTTTGAGGTTTAGCTGTCCCATGAGGTTTTTTTTTGGTAGAATATTTTTTTTACCTCTCCTTGTGGAGGAATAATGTAATTAATCATGGAAACACATACTCCTAGTTATTAGATAAATTTGAGGGAATGGTTTCTAACTTCCCTAGATTATAGGTAATGACTCATACAATACATTTATGATGTGATTTGGATCATATTTAGAACAAATGAGGTTTCATGACTTCTATTTTTTATATTTAGTCCAACTCAACTCATTTGAGGGGTTGGATAGTTTTTATTTGCAGTGGAGCTATTATACAAACTCTTTTTCAGTGAAATCAAAGAATGATGCAGCTATAATATTGAGATTTCAGTGGTATGATTTTGAGCATTGTTTCTTCTCTGTTACCTCATCAATTTGAATGTTATTTTATATTTCCACCACATGTATTCTTTTGTATGTTAATATTATGAGTCTATGAACAAAAATCTTGCTTTCCATGCTTTTTTTTATAAGATTTTCATAAATGTGTCTATTCTTCTGATGAAAAAATTCATTTAGCATGCTCATTCTGACTCTCTCTCTTTTCAAACCCTGTACACAATGAAAAATTAATTATGCTCCTAATTTTACCTCCCTGGACTCATCCTTTTTTTTGCAACTTAAGATTTGAAATCAAACCTAAACCTTAGACCTACTTCCTTGACTATCATTCCTATCCAGCAAAAACTAAAAAAAACAAAGCCCTAATCTGTTGAGCATCATAACTGGCCTAAGATCATTATATATCTAGTCGTATGATTGTCTGCAAAGTGACATTGAGAGATCCCTCTCTGGTTTTGGTAGGGCTAGCTACTTGACCTAAAGGTTGGTTTGAGGTTACCTCCTTCAGTTCCATTCTCAGCCCTGGGAAACGGGGGGAGTGATACAATTTTTGGCGCCATTGTCAGGGAGAAATAGCAAAACTTTCCCTAGGGATACTTCTTTTAGTTCATTGAAGGTTAGACTTGTGGGTGACAAGTTCTGACATTCAAAGAAGGTTGAGTTCCTAAATTCGAGGCAAAGTGCATATTCTCAAAAAGCTGGATCCCAAAAGACACACGAGGTCAAATACACACCCAAATCTTTCACCAATTGTTAATGAAATTGAGAGTCTTTTAAGAAAGTAGAAAACAAAGTCTTAGAAAGTTGGAAAGGCTATACCTCCACTTGTTAAATCAAAATCCTTGCCTAGGAGGCTAATTGCTCTAGAAAGTTTGTCCTTTAATTTTGAATTGGAGACATCTTTGTTCAGGTCTAAGCCTGAATCCTTTCTCTTAGAAACTATCTTTGACCACATCAATTTTGAGACCTATTTTCAATTTTTTGAAACTTCCTATTTCGAACTTGATAGTGAAGTCTGGTCTAATTTTCATAAAATTCAGGATTTGGTCGATAAGTTTCAAGTAACTTCTGAGAAAAATTATTTCCAATTCCAACAAAAAGTGTTTGCTTCACCACCTGCTATGACACCTTCTCACTCAGCTGCATCATCATCAATCACTTTAATTTCATCATTACCTCTGCAAGTATTCACTCCATCAACACCTTTGCAACGCCCTCCATTAGTTATGGCAAGATTTTCCCCGTTGATCCTACTGGCACAACTCATTGCACTACCTCAGAACTATGCTCAAATATTACCTATTTTTGATGGAACATCAGAGGATACTTCTCACCAACACATTGTCAAAGTGATTGATTTCATCGATCTTGAAGAGATCGACACTTATGATGCCAAGATGCGCATCCTAGCATATATTTTCTCAGGAGAGGTAAATAAATGGTGTCATTCCCTAACAACTAGTTCAGTAGCTAATTCACAACCAGTTGATTGACTTGTTTATGGCGAAATGGGAGGAGAAGAAGAATCCATTACAGATTCTAGCTGAGTACAACACCTTGAAAATAAGTCCTAACAAGTATGTACAAGACTTCATAGCTAGGTTCAACATAATTAATGATTCCATTCTTGAAAATATCAAGCCTCTGCCAGGCCTTGCATTACTTCATTACCCTGATGGTTTCGATTCTGATATGGCTTACCATCTCAAAGAAATAAACCCATCTACCCTTGAAGAAATGCAGAGAAATGTAGTGAGCATTGAAGTGAATCTGATTATCAAGAAGTCAAAAATCAAGACAGAGAAAAGGGTAGCCATGAAAGAAGAAACATATACTTCATTAGAACACAAACTTGACACCTTGATCAAAACAATGGAAAAAATGATGAACAAAATGACCATCGCAAATAGACAATATAAACCCTCAATTAGAAATCCCAATTTCAAGGGTCAAAATAAACAACCTCAATACAGAAACTAGCAAAGGGAACAGAGGGTTCATGATCCACAAAGTCAACAACAAATTCATACTCCATTCTAGAAAAACTATACCGAAGGCACTGATGAAGAAGAAGAAGAAATTTTAGGCAAAAATCATTTGTTTGAGGAAAATTAGCAGCCTATTTTCCACACTATAGAAGATCAGTTTTCTGCAGAAATGTATGCATCGGATGATCAACAATATGTCTTTTCAAATAATGACATGTTATCAATACAGACATAATATTACTAGAGGGGATATTATAATTATCTTACTCAAGTACATAGGCAATATGGTTTGAGAAATAGAAATGTGTCTATCACCTCATGTCAGAAAATACATAATTCTCAAATAGAGGTTCATCATAAAGAGACCGCCACTTCAAATTAGAGCAAAGAAAAAGGACCCTTTGTTCCTAATCACGTGAAAGGCAATGAAGCTTCTACCAAAAATCAGAAGAAAGATAAAGAAGTTTAATATGGAGGATAGAGAAAGGAGACTCCACAGAAAGATCAGCTCGAGAATAAAGATGTACCTTCTAAAGAGGTAGAAAAACATCCCACTCTTTTTAGTCTTGAAAATGAAATCTCAAAACTGAAAGTCTCCATTCCTTTAGATGAAATAGTCAATAATGACCCGTATAAGTTTCAAGTAGCCAAGTCTCTTAGGGTAGATTAGATGTCTGATATAGTCAATGTGAGAGATGATCACCCGAAACTTTTATTTGGTCCTGCTATTGATGATGACGTAGAAGATAGTGAGGTCCCTCCTTTTTATCTTAGCCTCAAAATCCATGATTTTATCCTTCATAATGCCATGCTTTATTCTGGAGCATCTCACAACCTCATGCCTAAAGCCATCATGGAAAAACTAGGTTTGGATATCACAAGACCCTACCATGACCTTTACTCTTTTGATTCAGGGAGGGTTAAATGTCTTGGCCTCATTAAAGATCTAGTGGTGTATTTAGAGACAATTCAAGCCAAGAATTTCCTCATGGACATTGTTGTGGCTGATATCCCTCCCAGATGTGGAATGATGCTCTCCTAGTCATGGGGAGAAAAACTTAGAGGCACCTTGCAACTCAACTTTTCTTGTGCTACAATACCTATCCTTCGGAAACTCAGAAAAAATACATGATCAATAGCAAATAAAAGCCTAATAATCACACCATACATGTTATTCACATGGATTTAGAGTCTTTTATCTTATTCAATGATCAATTTTCAATTTTGATGGAAGAAAAATAAAAAAATAAAAAATTTTCAAATTTTGTTTTAAAGATTTTAAGTGCAGAAAAAAAAAGATGCTAAGGGGCTTGGAGCCAAGAGCATCAGCCAAAAATAGAGATTAAATAGTGAAATAAACATAACCTATTGGTACAACATACATTTCTCAAGCATCTAGTCAGGATCAATCATCCAAATTGCAGCTTCCCGATGAAGAAAGTGGTTTGTGGACCATGGATTTCGATTGAGCCTTAGGTAAGGAAGGAGCTGGAATTGGAGTGTGGATTCACAACCCTATGAATTAGTCACTCAACCTTCCTCCTAATGTTCGTATGTATTCTTACAAATTGACATTTTATTGTTCAAACAATGAAGCAGAGTATGAGGCTATAATAGTCGGTTTGAAAATTCTCAAGATATTAGGTGCCAAGAAAATTTATGTGTATGGCGACTCCAAATTGGTAATAAAGCAAGTCAAAAGGGAATACCAGGCCAAGCATCCTAGAATGCGATCTTACCACAATGCAGTGTTATATATCCTCAAGACTGTTAGAAAATTATATATTACAGAGCAATGCAACACATAAAATATGTGGAAAAACACAAGCACACAAAACACATAAAACCAGAGAGACACGGATATATGTGTTTCACCCAGTTTGGGCTACGTCCACCCCGAACAGCTAGTCCTTCCTTTCTATTATCCAGCAAAATGAAGAGACATAACCTACAACAGATCCACTATAATATCCTTTGTTCTATCTTATAGTATCCCTATTTGTTTCTCGCTTTTAGAATACACATACAATACACAGCTGCAATACAATACCCTCATACAAGCGAGGGGTTTCCTTCTAGGGAAAAAAACCCTAAACTAAACATAACTTCTATCGTCAGATCATCTGCCTAATGAACGGCCCTCGTTGACTACAAATTACTATACTTTTACAAGGCAATTTTACATCAATTTTTAGCTTCGGGGGTGCTACCCCCGAAACCCCCTTGCCAGGGTGGGGCTCCATAAAGTCGGAGCCGCACACCCCTGGATCCCCCAGGTATCATTTAATTATAGGCAGTGTTGCCGCCCCATTAAGGTACAAGGGTCCAACGTTGTGATACAAAATAAACAAGATAATCAAGCTCCACACCCAACAAAGACCTTAAATGAGTATACTTTTTCATTGATTCCAAGAGATATCAATGTTATTGTTGATTCTCTTGCCACTTCAGCCAGCATGTTCAAAATTCCACTGTATCCCAGCAAGAAGTATGAAATTAATATCAAACATTGCCCTATTGTTCCAGATAATGTTCAATATTGGAAAGTTTTCCAAGATGACAAGAAAATCAACAACTTCTTGCAGATGGAAGAGGAGTTTGTGAGTTCAAAAATAGATGATTAGTTTTATGAAGATGACCAAGAAATGAAAGAAGAAGAAATGAAATTACTTCAGTTGAAATATAACTCCATTCCAAGAGGTCTTGTACCTTTGGAGGAGCTTTTTGACCAAAATTATGTTGCACGGAAACTGACAATGTTGCCAACAGGAGTAGGAGTGTAAGACCTCAATCTTGGCACTCCTGAAAAGCCCAAAATGGTCAAGATTTCAAAATCCTTGATCTCAAAAATGAAAGGTAAATATGTAGCACTCATGTCTCAGTTTGGTGATGTTTTTTCATGGGAGTATTTTGATCTAAAAGTGTGTGATAAGAGAATAATTCAACACACCATTGCTTTAAAGCGTGGTCAGAAAAATTTCCACCAAAAACTAAGGAGAATGAATCCCAAGTTGTTGCCCTTCATTTAAAAAGAGGTGAGCAGGTTATATATTGTTGTAATTATTATTCCTCTTCGTTTTTCAAATTGGATGTCGAACTTAGTACTAGTGAGAAATAAGACTGGTGAGATTCGCTTGTGTATAGTTTCAGAAATATGAATAAAGTATCGCTAAAGGACAACTAAATACTTCCAAATATGGCTCATATTCTACAAAGGGTGGTTGGTTCTTCTAGAATTTCACTATTGGATAGATATTCCGGGTGCAATCATATTTTAGTTCATCCGAATGATCAGGAGAAGACAACCTTTACAACACCATTGGGTACTTTTATGTATGCTAAAATTCCCTTTGGATTGAATAATGCAGGAGAAAATTTTCAGTGAGCGATGGATATCACCTTTTCCAATGAAAATGATGTCGTTTTGGTCATTTATCTCGATAACATCACAGCTTTTTCCAAGACAGATGAAGATCATTTGTAGCATTGTAAGGAAGTTTTTAGAAATGCAGAAATTTTGGCATATCGTTGAATCCAAAGAAGAGCTTGTTCGCTATGGAAGAAGGGAAATTGATTGGTCATCTCATATCTAAATACAAAATTTGGATATATCCTTCAAGGATTGAGGCAATTCGGAATTTGTGCTATCCTAGAAGCAAGAAATAAATCCAGTCATTCAATGGTAAAATCAACTTCTTGAGAAGGCTTATTCCTAACCTTGCTGAAATTTTAAGATAAATCACTAATATGTTGAAGAAATATAGTGAGGTGAAGTGGTCCAATGAGGAAAAGAAATCACTCAATCATGTTAAGTTTGCCTTATATCATGCTCCTATACTTATCAGCCTTGATTATACACTCTATTTTATCATCTTCTCCTTTGCTTCTGAACATACTCTAGTTGTTGTCCTCATGCAAAAGAAAGATCATGAAACAGAGAAACCCATCGTCATCTTTAGCAGAACCATAAGAGACGCAACCTTGAAGTACAATATCATTGAGAAATAGGCCTTGGCAGTAGTTAAAGCGTTGAAGGATTTCCGGGTGTATATTCTTCACTCTCAGGTTTTTGTGTATGTCCCAAACACTATTATCAAAGATGTGCTCACACAGAATGATCCTGAAGGTTGACGTGGCAAGTGGATAAATGCCATGCTGGAGTATGACTTGGAAATCAAACCTACAAATTTGATCAAGGGACAAGGCTTGGCTAAGATCATGGCAGACACAAACTTGCATGCCTTAGACATCAATTTTATTGCTACATTATCTAAGGAGCAAGAGGTTGGTCCATTACCTTAGGTATCTGAAATTTTTTCTTCATCACCATGGTATTATGATATTATTCATGTGTTGCAACATTTGAATCCTCCTCCTGGCTTGCCTAGAAGTAAAGGTAAATCTCTGAAGTTGAAGGCTCTTAAGTATTGCATTCTTAATAATGTTTTGTATTAGAAAGACTCGGGTGAAATTTTGCTAAATTTCTTGGTAGAACGAGAAGTTGATAAGGTGATGAAAGACTTTCATAAAGGTGATTGTGGTGGTAATATTTTTCTAGAATAATACAACAAATAAGATATTGAGGGCTAGATTTTATTGGCCAGGTTTTTTTTTTGATGTTTATAAGACTATCATGAGCTGTCATGAGTGTCAAAATTTTCAAGGAAAAATAAAAATATTACCACTACCCTTGAAACCAATTACAATTCAAGAACCCTTAGAGTAGTGGGGTATTGATTTCATTGGCTAGATCCATCCTCCATCATCATCTTAGCATAAGTGGATACTCACTGCCACCGATTACTTCTCAAAGTGGATTGAAGCCATTCCCAGAGGCAAGCTATAGACACCATCATTTATTAGTTTTTGGAGAGAAATATCTTGTCTCATTTTGACTTCCCACAGAAAATTATCACTAAAAATGCAATCACATAAAAATTATCACTTCAAGTCCAAATATATGATTGAATTTTGTGATAAATATCACATAAGACTTGGGAATTCTACAACATACTATCCTTAAGGCAAAGGGTTGGCTGAATCATAAAAAAAATCATCGGTGAACATAATCAAGAAATTGTTGCAAAAGAAAAAAAGAAATTGGCACAAAAATCTCATAAATTCTCTATGGGCAAATAGAGTTAGCACAAAGAGATCAATAAACATGCCACCCTTTCAGCTAGTGCATGGTGTCTACACAGTGTTTCCCACTTCTATAGCAGTGCCGGTGATGAAAATTCTACAAGAGATTGACAGTGAGCCAAATGATATTAAATGAATAAAAAGTCAAATGATTCATTTGCAGCAGTCAAGAGAAGAATTTTTCAATCACACTTCAAAACTTCAAGAGAAAACCAAGAAGATCTGAGACAAGAAGACCAAAGTTGATGATTTAAAGTTAGGTAATGTTGTTATGAGATGGGATGCCCGAAATGAAGACAAACATAATCATGGTAAGTTTGATAACCTATGGAAAGGACCATACAAGATTATAGCATTAAGGGGTAACAAGGTGTTTTTGTTAGAAGATCTTGATGGGCAGGAAATTCTTGGAGGACCGGTGAATGGTAGGTTCCGCAAACATTAACCTACCTAATCTCGAAGAAAAAGGTCCACTTTCATTATAAATATCACTTTATTTTTTGTCAAAGAATAAGCCTAGTTGTTGCAGAAGCTTGAAGCCCAAGGAGAAGGCCATGAGACTTCTATGATCAGATGATGTTTTTCTTTTAAAAGTTCAAAAATTCAAGTCAGTCTTTGAGTCAAAGTCATTTTGTGTTTAGTTAATCATTTCAGTTTGTCGAAGTTTTTTCAGTTTCCAGTTTTGACTCCATTTCCCAATTGATGAGGCTACCTGATCTACGGTGTTCTTGACACCTCCTGAAGGATCTTCCATCCCCAGCTGGAGCCAATGTTAGTGTATTAATGTTCATGATTAAAAGTACTCTTTTCATATTTACTTGGTAGCAGTCCTAGGTCAAAATTTTATGTGTTCAAGTCAATTTTCAAATAAAATTTTGATCAATGAATTTGTCTAGGTCTAAAGTGATACTCCCTTCACTTCATTCATGGCCATCATCATTTCAGAGATTATGCAATCCATTATCATTTAGGGTCATAGGTCATTCACCACACATTCATCTAGGTCAGAGTCTAGGTCTCATTTGTTTCGTCACCATAAGAGTTAATTATGTCATGAAAGAAGGTGAAAAAAACCTCATTTTCACCATACAAGTCATTTACGTAGGGAGTTAGAAAATATAGGTAAATAAGTAAAGGCACTTTGTATTTCCTCAAATAAAGTGTGTTTCTTGATTAAAGCTTTTCAAAAGAGATATTTCTTCAAAAGAGCTTGTGATTTCACTAGAAGATGAAAAAAACAACTTTGTGATGTTATAAAAAGAATAATAGAATTCTTCAACTCATTTTATCATTTGATGTTTGATATAGCTCCTTTCTTATCACCATCATACTCCAAATCTGCCAAGGGTTGAATAAAAACAAGAAAATTTGTACCAAAACTGCTCTACTACGCTTTTGGAGGTGTTGCACTACGTTTTTGGTATTTGAGCTCCAAATCACTTCTCCAAGGTTCAAAAAAAATCCATAAGGGTTCGTACACCTCCTAAACAGTAATTGGACACCCCCTATACCTCTCTCAAGTCAAAATTCATTAGTAAATGAGTGGTTTCCTTCAATAGGTTATCTTCACTATGTTTTTGGTGTTTTTCATATTTTGTTTGTTTCAGATATAAAACCGCAACCTAACCATATACAACCTTCATACAACCTTCATACACCATACCCTAACATATCTTATCACTCACAACCCTCTTTTCCATCAACTTCATTAAAAACCTAATTTTCACTACATTTTGGCACAAAAACTAGTGAAACCCTGTGTTTTGACCTTTTGGGCACCTTCCTCATGCCCATTTCCAGAAATTTCACTTGCAAAGTAAATCCACCTCATTAACCTACCTCCTCAATTTTTTTAGGGATTTTTCCCTAGCTTCCTTCCACCCCATTTATACCCCTAAAAACACCTTACGACTATACCCTATTTTCCTAATATCCATCTCCCCCACCCATTTCATCTAGCTAGGATTTTATCTTATTGATAAACACCATGTAGGGAGAAAAGAAGATTCATAAGGGAGGCAACCATTCCAAGTTTGAACCATTTAGTTCGCAAGAAATCAATGCTTCCCCTTTTTCCAGGGGATGTTTTAAAATCAGTGGTTGTTTGAGGTTTTGTGAGAGGATCAAGGAGGTGGGATGTCAAGCTCAATTGAAAAGCCTTTTTTCTACTAGCTTCAGAAGAGACAAGGCCATCATAATAGGCATTGAGTTCACCATATCAGAAGATTTTATTGCTTCAGCAACATGTATCCCGAACCATGGAGAAATATGGTTCAAAGGGATGGACTTGGACCTTGAAAACTACAAAATGTTCTTGAAACATCATTGCAAAGATTCTCCTAAGCACATCTTCCCTTTCAGGCATTTAATTGATAAATATTCCCCTTTCATGAAGCTAATTATGAATTTTTTTACATGTGAAGGGAGATTCTCAAGGCTGTACCAACACCATGTCAGGTTATTCATGCACTTCACTACAACTAAGCCACTCAATCTACCTAACTATTTGTTCAGAAATTTGGTCAAAATGACTAAAAATGTACAAAGAAAAGGTAAAGATCATCATCCTAGTTTTATCCACCATGGTTTGGTCAATCTTATTGGTTTTCATCAGGTCTCAACAATCAATATGTCTTGGGAAAATTTCATGGAGATAGTTGCATCAATGCCTACGACTAGCCCAACCATCATCCATAGCACACCATTAGCACCAGTGACAACAAAAGGAGGTTGGCTCTTCAAGTAGGCAAGCATAGATATCAAAGTCACCTAGGATTGAGATCAATCAAACCTACGAGAAAGATAAGAGGATGGTTTTTTTCTCCTAAGACCATCAAAGGTGTAGTTGCACCTGATACCACAACTGAACAAAGGCAAACAATAGAGCAACCACCTAGTCATGATAGTGAGCCACTCATGCATTGATCCAGGTGGATTAAACAGATACATGTACAAATGGCTTGAGTACAAGGCTCAAAAATAAAAGTGTTCGAAAATCTCTCGAACCAAGTCAAAGTTGTAGATCTCGTAATTTTGAATCCAACGGCGCAGAGAAAACTCAATTCCGAGTCCGAATGAAGGAGTTAGGAGCAGTCAAAGTTCAGAGGTTGACTTGGTGATGTGGCAGACTAAGGAGGCAACAATTTTGCTGAAACCCGGCCACCGAATTCCGACCAACCTGGCCAGATTCTAGGAAAATTTGTGGGACCGTTAAATGCACTCCTTCGGTCAAAAATCCAAAGGTTCGAAAAACAACATATTGTTTTAAAAAACAAATAAAACAAATATATATATATATATATATATATATGGATGGCGGGCCACCAAGCCCGCCAGCCCATACAAATCTGCATATTATATATTAAGAAATGTTGTTGGGGGGCGAGTGATCAACCCCGCCACCCCCGCGGTCTCCACTGTATAGTGGCAAATAGTTGTATTAAACGGGCGGGGGTTGTCACCACCGCCGCCGTCCTATTATACGTGGCCCAATTTTGTATGGGGCGGGCCGCCCAATATGGGTCCGGCCCCCCCCACATCAACATCAACTCTTTTAAAAATATAAAATGGTTCAATGCTGTTTTTTAAAATGTAACGCGGTTAAAACAAAATCAAATAGTCGGCCTTTTTATGGAGGGGTCGAGATTTGACCACCCGACCTCCTCCCAAACAAAGGGGATCCTTAACCAATCCGCCTAACCATCTCTTTGGGAAGTTCGCCAACCTTTTATTATTTAAACCTTCATTCATTTGTGCACCCAAGGACTGATAGGAGCGGGCATGGAAAACGATGCAGCAGAACCTTGAGCAGTGTGCAGAAGGGGGCGGAACCATGATCTGAGCCATTTTTCCAGAGGGGCCAGATTTTCACTTTGTCCGATTGGGGCAAGTTTTATATGGATTCAACACTACTCAACGCCACAAATCCAACGGTGCTGCCCATTTTGTCATCAGAGGTCTGCAATTTTCGGCCATTTTCAGACTGGGCAGGTATAAGGGTGTAATTCATCATTTTGTACTTGTACTTTCATTTTGCCATTTAATGAAAGCAGGGCCTCCCCACTATTAGAGCAGGGCCCGGAGACGTAGTCCCTCCTGAACGAACTCCGATATCAACTCTTGTGTCTTTGTGCATGATGTTAATTTCTTCTCTCTTTTTTCGCTTATGCCTTTAAAGTTTCTTGTTTAAAGCTACAATTTTCACATGTTAATTCTTTTATGCATCTCAAACAAAAGATTTTGGATCAAGTGGTATCGGAGTGGGTGTTTGTAGATATGAATTACATGCTTGTATGCTAACAAGAAGCAGGATAAGAAGAGGCGAAGGGACACTACAGGCTTTTGATCCCGAAGCAAGACGTGCACGTCAGAGAAGGAACATGGGGGACGAAGAACGGAATGAGGAGGAGCTCAATTTCCGCAAAAATTTCTATACCATGGCAGATCGAGTAGAGAGACTATTCTCTAGACTTGAAAGGTTAGAGAAAATAGGAGATCATGCTTTAGAAGGGCAAGGTTTAGCGCATGGAGATGGTGGAGGAAATCCACCCCCTTCAGGAAATGAAAGTCCTTCCTCCTCTTCTAACCATCATAATAAAAATTCTGGAAATGCATCTAACAAGCCTTTCTTTAAGTTAGATGTTAAGTTTGATCTACCAGTATATAATGGTGAAAGTAATGCTGAGAAGCTTAAAAATTGGATTAGGCAGCTTGAACTCTATTGCAGGATCCAACATATTATGGAGGACGAGGCGAAAATCCAATTGGCTTCTCTTCGATTGAGTGGCACAGCTCTCATCTGGTGGGAGAGCAAACTTTGAAGCAGTAGTAACTTGGGTAACCTTCTTTCTTCCTGGTCAGATTTTATTGCTGCAATTAAAAATCAATTCTATCCCTTAGGTTACAAGCAGAAATCCTTAATGGAGTGGCAGTACCTAAGGCAAGGTAAAGGACAAGATGTGCAAAGCTTTACCAAAGAATTTCGAAAACAAGCATTAAGTTTGGGCATCTCATTAGATTCTCCTGAAGTTGTAACTAAGTACATTGGTTCATTGCATAGTTACATTAGACATTCATTGTTAATGTTTGAACCTACTACCATTGACTCGGCCAATGTGAAGGCCATTCATCTTGAGAACAGGGGTAGAAATGATAAGGACGATCATTCAAAGAAACCGCCTTCCAAACCTTCAAATGGAAAATTCAAAGGGAAAGGAAAGGGAAAGGAAAAGAAGACGGCGTCAACAAAGAAGGATGAAGGAGAAAAGCCTTATTGCACTCACTGCAAAAAAGAAGGCCATGACGACGATCATTGTTGGAAACTGTATCCAGAAAAGAAGCCGAAGAGATATGGAGGAAAGGGTAAGCAGAATACAGTAGCAACCGCGCAGCAGGACCTTGGATCCGACTCAGGCGATGAGGCATTGATCACAGCAGCAGGCACAAAAGGTACTTCTCTTCATGATTCTAAATCGCATGAAAGCACTAGTTCATCAAATGAGCCTCTTTCTAATGAACGTAAGAGAATTGATTTGTTTCACATTAGAGTTGTTATAAACCATGCAAAAGTAGAAACTCTATTTGATTTAGGCTCTCAAGCAAACCTTATTTCAGAATCCTTGGTTAAAAAGTTAGGCTTAGAAGTTAAGCCTCATCCAAAACCTTATCCGCTTGGATGGATACATAATAAAGTAAAACTAAATGTAACCAAGCAGTGTAAGGTAAAATTTGTTATTGCTTCTAAGCTGGTAGATGAAGTAGAATTGGATGTAATACCATTGGATATATGTGGCATTGTGTTGGGGAGTCCCTATCTTTATGATAGGAAAGCAGTTTTCTTTCGCCATGAAAATAAATACCAAATCACTAAAGATGGGGTAGAATACATTGTAAGAGCTCATCAAACCAAAGTCAGTGCCAGCCTTGTAAGTGAAAGACAGATGAAGAGACTGGTGAATTCTAGAAAGGGGTGTTTGCTCATGGTTGTGAGAGCAAAGGATGAAGAAATATCTGATGCTTTCCGGGGATGTGATCCGGCTCATAAACAAGAATTATGTGATGTTATTTCTAACTATGATGAGTTGTTTCAGGAACCCAAAGGTTTGCCTCCAAAATGAGGGATCCAACATGAGATCTATTTGCAACATGATGCTCCATTACCAAACATTGGTATGTACAAGATGTCATCCATCGAAATGGAGGAAATCAAAAAGCAGGTACAAGAACTGTTGAACCAAGGGGTCATTCGGCCAAGTACTTCTCCTTGTGGCTCACCGATCGTGTTAGTGCCCAAGAAAGATGGCACATGGAGGATTTGCGTGGATTATCGGGCACTAAACAAAATCACGGTGAAAAATTGATACCCTCTCCCTTCCATTGATGATTTATTAGATCAATTAAAAAATGTTGTTTATTTCACCAAATTGGATTTACGTAGTGGTTATCACCAGGTCAGAATTGCAGAGCAGGATGTGTGGAAAACCGCCTACAAGACCAAACAGGGGTTGTTCGAATGGATGGTGATGCCATTCGAACTTTGCAACACTCCAGCCACATTCATGAGGGTCATGAATGATCTTTTTAGGCCTTTCATTGATGAGTTTGTCCTTGTGTATTTAGATGATATTCTTGTATTTAGTAGGACTTGGGAGGAACATGTATGCCATGTAATTAAAGTGTTTGATGTTTTAAAGAAAGAACAATTGTATGTAAAGTTTTCAAAGTGTGAGTTCGGGAAAACCTCTTTGGTTTACCTTCGTCATGTTGTCGGTAATGGTCAATTAAAAATAGACCCCTCAAAAGTTGAGGTGATTGTAAATTGGCCAAAGCCTACCAATGTAACAGAGGCCCGTAGTTTTTTAGGTGTAGTACAGTACTGGAGGAGGTTCATTGCCAACTTCTCCGCTATTGCATCACCCTTACACACTCTGACAAGTATCAAACAAGCCTTTCAGTGGGGAGGAAAACAACAAAAGGCCTTCAAAGCACTGAAAGAGAAAATCAGCACCGCACCAGTCCTGGCTTTACCCGATCTCCAGCAGCCTTTTGAGATCGAAACTGATGCTAGTGGGTATGCCATGGGAGCTGTACTTTTGCAGCAGAAGAAGCCAATTTGTTACCATTCGGAGAAGTTCTCCTAGGCTGTAATAAATTACCCCACTTACGACAAGGAATTGTATGCCTTGGTCCAAAGTGTGAAAAAGTGGAAACACTACCTGATCGGCAAGGAGACCATCATCCATACGGATCATCAGCCCTTGCAATACCTTCAGTCACAGACTAAGCTACAACAATCTCGTCATTTCAGGTGGATGGGGTTCCTACAGCAATTTCATCTGGTAATAAAGTATAGGAAGGGCACTAGTAACAAAATAGCAGATATGCTCTCTCGCCCTCCTATCGCTGCTTCTATTATTTTGCATAATTTGTCATTGTCTTTTGAAATTTATGCTGAACAGTACACTAACGATGATTACTTTAAAGAATTTTATGCAAAACTAACTCATGGTTCACAGGTGGACAACTATCATTTGCAGGGGAAGCTGTTGTATCACCTCGGTAAATTGTGCATACCCACAGCAGAAAGGGTACATGTAATTCGAGAGGCGCATACCTCTCTTGTGTCTGGTCACTTTGGTGTCGAAAAAACCTTATGTCATTTGCAAAGGTTTTGTTTTTGGCCCCATATGAAAAACATTGTAACCCGTTTTGTAAAGGGATGTGTGATGTGTTCTGTTTCAAAGCCCTCTAATAGAAAACTCGGGCTCTACACACCACTCCCTATTCCAGGTCGTCCATGGGAAAGTGTGTCGATGGATTTTGTAGGAGGTTTGCCTATGTCTAGAAAGGGTCACGACTATTTGTATGTTGTCGTCGACCACTTTAGCAAAATGTGCATATTGATGCCTTGTAAAAAGCAGGTCACTGCTGAGCAGATTGCTTGTCTTTTCTTTCAGTATGTTTGGGTCCACTTTGGGTTGCCCACGTCGATTGTGTCAGATCGAGACTCTCATTTCCTTGGAGAGTTTTGGACCAGCTTGTGGCGCATGATGGACACCAAGTTGAAGAGAAGCACGACATTCCATCCACAAACCGACGGACAGACAAAGGTCGTTAATCGTACCGTGGTACACTTGTTGCGGGGCTATTGTAGCAAACATCCCAAGTTGTGGGATGAGCACCTTCCATATGTGCAGCACGCTTACAATCGAGTAGTGCACTCCTCTACGCAGCGTTCACCTTTTGAGACATGCTTTGGTTATTTACCAAAGGACCCTTTCGACATTATCTATGGAAGGGATGAAGATGCTAGTGGGCATGATGACAGGGATAAAGCACAGCGGTTCATTCAGCGGATTCAGATGATTCACCAAGTAGTGCAAGAGTAGTTGGAGAAGAGACAGGCCAGATATAAGGCCCGACATGATAAACACCGAGTCGACCATCAATTTCAAGTTGGCGACAAAGTATGGTTCCACATCAGCAAGGATCGAATGAAGGGAGAAGGCAAGAAATTGCGACCAATCCGGTATGGTCCCTTTACCATATTGGAGAAGATTGGGAATAATGCTTTCCGACTCGACTTGCCGGTATACATGCAGATGTACTCAGTTGTGAATGTTGAAAATCTAAAACTTTATGAACCCCCATTGATTATGGACACTAAGGAGGTAGGATCAGTTCCTACAGTGGATGACTTTGCACCAGAATATCTCGATGAACTGCCAGAGGACATCATTCTCGATTGAAGGACTAGGACTTCGCAATGAGGAGATGTGGAGTATCTCTATGTTGGTTTCAAAGGGATGCACCCAAGTAAAGCTAAATGGCTTGAAAAGGAGAAGGTGAGGGAGCAATTCCCTCACTTTCCTATTGATTGATGAGGCTTTTGGGGTCCAAAAGCTCTTTAGTGGGGAGGAATGATCCAGGTGTATTAAACAGATACAGGTACAAATGGCTTGAGTACAAGGCTCAAAAATCAAAGTGTTCAAAAATCTCTCGAACCAAGTCAAAGTTGTAGATCTCGTAATTTTGAATCCAACGGCACAGACGGCACTCAATTCCGAGTCTGAATGAAGGAGTTAGGAGTAGTCAAAGTTTAGAGGTTGAATTGGTGATGTGGCAGACTAAGGAGGCAACAATTTTGCTAAAACTCGGCCACCGGATTCCGACCAACCTGGCCAGATTCCGAGAAAATTTGTGGGACCGTTAAATGCACTCCTTCCGTCAAAAATCCAAAGGTTCGAAAAACAACATATTGTTTTAAAAAACAAATAAAACAAAAATATATATATATATATATATATGGATGGCGGGCCACCAAGCCCGCCAGCCCATACAAATCTGCATATTATATATTAAGAAATGTTGTTGGGGGGCGGGTGATCAACCCCGCCACCCTCGCGGTCTCCACTGTACAGTGGCAAATAGTTGTATTAAACGGGCGGGGGTTGTAACCCAATTTTGTATGGGGCGGGCCGCCCAATATGGGTCCGGCCCCCCCCACATCAACATCAACTATTTTAAAAATATAAAACGGTTCAACGCTGTTTTTTAAAATGTAACGCGGTTAAAACAAAATCAAACAGTCGGCCTTTTTATGGAGGGGTCGGGATTTGACCACCCAACCTCCTCCCAAACAAAGGGGATCCTTAACCAATCCGCCTAACCATCTCTTTGGGAAGTCCGCCAACCTTTTATTATTTAAACCTTCATTCATTTTTGCGCCCAAGGACTGATAGGAGCGGGCACAAAAAACGATGCAGCAGAACCTTGAGCAGTGTGCAGAAGGGGGCAGAACCATGATCTGAGCCATTTTTCCAGAGGGGCCAGATTTTCACTTTGTCCGATTGGGGCAAGTTTTATATGGATTCAGTACTACTCGATGCCACAAATCCAACGGTGCTGCCCAATTTGTCATCAGAGGTCTGCAATTTTTGGCCATTTTCAGATTGGGCAGGTATAAGGGTGTAATTCATCATTTTGTACTTGTACTTTCATTTTGCCATTTAATGAAAGCAGGGCCTCCCCACTATTAGAGCAGGGCCCGGAGACGTAGTCCCTCCTGGACGAACTCCGATATCAACTCTTGTGTCTTCGTGCATGATGTTAATTGCTTCTCTCTTTTTCCGCTTATGCCTTTAAAGTTTCTTGTTTAAAGCTACAATTTTCACATGTTAATTCTTTTATGCATCTCAAACAAAAGATTTTGGATCATGCATGAGGATGAGTCACCATTGCAGCAACATGAAGAAAAAGCACCCATGTAGGTTGAAATGGCAGAGTAGGTAAAGAAAAATACATCTGAGGAGATCATAAGGGAAAATTATGCAGAGATAGTAGAGCTGAGAGACAACCTCTCAAAGGTAAAGCTATTGATTACCTTCTTACAGCAAGAGAATATGAAGTTGAAAGTGAAACAACTCCTCCAAAGCAAACCAAAGGCAAAACCTGAGGCAAATAATGGTAAAGGAAAAGAAGTGGTGGATTTTGAGAAGCTAGAGGATGCAGATATTGAAACAAATCCAAGTATACCAAGAATAAGAGGGTTAACTAAACAAAAAGAACAAGAAAGAGAGCCATCTCTACCATTAGCTCAAATAACCTTTGATGAATTGATAGTTGTTGAAATTGAACAAGATAAAGATTTGTGCCGTGATAGGGTAAAAATTCATCTTGAGAAGATTTTTAAGAAGGCATAAAGAAATAACAACCTCCAGAAGCATATGGCAAGGAATTATTTCACAAGGAACCAAACTGCCAAGGTGAGGGTGAAGAACTTGAGGTAAAAGCTTAAGGAAACCCAAATTAATCTTAAGGAGAAGGATAAATTGAGCCTGCTTGCTGAGGTCTCCTTAGTTATTTAGCCCATCATCCAAGGATATCATAGACCAAATTTTGGAGGATTTTGAGCATTTTTGGAATTTTTGGTAATTTTTTGAAAAATCTGGAAATTCGGTCATTACAGTAGTGTCGCGCAACGATGCGAAATTTTTTCTCAAGGAATCTAAATGGAAATTTTTTTACATGTTTAGATTCCTTTTGGCCTCTAAATCAAAATTATGGTATCAGGTTGGCTTTTTGTCCTCCCATTTTGAACAAAAATGCAAAAAACACCACTTTTTTCACGCTTCTGCCACCTATTTTGCCTATGCGTGGTGCTTCTGGAGTGAGGTTGGGAGAATCAATTTTTGAAGGAATTCCTAGGGGTAAATTATCATTTTTGAGGTTGAAATGGAAAGAAGACACACAAGGATACCTAGCATAACTCTTAGATTTTCAAATGGGTGCTTAAAAGTTAGTCAAAATCAACTCCAAAGTGGCGCGCTGCTTTTGCTGTGAGGTATGACGCTTCTGCTAAGAGGCGCGATGCTTCTGTCTTGGATTACCTTGGATAGTTTTCAAGCCAGAAAAAATACAAAATTCGAGGTTTAGCTATCTCGTGAGGTTTATTTTTGGTATAAGAGTTTTTTTTTGCCTCTCCTTGTGGACGAATAATTAATCATGGAGACAAACACTCATAGTTATTAGCTAAATTTGGGGGAATGGTTTCTAACTTCCCTAGATTCTAGGTAATGACTCATACAATACATTTATGATGTATTTTGGATCATGTTTTGACCCAATGAGGTGTCATGACTTTTATTTTATATATGTAGTCCAACTCAAGTCATTTGAGGGGTTGGATAGTTGTTATTTACAATGGAGCTATTGTACAAAATATTTTTCAATGATGACTGAAAAGGTACAAAGAAAAGGTAAAGATCATAATCCTAGTTTGTTCAACCATGGTTTGTTCAAGCTTATTTTTTTGCATCAGCTCTTAGCAATCAATATTTCCTGGGAAACTTTCATGGAGACAGTTGCATCAATGCCTACTACTATCCCACCCATCATCCATAACACACCATCATCACCGACACAACAAAAGGAGGTTGGATCTTCAAGTAGGCAAGCAGAGATACAAAAGGAGCCTAGAGTTGAGATCAAGCAAACCTATGAGAAATGTAAGAGGATGGTTTTTTCTCCTAAGACCATCAAAGGTGTAGTTGCACCTGATACCACAACTGAACAAAGACAAACAATAGAGCAACCACCTAGTCATGATAGTGAGCCACTCATGCATGAGGATGAGTCACCATTGTAGCAGCATGAAGAACAAGCGCCCATGGAGGTTGAAATGGAAGAGAAGGTAAAGGACAAGAAAATTGAGGACATCATAAGGGAAAATGATGCAAATATAGTAGAGCTGGGAGACAACCTCTCAAAGGTAAACTTATTGATTACCTTCTTACAGCAAGAGAATATGAAGTTGAAAGTGAAACAACTCCTCCAAATCAAACCAAAGGAAAAACCTGAGGCAGGTAATGGTAAAGGCAAAGAAGTGGTGGATTTTGAGTAGCTAGAGGATACAGATATTGAAACAAATCCAAGTATACCAAGAATAAGAGGGTTAACTAAACAAAAAGAACAAGAAAGAGAGCCATCTCTACCATTAGCTCAAATAACCTTTGATGAATTGATAGTTGTTGAAATTGAACAAGATAAAGAGTTGTGCCGTGATAGGGTAAAAATTCATCTTGAGAAGATGTTGAATAAGGCATAAAGATATAACAACCTCTAGAAGCATATGAAAAGGAATTATTTCACAAGGAACCAAATCGCCAAGGTGAGGGTGAAGAACTTGAGGTAAAAGCTTAAGGAAACCCAAATTAATCTTAAGGAGAAGGATAAATTGATCTAGGTGGATATTGGTGGTCACCCGCCTATTCCACTTGGGGCTCCACCATTGTCTATTTCAGTTTTTCAGTTTCGGCACAGTTTACTATTTTTAGCAGTTTTTCGGGTCCTAAACTTCCGGAGCCGTTTTGAGGCCCTAAACGACGTTTTTTGGGAAAATGAAGGGCAACATGGGTCCGTGGACCGATGTTGCCCGTTCCAAATTTGTAGTCCTCGGATAGATCTTTCTAACGAGGTATGGTACGCGTCAAACGGAGATCGTATGCCAAAGTTACGCCCCTGGGAAGTTGAAACACCAATTTACCCAAACGAGGCCCATAGTTTTGGCGCTTCATCTCCTAGGGTTAGGGTTTTGGCCGTTTAGGATTTCCCATTGTTTCTAAATGATAAATAGGCCCTCGAGCCTCATTGTAACACAGTTCAGAGGCCTGTAGCCGCCACATCTCTTCTCAGAGATAGCTACCAGCGCCCTAGCTAGTTTTATTTCCATTCTGTCTGTAAGCAAATTTCAGTTCTTTGATATTAATGAAATGAAGTGTTATTTCCGCTGCATCTCTGTATTTATGGTTATATGTTTATTCTGTTGCGTTCCTGCATAAATCCGGATCATAAATTTAACTTGCTTACTGAGGTCTCCTTAGCTATTTAGCCCATCATCCAAGGATATCATAGACCAAATTTTGGAGGATTTTGAGCATTTTTGGAATTTTTGGTAATTTTTTGAAAAATCTGGAAATTCGGTCATTGCAGAAGCGTCGCGCAACGATGCGGCATTTTTTTCTTAGGGAATCTAAATGGAATTTTTTTCACATGTTTAGATTCCTTTTGGCCTCTAAATCAAAATTATGGTATTAGGTTGGCTTTTCGTCCTCCCATTTTTAACAAAAAAAAAAACACTTTTTTTTCATGCTTCCGCCACCTATTTTGCCTTCAGGGAAGCCGGAGGAAAAGGAGAATCAGTTTTGGAAGGAATTATTGGGGGTATTTTATCATTTTTTAGGTTGAAGTGGAAAGAAGACACACAAGGATACCTAGCATAACTCTCAGATTTTCAAATGGGTTCTTAAAAGTTAGTCAAAATCAACTCCAAAGTGGCATGATGCTTTTGCTGTGAGGTGCGACACTTTTGCTGGATGCGCGATACTTCTGTCATTGGATTCCCTTGGATAGTTTTCAAGCCAAAAAAACTCCAAAATTCGAGGTTTATATGTCCCATGAGGTGTCTTTTTGGTAGGAGAGTTTGTTTTTTCCTCTCCTTGTGGAGGAATGATGTAATTAATCCAAGAGACATGAAGTCCTAATTATTATCTAAATTTGAGGGAATGGTTTCTTACCTCCCTATATTCTAGGTAATGACTCATACAATACATTTATGATGTGTTTTGGATCAGATTTTGACCCCATGAGGTGTCATGACTTATATTTTCTATATGTAGTCCAACTCAAGTCATTTCAAGGGTTGGATAGTTATTATGTGCAGTGTGGAGCTATTGTACAAACTATTTTTCAGTGAAATCAAAGAATGTTGCACTTATAATCTGTATCCTGTGCGTGGTATGCTTTTGAGAATTGTTTCTTCTCTGTTACTTCATCAAGTTAAATGTTATGTTATCTTTCCATCACATGTATGCTTTTGTATGTTAATATTATGAGTCTATGAACAAAAATATTGCTTTCTATACTCTGTTTTATAATATTTTCACGAATGTGTCTATTCTTATGATGAATGAATTCATTAAGCATGCTCATTATGACTCTCACTCTTTTCAAACCATATAAAAAATGAAAAATTAAGTATGCTGCTAATTTTACCTACCTAGACTCGTCATTGCTTCTGCAACTTAACCTTTGAAATCATACCTAAACCCTAGACCTATCCTCGACTGTCATTCATATCCGGGAAAAACTCAAAACAAACAAAACCCTAATTTGTTGAGTGTCATAACTAGCCTAAGATCATTATATATCTAGTCATCTCATTGGTTGCAAAGTGACATTGAGAGATCCCTCTCTGGTTTTGGTATGGATAGCTACCTGACCTAAAGGTTGGTTTGAGGTTACCTCCTTCAGTTCCATTCTCAGCCTTGGGAAACGGGGGGAGTGATAACAAAATACATGAAATTTAATAAGGTGAACATAAAGAACAAATATCCAACACCACAGATTGATGAACTCTTTGATCAGTTGTGGGGAGAAATAGTCTTCTCCAAGATCATCTTGAGGTCAAGATATCATCAAGTGAGGATCAAGGAGGAAGACATTAATAAGACCACATTTCAGATAAGATACGGGATTTATGAGTTCATGGTGGTATTGTTTGGGCTTACTATCCCAACCACTTTCATGTGCTTAATGAACAATATGATGTGTCCTTATTTGGAAAAGTTTGTCATTTTTTTTGCTGATGACATATTGTTGTATTAAAAGACAGAGGAAGAGAATGATAAGCACTTGGATGTAGTTCTAAATTTGTATAGAGAGAATAAACTCTATGCAAATCTTAACAAGTGTGAATTATTCTAGCGGTATATACATTACTTGGGGCACATTGTCTCCAAGGAGGGGATATCAATTGATCCAAATAAGGTCAAGGCCATCACGGAGTGGCCCACCCCAAAAAATTTAAATGAGGTTAGATCATTCATGGCATTGGAAGGCTACTATAGGAGGTTCATCAAGAAATTATCTAAGATAGGCCACCCTATCACATCCTTGTAGATAAAATGAAATATATTTGAATGGACTATTGAGTGTGTAGCCAATTTTGAGAAATTAAAGCGGTTTCCTACTAATGCATTAGTGTTGAGGATTGTAGATCCAAGCAAGGATTTTATTATTTGCACAAATGCCTGCAAGGAGGGGCTCAATGGTGTCCTGATGTAGGATGGATAGGTAGTGTGTCATGAGTCTTAGAAATTGAAGGATCATGAGAAAACTACGTGACTCACTATTTGGAGTTAGCTGTCATTAATTCACGCTCATGATAGATCACGGGGGAATAAAGTACTTGTTTTATGAAACTAAGTTGAATGCTAAACAAGCTAGATAACTGGCTACACTTAGTGGATTTTACTTCAAAATTAAGTACATTGAAGACAAGGAAAACCAAGTTTTCGATGCACTTATTCGAAGGATTTAGTTGAATCCCTTGGAAGTCATAATATCTTATGGATTGGACTTGGTAGAGTGTGTCAAGAATGTAGGGAAACATGATGAGAAGTATCAAGAGATCAAAGAAAAGCTACAATAGGGTAGTAATAATGGAGGAGGTGAGGAATATCATCTCATAGGTGATGGTTTAATTAGATTCAAGAAAATAATCTATGTCCCAAAAAATTATAATTTAAAAATTCTCATAAAGGGAGAGTTTCATACCAATCCATATTCTGGTCACCCAGGATACTACAAAAGAATCTCGTGGCTATTAAGAAATTTAATTTCTGGCCTAATCTAAAAATCGAGGTGGTTATTTTTTTTGATAAATGCATAGAGTGACAACAGGTGAGTGTTGAATGCAAGCATCCACAAGGTTTATTACAGCCCATTAGCATTCCAAAAATGAAATGGGAGGTGATCTCTATGGATTTCATCGCATATTTTCCTAGAAATTCCATGAGGCAACATGATGAAATTATGGTGGTTATTTACATATTGAGTAAGGTAGCTCATTTTGTAGCAGTCAAGTCCACCAATATGGGTAGTGAGGTGGCACAAATATTCATAAAGGATATTGTGAGATGGCACAAATTTCCCAAGAATATTGTTTCAGACATAGATACCAAATTCACTTCCAAGTTTTGAAAGAAACTATTTTTAGGATTTGGGATTGAATTAACATTCAATACAACATATCATCCAAAACCGCATGTGAAAATAGAGAGGGTAATCCACATCCTTGAGGAGATGTGGAGGATGTATGTAATGCACCAAAAAAAGAAGTGGGAAGAGTGCCTTCCACTTGTGGAGTTTGCATATAATAATGCGTAACAAGAGACCTTAAAGATGAGCCTATTTGAGGCATTGTATGGAAGGATTTGTAATACTCCTATCAGCTGGAGTAATCTAGTGAGCAGGGTCCTTATCAGACCTGATATGATAAAAGAGATGGAGCAAAAAAAGCAAGTTATTAATCAAAATTTAAAGGTAGCAAAAGATAGGAAAAATAATGATGCATATCAATATAGGGTACATAAAGAGTTTTTGGTTGGGGAACATGTATACTTGAGAATTAGAACCAAGAAGATCTCCTTGAAGATTGGGTCATGTGCCAAGACGGAACCATGATTTTTGGACCCTTTGAGATCCCTGAGAGGATTGGGCTAGTGGCCTATAATATGGCCTTAACTCCTTCTGTTAAGGTTGATGTTTTTTTCTATGTTTTGTTGCTCAAAATATATGTACAAGATTCTAATCATGTCATTGATTGTTTTTTGCTACAGGTGGAACTGTAGGAGACTTCCTGTTATCACCCTAGTAATTCTTAGGTTGTGGGATTTTGGTTTATAGTTAAAGAAACTAGGGGTAACCAAGAACCTCTTTTAGAATTCAGGATCTAGCCTTCCTGAGTTCTGGAGAGGGATCTCTCCTTAAGATTTAGCTTTGTTTTGTAATGGATTTTAGGCTAGCTATGAGTGGACAATTTGGTTTGATTTTTTGAATGTTGGTAGGAATAAAGGAATACAAGGGAAACCATAGAAAGATCTACCTAACCATTGGGAAATGGAGTCAAATTTATAGCAAACAAGACTAGAAAACTAAGGTCAAAAGAACAAATAAACTAAGGGCAAGATAGATGATCTTCAGAGGGTTTTAAAAGGCTATTTTGATGAAGCGGTATGATTTGGACTAAGGGTAGTTAAGAATTCTTAGATCACAGAAAAGGAAGACGTAAATTGAAGTTAAACGAGACTAAAGAGAAATTAAGAATTCTAAAGTCTGGAAATTAGCAGAAAACATAAACATGAAAACTAGTAAAAATAGAGAGCTTTTTACACTGATTCTGTAATACCTTTCCTAGTTATTCATTTGAGAAGGAAAATATCACAAGATGTATGAATGAAACTTAAAGAAATAAACAATGAAAACTGGAATATGCAATACTCATCTGATCAGCATGAGGATCATTAGTTATGATGTCTATTTGCTTCATTTTCCAGTCTGCTGCTTCAACTTAACTCACATAAAATCCCAATGTTTCAACAAAAAAGTCTATAGTAGTCTTGATAATTTTATTCCACACAAAATACTTCGAAAGATGAAGTATTTATACAAATAAATTGCTTACAAAATATCTCAAAAGTTTGAGAGAATATCTCAAGAAAAAATATGAATTATTACATAAGAAGAGGGACAGCTGCAAAACAGATGGGCAAGCTATCCTCTTTTACAAGAAAAATAGAACAATTTATCTACTCAAACTGATTTTTTGTTTAACTGGAAGTATTGCTGGCACTTGGGACATTATCTTGTGGAAGATGACTTGTAGTGTACTCCTCCTCTTTCACGTTCTACTCTGATACTCTTTTACTCTGCTTTCTTTCACTGTTTATTGCTGTAAATTAAAAATAACCAGCAGTAACATCTTGTTTTTACCGATACAATTTGACCGCTGATACTCTTTAATCACTGATTTTTCATCTTGATACACTTTGACTGCAAACTTTCATAGTAAATCAATGAATTCCTGCCATTTCTCTGCACTGGCAATTCTCATGCTCTTTAGCTTCCTGTAACTTTCATCTGCTTCTGTATACTTTGAAAAATTGGGCTTTACTATGAAAATATGTTTAATTTCATTTTGCAAAAAGAACAAGTTTTCAAAATATTCCAAAATGACTTTACTAGTAGGAGACCCTTGAGGTAAAGGTTTGTTGACCTGCTCTTTGGAAAATGCCCTGATTTTATTCTCACAATATTTTTGTGGCATCAACTTTTCATTCAATGCATGAATATCTGGTAAGCTTGCTTCTGATAATACTGTGTATTTGGCCCAAAATCTTGTGATTGCCAAGTTCATATCTTTGCACCTGTCCTCCAAATTATTCATCATATTTCTTTTATTCAAAACTTTCTTAATTTGTAATATAATTTCAGTTCTACCCTGAATTTTTAGCTCCTCAAGTTCTTCTCTGTGTTTTCTATTCAGAAATTTGATAAGCTTCATGGCTTGAGCGGGCTTATCAGCCAGTTCTTCTTTTTTCCTTTGTATTTATATTTGGGCTGCTTTGAGCAATTATTTTTGTTCATAGATTATTTGGATTGAGGGCTATTGCAAATGTATGCCCTGAATGATGTTATTCCAAAGATAATTCTTAATGGAAGATACCTGCTCAGTGAGATTAACCTGCTGTTGAAGAATCTTCACCTGTTCCTGCAATCTGTTGGCCCTCTGCTCATGTCCTTTGGAAGTGATTAAAGAATCTCTGTTAGATGTTTCTAGATTTCTAAAGGTGCCTTTTAAACTGATTATCTCTTTATCTTTCAAGGACGTGTCTTCCATAGCCTTTACTATTGCAGTTGTTTCCCTTGTTGGATTTACCTGTGATGTTACTGAAGAAGTGGCAGAGATGTCTTTAGAAGTAATTGACACTGCAATTGCCAATACTCCTTTCGGTGCCAAATGTTCTGCCAATGTTGAGGGAATAGTTGTACTTACAGTCATAATAACTATGGGAATGGAAAATTCCTAAGCTTTCTTCAAACTTTCATTTTCTTGCATTAAAGATTCTATTTGGTTTTCCATCTCTTTTATCTGGGCTGTCATTTTCAAAACAAGTTTCATAGTTTCCTCTTTCTCTCTCTTTTCCTGAAGGACTTCTTTTGCCTGAGGGTGCTCACTCTGTGGAAATTTAAGCTGCTTTCTTAAGGCTACAATATCATCATTCTTATGCCTTATTAATTTTCTAGCAACTTCAGTGTTAGAAGGATTTGTTCCTATTTCAATTACCAAATCTTCTAAGGATTTTATTCTCAAATATTTGGCATGTAAATATGATTTATCCAACTTCATTTGAGTTTGAAAGTTGGATACAATCTTTTGGAGCATGATAGCACTCATTTTTTTGCTTACTATTTTTGAATATAACATTTCTGATGCACTCCTGTCGATTTCTATCTGATCTAGTTCATGGATAGAATCAACATTTACTGCAAATTCTGTCTTTCTGTAGTCTAAGGCTGATTTTGGATGTGCTACCACTGGTTGGAGAAAAGACATGATCATTTTGTTGGTTGAGTAATCAAATGCTGTTACTAATCTGTCCTTATCTCTTGGTTTTTATTTCAGAAGTTTAGAATAAACTTCATTTTTTATTTCTTCATTCTTCTCCCTGATTTTCTTGAACCTCTTCTGAATATCAGAATCAATTTCACCAGTTGTTTTAGAAGAAGAGGGAGCTTTTGTATCCATTTCCATTTCAACCATCTCTTTGCCTTTACCTTGTGCTTGTACTTTTTCATTTTGAATTTCTCTGAGTGTTTCATTAACTATTATGGTGGCTTCATCATCTATTTGTTGGTCATTAGTATCCTCCACATCTATGACTCCTTCTTTTTCTAAAGTAGTCATTTCGGCCTTTTTTCTGTAGACTGTTTTAAATTTGTTTTCAATGATTGTATTGGCCAAATATCCTTCTTCTTTCCTTAGTATTTTGTGGGATACCTCTGCTGGTTGGTTAACTGTAACCACCTGTGTACTGTCCAAATTATCTGTCTGTATTTTCTAATCATCATCAATTAAAGTATTGGCAACCCATTCCAAATGATTGGCATATTTTTCAATTAGTGGCTTAGATTCATGGAGGAATGGGGGAAATTTTCATTTGACCCGGAAAATTCCAGAGCAAAGATCCTGGTGGTTAGAAACTTTGTCAATTTGTATGGGGCCAAGATTGCACCATACACTCTAATCTCAGTGTGATTTTTATACAAATACCAATCACCAACTTTACAGTTTTCAGAAAACTGTAAAATCCTTTTGATCTCTTCATTTATTCTTGGTGGTTCTGCTTTATCCAACAAACTAATTGTAGGTCTGATAAATAAGTCATTGAAATCATTGTAACTATACTCACTACTATTCTTTCTAAGAAGAGAGGTCCAAAATATTACTGAAAGTGGTTTTCCCTCCATATCCATCTTCTGTAATGCAAAGGGAAAATTATCTACTTGAAAAAACAAGAAGAGATGTAATAAATACAAAGTATATCTGAACACTCCTTCATCAGGTAATTTTATTAGCTGATAATGAATATTGTCAGCAATAAATTTGGCAAAGTCAAATACCAACTCTGGCTATTGTCCAGGAGAAAAAGTGGAGAGGAACCCTAAAATGGAGGCATCTATGAATTTATCATTAACATAGCCTAAAATAAATGACAGCATGGAAATAACCTATCTGGAGCCTTCAGGAAAATCAAAGGTATCATAAGGAGGATTCACCTTGGGAAGGTTGACATGATTGGGCATAAAGTTTTGAAGGATTTCAAACTTCCTGGGGAAATCTAGGTCTAAATACATTTGAGTTAAGTCTTCAATTGACAATGACACTGCTCGTGGATCATGGCTTAGCTGGAGCATGTCATTTATTGATTCAGCAGTTATGTAAAATAAGACCTCACTATCTTTGTTAACCATACACCTTTGATTAGGAATATAATACATCTGACACAACCTAATGAAATCCTGAGCAGGATAGGTGATGGGAACCACATATTTGGGCAAATTGGAATCCCATACAGGTATATGATTGGCCACTTTCTTCTCAAATTTTTCCTGACACCAGCTATGTACTTCCAAAAGATCAAATTCCAGAGCAGCATCAACAATTCTGTAATCTAAGTCAATCAAAGGATTGCTTTCTTCAGTAGTGATAGGAGGTTGTAAAGGTCTGACTACTTCAGTAGAATCAACAGTTAAAACAAGAGTAGGTTTATCAATTCTGGGAGGTTTGGGATTTGGAAGCTTGCTGGAGGCAGGCTTCTGAGGTTTAGGACCTCCAATTTTAGGGATTACCTGCTTTTTAGTCATTTTTGAAGAATCTGAACAAGATTAAACTATTTTTTCAGCTTTTTATGGAAGCAGAAGGTCAATTAAGCTAATTTGGGAAATACTTGGAATCTGGGTGAGGGTTTATGAGGAAAAAGCAGATTTGTACAATGCAGAAGGTGAGAAAGGGGTTTTCAATGGTTTATTCAGCAATTCAAAGGTATTTAAACTGCAGGAATATCTTTTAGATGGTTAAAATTCCTAATTAGGAAGCGGAAAATTTTGGGAAAATTTTGCCAGGGTTTCCCCTGTTTCTTCAAGGTTTAAGTACTCTCAAATGAGTACTTTTTGGCTTTTTTAATTTCAAAATTAATTTTATTTTGTTTAAAAATTTGAAATTTGTAGGCTCAGATTACTGATAAATACCTTTGAACAGGTATTGTTGCGGTCGAACGGGATTGCAGGTGGTACCAGTCTTCAAACTGGTTGCATTGGTTTGATATCATGGACTGGGAGTCATTGGTAGTCACTTGTTCAGAGTGGAAATGATTTTAGGATGGAAGATTGGTTCAAAATTAGCTTTTCAATGGTGTCTGCGATTAATTATCAGAGGGATAGGGCGCACATTTATGAAAATGATAAAGAACTAAGGTTAAAACCTTAGTTTTTATGGATCATGTGAGTATTAATTGCAGGTCACGTTGACATGGTGGGAGCGGTTTTTAGTTTGAAAAAAAAACCGGTGATGGCTTTCACATTTCTTTCGAGCAGTAAGTGGTTTTTAGCTTTAGCAATGTGATCCAATACAATTCGAACACGTAGCGGGCGGCGGTTTATGAAAACAAATTTTTTCGTAATTTTTTTTGGGAACTTTGGCCAATCACTTTTAAAATGCGATATGGGATGTGTGCCATCAGATGTGGCAGAGTGGAGCGAATGGCTAAGATATCTCGGGAAGATGCGGGGAAATAAGGTGGGACCAGGTACTATGATCTGTGCTGTTGATTCGGTCAGTGGAGATCAACGGTTTGAAATTAACCCGATAGGAAATGGTAGGGACGAAAAGGATTTTATCAGGTTTATTTTGGATCGTCGGATGAAAGGGATCAGGATGATCAAAGGGTCAGGATTGAATGCGAGGGGGTGGGACTTGGGTTCAATATTAACCATTGATTTTGATCAGGATGATCGGATGATTGAGGTTAAACCCGATGGTGAGAAGAAGTTTTAACAAGGTTTAAACCAAGGTTTCAACTATGGTAAAGGAATATTTATTGGGAAAGTAGAAAAGGTTAAGGTTTTAACCTTGGGGTTAAGGGTAATTGGGAAAGGGGATGTATTAAATAGGGGGATGGGTTTTGCGAAGTTTGGTTTAAATTAAACTTCGGGAAATTTTTGTTTTTGTTTTAAACATATATGAAACATGTTTAATGCTTTTCTGTATATTTTTATTATATAGTTTCAGATTTGTTAAAGGTCTAAAACTATAGGGGAGAGGGGAAATATTTTTATGGGTAGTTTTGTGTCAAAGGGGTAACTTCGGGATGTTTTTCAACATGTGCTTAATATCTTTGACACAAAATTATATATTAAATGGGTTTTTGGGATATTAGATAAAAGGGAACTATATTAATAGGACTAGGATAATTGATAGGGAGTTAATAAAATATGTTAGATGTTAATATGACAAGGGAAAAGTGAATACTCAAAACACATTAATATAACTAAGATAAGTGAAGATTAAAGGAAAATATGCAGTATAATAACTTTATCACTCAAACTTAGGATAAAATTTCATGTTGAGGGTTTTATACTTCATAAGATGTAGGAAGTTAATCAAATGGGGATTAGAACATCATTAAGTAAAAAATGAGGTTTTTACTTATGATTTTTCGTCGTAAATGAATGCATGAATGGAAAATAATGTGATTTTTGGGATTAATATAACAACTGAACATTTTAACTAATCAGCCATAGAGCCTTGGGTCTGGTCCCAATAGAAGTCAAGGAAATGCCTTGAGCCTTTTTGACTGATAGTTTAGAATGATAATTCGTTATGGGGAAGGGAAGTTAGTTATTATCAGCCCTGGTGAATAATATTTACCATGATGATTCTCACCAGCTTCTTCCTACCCAATTTTAACTGCTATCATTTTTTCTTCCATTTTGATTAGGTGAATTTGAGCTAGCCTTGTCCTGAGGATGAACCACATTAGATGGTTCAAAACGTCGACCAAATCCTAATGATGTGATTAATCCAAAAGATTTTCTATCTACTACATTATGGATCACAGAAGTCTTAGATCTAACAACATTTATTCTTTCTGAAAGCAATAAAACTATCTAATTCTACACTTATTTCATCCAGGAAGCCAGATTAAACTGTTGGATTCACTGATTCTCTACCTAACTACTGAATTGTCATGATTAAACTATATGAAAATTCTTTATTTTCTATCTAAAACAAGTAAATTGAAACATGACAAGTCAAGATTAAACTGTTTACCTCATCATGGATTATGGAATTTATTGACACTCTACCATAATCAACTGCAAAAGGTAAAAGTAGTGGAATTTAGGCTTGCACACTTTCATGTTTCATTCATTTTTTTATTTAGGGGTCTATTATTTTTTCTAAGTCCTTTGATTGTTCTTTTAGGACTTTTTACCCTCTTTTTGATTTTTTGATTTTTTGATTTTTTTACAAAATATGGGAATACAACTTGCAGAAGGCAAAGTATGTACATATTTACAAGATTACCATCAGTCAAGTCAAAATTATGAATCCTATATTTATAAGTCACTAACATTGGCTTCACTTGGGGATGGAATTTCCTGGTGGAATGTCAAGAACTCTGAGATCAGTAGCCTTCATCTTTGACCTTTGATGATCCTGTAATTGTCCTTTGTTTTCTGCAACAATTCATACTTATGACATTTTATACTTCAAAGCTTAGGGCCTTCTCTTCGGGCTTCAACTTTGTAGATAAAATCTCCAATCCAATCTACACACTTGCAATGAATATTTACAATGATAAAGTAAATCAATCTAACTGTTGAGTGACTCTGAAGAATAGTAGTGTTTCAGCATCCTACCATTCACTGGTCCTTCTTGAAGTTAAGTTCCATCCAAATTCCTGTTGAAAAAGGAATTATTACCTCTGTAACCATATATCACATAGGGTCCTTGCCATAGAAAGTCAAACTTTCCATGTTTGCCTTTATCTTCTCTTCGTGAGTCCCATCTCAAAACTTGATCTCCTATGAAAAAATCATCTTCTTTAACCCTTTTATCAAAAATATTTTTGATTTTGTCATGTAAAACTTGTGATTTTTCATAAACTTCTTCTCTAGTTTGTTGGAGATGTATGGTTTTATTGATTCTTCGTTGAATATCATTTGTTTCCACCTGTGATTCCTAGATAATCTTCATGACTAGAACACCCAAGGAAGAAGGGAAAACTGCATCTGTTTCATAAACAATCTGATAAGGTGAAGTTCCAATAGAATTTTTTGTGGTAAGTCTATCAACCCATAGAGCATAGACCAACTTTTTGTTCCATGCCTTTTTGTTGTCTTGGAGTAATTTTTTTATGATATTGATTAAGATTTTGTTTGATGATTCGGCTAAACCATTACTTTGGGGATAATATGCTATGGAATGACCTAAGGTAATATGGTATTTATGACAGAAAGAAATAATTTTCTTGGATTTGAATGTTGCTGCATTGTCAGTAATAATCTTATGTGGGCATCCAAATATTGATAAAATATTACTTTCTATAAATGAGATTATAACTGAATCAGTTGCTTGCTTAGTAGGAATGGCTTCTATCCACTTGGTAAAGTAATCTGTAGAAGTTAAAATCCATTTATGTTGGCCTGACAAGGGAGGATGGATTTCACCAATGAAGTCTAACCCCCATAGTTGAAATGGCTTTTCAGTTGATATAGGCTTAAGAGGTAAAGGCAATAGTTTATTTTTTCCTTCAAAAATTTGGCATTTATGGCAAGAGTTGAAATTTTTTTTAACATCAGAGAATAAGTTGGCCAGTAAAAACCAGCTCTCAGTATTTTGTCTGTTGTACTCTTCCAGTATAGGTGGCCTCCACAGTCACCTGCATGAAATTCCTCAAGAATTTTATCAGCCTCAGATTTTAATAAACAATTTAGTAAAATCCCAGTAATTTTTTTCCAGTGAAGTGTATTATTTAAGATACAAAACCTCATTGCTTTCTGTTTGATGAATCTTGCTTTGGTTTTAGTTAGCCCAGGAGGAGCTTGTAAATGTGTTAGTACAAAGATAATATCAGAATACCATGGTGAGTCTAGATAGGCCTCACTGATCAATGGAGTTGCCATCTCCTCCTGGTCATCTATTTGTGCAATTAATATCTAAAGCATTGCAATTTGATTCAGCCATCAATCTGGCTAAACCATTAGGGGAATTTTGAGGTCTAAAATGGGCCTCCTAAGGAAATTATATAATAATAGTGGAAAGAATCAAATGAGATTTGATGACATCATCAAATTTTAGAGGGAAAAATGAAAAAACTACTTTTTCAACTCATATTTTCAACTTATCTCCCGAAGTTTTTACTCAAATTTCGAGCGAGAGTACTCGTTGGATGCGAAATTTAATTCCTCATCCAAGGAGTACCCATGTTGCATACTTTCGATGGGTCCTACTACACGAAAAATGAGAAATACATAAAAAATGTGATTGTAATCACGTTTTTCATGTATTTCTCATTTTTCCTGTAGTAGGACCCATCGAAAGTATGCAACATGGGTACTCCTTGGATGAGGAATTAAATTTCGCATCCAATGAGTACTCCCACTCGAAATTTGAGTAAAAACTTTGGGAGATAAGTTGAAAATACGAGTTGAAAAAGTAGTTTTATTATTTTATTATTTTTTAATACTTTTGCCTTTTTATTTAAAAAATGGTGAATCATCCCCCATGGTTGACATCATCATCTTGAATCCTATTGGTTGTTATAAATTTTATTTTTGTTGTAAATTTTTCTTAGGAGGCCCATTTTAGACCTCAAAATTCCCCTAATGCCTATCCTTTAATGAGCTTAGTTGGTTTGATTTCCAGATCGTACTCAAGGATAGTGGCTATCCACTTTCCTCTCCTACTATCAGGTCCATCTTGTGTCAAAATATCTTTAATTGCTGCATTAGGGACATATGAAATGCTGTGTGAATGAAGAATGTAAACTCTGAAATCCTTGATGGCTTTAACCAGGGCCAAAGCCTATTTTTCCATTATATTGTATTTTAGAGGTGCATCTCTGAGGGCTTTACTAAAGAATGCAATTGGCTGTTCAAAACCTTGATTATTTTTTTGCAAAAGAACTGCAGCTATGGTGTGTTCAGATGCAAAGGAAAAGATTATGAAATCTCTTGTATAATCTGGGCTAATAAGGACTGGTGCTTTTGTCAAGGCTTGTTTTATGGATTTGAAAGATTTTTTTGCCTTTATTGTCCATTTTATTGTAGAGTCCTTTTTAAGCATATTGTTGATGTCTTTTATGATTTCAGCCAGATTAGAGATAAATCTTCTTAGAAATTTGATTTTACCCAAGAATGCTTTAAGTTCCTTTATGCTTCTTGGTGGTTGAATGTTCAAAATAGCTTCAATTCTTGCAGGGTCTATTCTAATGCCTTCTTTGGAGATTATGTGACCTAACATTTTTCCTTCTTCTAGTCTGAAAAAAAGTCTTTTTAGGATTAAGGGATATAGACTTGTCTCAGGTGATCTGAGTGTTCATCATTTGTTTTTGAAAAGACAGTAATATCATCAAGATAAATAACTAAAAATTCATGGATCTCCTTAGCAAAGGCAATATCCATTGCCCTCTTAAAAGTAGCTCTTTCATTTTTCAATCCAAAAGGCATTTTCACGTACATGAAAGTGCCCCAAGGAGTAGCAAATGAAGTTTTATTTTGATCATCTTTATGAACTAGAATTTGACTATAAACAGAGAAACCATCTAGTAAATAAATTCTTGAAGAACCTGCCACCCTTTGCAAAATATGATCCATTTTAGGCAAGGGGTAATTTTCTTTCAAGGAAGCTTTATTGAGATTTCTAAAGTCTATACACAGTTGAATTTATCCTGTTTTCTTTCTGGTGGGCACTAAATTAGATACCCAGTCAGAATATCTGACTGGTGTAATTATTTGTGCATCAAACATTCTCTTAACTTATTTTTCGATTAAAGGTAACAAGATTGGATTAATCCTTCTTAGTTTTTGTTGAAAAGGTTTTTGATTTTCTTTCAAAGGAATTTTATGTTGAATTATGTCTTTGTTGTAAGTTTTCAAATCTTCGTAACTCCATGCTAAAACATCCTGATATTCTTTTAAAAGTTCTATGTATTTAACCTTTTCTTCTGATGACAAGGATTTTCATAGTTTGATCATTTTTGGTTGTTCATTTGTTCCTAAGTTATACTCTTCTATATCAGACCTGACTGGTTCCATTTTTGGCCTTTTGGGCACATCATTGGAATCAAACAAGTCTTCTAGGGGAGTTAAACTTTTGGGTAAAATGTTATGTTTTAGATCAATCAAATCTGGTTCATCTTCCATCATTTCCTCTATATCTACTTTTTCCAATTCATCTATGTCACTCTGAGTAAATATAGTAGGTTTATCAAAATTATGTACATCTAAGTAATCTAAATCATCTGTTTGACAAAAAATTGAATCTATGTTACAAGGTGAATCTATATTATAGTCATTATCAATTTGACAATTTTGAAACTCTCGCTCATTGTTCAAAAAGTGATAAATCTGTTCATATTCTGAGAAAATTTGCCAGTATTTTACATTATCTGGGATAGTAGGTCTGTGTTTGATTTCAGGAGTGTATTTTTGTAATCGTGAAAATGGAAATTTGCAAGTGCTGGCAAAGGTTGCTAAACAATGCGCTTGCAAATTCTGTTTTCTAGGGATGATAGCAAACTTTCTTTCTAACAAATCTTCAACCAAATCATGTGTTATGTCACTGTTTCTAGCCAGTCTAGGATTATGAACTGAGTATTCTGTGTTTATTTGCTTGATAACTAGCTCTGAATCTCCCATAACCAATATTCTTTACCCTCCCAATTTTCTAATGATTTGCAGACCTAAGATTAAATCCTCATATTTAGCCATGTTATTAGTACATTTGAAATTTAATCTAAAGGCATGTCCTTGGGAATGGCTTGTTTCAATGTTGGTAATCCATACACCAGCTCCAACTCTTGATTTATTCACTGATCCATCAAAATCTAAATGCCATAAAGCCTCATGACCAATGTAATCATCCATTATTTTAACTTTCTTATCAGTGATTTCAGTTTGGATGTTATTATGATCAGAGTTACTGAGAATAAAGGAATCAAGACCAGTAGGAGTCGAATAGATTGGATAATAGGTAGGTTAGTCAGCAGTACTGATCATAAACTTCATTAAGGTTTCTTTGTAAAGATTTTTGGGCTGTCCAAATACAGAGATAGTGGCATAACTCATGTCAAGTTGTAGAGATCCCTGAAAATTTGCTCCCCATGAGCGAGAAAGAAGCATGCCATACTTTGGCGGGATATCAGCTACCACAACATCCATGATCATGCTTTTACCAGGATATTGGACTAAGTTTACACATAGGTCTTTAATCAATCGTATGCATTGGACTTTGGATGAACCAAATGAAAACAGGTCTTTATATGGTCGGGTTATGTCTAGATTCAGGGTTTCCATTATTGCTCTGGGCATTAGGTTATGAGAAGCTCCAATATCTAGCATAGCATTGTGTAATATCTAATCATGTACAATGAGACTTAAATAAAATGGAGGTACTAACCCATCTGAATGCTTACCATCTACATTTGGACCAAAGACTAATTCAGGTCTATCCTCACTCATATTAATTGTATCCTCATTTTCATTTACATTCAATGTTTCAGTAATAATAGATATATACAAGTCATTTTTAGCCAATTCTACTAAGGGAACAACTATCTTTAACTTGGATATTTTAGATTGCATGTTAAATGTTGACTGAGATTTGATGGCTTGAATTATTTCATCTTTTGGAACTGTGGTTTGGGATGATTTTTCTTGTGTGTCAATAGTTTTACCTTTGGCTTGAGGTTTTCTTTTGTATTCTGTTTGAGTTTCTTGGTTTCTGCTATCTTTAATTGTTTTTTAGGAACAATTTGAGTGTTAGCAGATGCTTTACCAGATTTGGGATTCTCAGTAGAAGATTTAGGATTTGATGATTTTGAGTCAGCTGGATTCTTTTTTGGATCATTGACTGTTGCTGAATTGGTGGTATTTGTGGTATTAGCCTTTTGGGCTTCTTTAGAGGATTGAGCCACCTCATCAGTGATATATACTATCTTTGGAATATGCTGTTTTTTAGGACTGGGTGGGTTTGAATTTTGTTTATTTTCTCTGGGAAGAATCTGCAAAAATTTCATTTTGGGAGCCTCAATATTATTTTTGTTTTGGCTTTGTTGGGTTGGAGCATTGTTCTTTGTAGTGGGCTCATTGATTTTCTTGCTCCTAAGGTTATATTGGCTGTGAATTTCATTGATTGCAAAGTCATAACCTTGCTTATAGTTGAAGGATTCACCAGATTCCACTTTGAACTGTTGTAGCTCAAAGAGTTCTTGGTCCTCCTGAGTGAGGAAAATTGTATTTTTTTCATATATCCCCATAACTATGTTGATGTCTTCCTCCTCCTCAACATTGTTTTGTGAACTCTCTGCGAAGTTTTCTTGGAATGGGGGTCTTATGTTCTGATCTGGGGAGGGTTCCTTACCTTTCCTAGGATTGTTGTTTTTCCTGTAGTTGGGATTCCTGATTTGGGATTGATTCTCCCATTGTGGTTTTCTTTCAATGTGATCTAGTCTCTCAACTACTTTTTCTAATGTTTTATTAATAAAATCAAATTTTCCATCTAAGTTTGAAGCCTTTTCTTTGATAGTAACCCTTCTTTCATTTCTCATTCTATCTTTTCTGGCAAGGATATTGATTTCTACTCCAACAACATTTAGTTGCATTTGTTCTAGGGTGTCTGCATCCCTTTCTATAAGTTGATAGGCCATGTCTACATCAAAACAATCAGGGAATTTGAGCAGCATCGAATATGGAGTGGGCTTAAGGTCTGCAGGAATAGAATTTTAAATACTATTGTATCTGGTGAAAAAATCTTAGACAGATTCATTGGGGGCTCTCTTAACATCATCAAACTCAGATAGTATTTGCATGAGATTCTTCTTCTTTTCCCATTTAATTAGGAAGGCTCTATGGAATGCAGCTAAGTCTGCTATAGTACCAGCACCTAAACTTCTAAACTATGTTTTTACTTCTCCAGTTAAGCTTTGTGAAAATAACCTCATTCTAACATCAGACTCATTTATCTCATAAATTTCCCAAAAATCATTCATTCTAGTGATATGTTGTTGTGCAGTGATTTGTGAAAAATTATCAAACAATGGGATGTCCTTTTGGTAATTTTGGGGCATGTCATGGAGATTTTGAGGTAAGACCAAGGGAGCATATCTAGCTGCCATGGCTTAGATTCTTGCTAAACTGGGAGGTACAGTAGTAGTTGCAGGGATAGTGCTGATTACAATAGTGGATGTACTTGAAGAGATTGGAAAAGGAGATGAAAAAGAAGTAGTATGACTAGGGCTTATGGTGGTGGTTGTAATAGATTTAGTGAATGATGGAAATACTACTTTAGGCTGCAAGGGCAGCTCAGGGATGAATGGATCTGTGGATGAAATAGCGGTGGATTGGGGATATGATGAGTATATGATCCTAGGCTGCAAAGGCAAATCAGGTCTAACAGGCTCTGAAGGAGAACTAATAGTGGAATCTATAAATGAGGTTGCAACATACAGAGTAGAATCTGTTGTTGGGAAGATGGTGGTGTATAATTGAGAAACTGGAGGTTTAAATTGAAACAAAAAAATGGCTAACTTTATAGCTTCATCAATGTATTTAACTTTTGTGACACTTACCCTTTTTACTAGACTTTGACTTTCAGTTTTATCTGATTTAATAGGTGCTGAAATAAATTTTTGCTTTTCATTCACTAAGGAAGTAAAAACAAGATCTAAAATAGTTTCCTTTAAATCAGTTTCAGACTTGGTTCTAAATAAAGATTTTTCAAACTTCAAATCAAATTCAATATCTGATAATCTTACTAATTCTTTGGGTAAAGAATCAACTCTTTTCAGGGGTACTTCAGTTTCTGAACTAACAGTTTGTTTTTTCTTTTTTCCTATCTGGTCCGTATTGTCTACTATATCTGCAGGGTTGGGATCATGGTTGGATCTAGTATAATATACTTTCTTGGGATCGAGAATGATTATTGTGTAAACACCCACAACCTTTAAACTTAATCTTAAAGTAGAAAATATATGTTTAAAAATCTTCCTTCAAGATTAAACTTAAAACTGGAGAGTGGTTAGTTCCCTAGTATGGTCGCCAGTATGTTATCACCCTAGTAATTCTTAGGTCATGGGATTTTGGTTTATAGTTAAAGAAAACTAGGGGTAACCAAGAACCTCTTTTAGAATTCAGGATCTAGCCTTCCTGAGTTCTGGAGAAGGATCTCTCCTTAAGATTTGGCTTTGTTTTGTAATGGATTTTAGGCTAGCTATGAGTGGACAATTTGGTTTGATTTTTTGAATGTTGGTAGGAATAAAGGACTACAAGGGAAACCATAAAAAGATCTACCTAAACATTGGGCAATGGAGTCAAATTTATAGCAAACAAGACTAGAAAACTAAGGTCAAAAGAACAAATATACTAAGGGCAAGATAGATGATCTTCAGAGGGTTTTAAAAGGCTATTTTGATGAAGTGGTATGATCTGGACTAAGGGCAGTTAAGAATCCTTAGATCACAGAAAATGAAGAGGTAAATTGAAGTCAAACGAGACTAGAGAGCAATTAAGAATTCTAAAGTCTGGAAATCAGTAGAAAACATAAACATGAAAACTAGTAAAAACTGAGAGCTTTTTACACTAATTCTGTAATACCTTTCCTAGTTATTCATTTGAGAAGGAAAATAACACAAGATGTATGAATGAAACTTAAAGAAATAAACAATGAAAACTGGAAGATACAATACTCATCTGATCAACATGAGGATCATTAGTTATGATGTCTATTTTCTTTAGTTTCCAGTCTGCTTCAACTTAACTCACATAAAATCCCAATGTTTCAACAAAAAAGTCTATAGTAGTCTTGATAATTTTACTCCACACAAAATACTTCGAAAGATGAAGTATTTATACAAATAAATTGCTTACAAAATATCTCAAAATTTTGAGAGAATATCTCAAGAAAAAATAGGAATTATTACATAAGAAGAGGGACAGCTACAAAACAGATGGGCAAGCTATATTCTTTTACAAGAAAAATAGAACAGTTTATCTACTCAAACTGATTTTTTTTTAGCTGGAAGTATTGTTGGCACTTGGGACATTATCTTGTGGAAGATGACTTGTAGTGTACTCCTCCTCTTTCACATTCTGCTCTGATACTCTTTTACTCTGCTTTATTTCACTGTTTACTGCTGCAAATTAAAAATAACCAGCAGTAACATCTTGTTTTTACTGATACACTTTGACCGCTGATACTCTTTAATCACTGATTTTTCATCTTGATATACTTTGACTGCAAAATTTCATAATAAATCAGTGAATTCCTGCCATTGCTTTGCACTAGGAATTCTCATTCTCTTTAGCTTCTTGTAACTTTCATCTGCCTCTGTATACTTTGCAAAATCGGGCTTTACTATGAAAATATGTTTGATTTCATTCTGCAAAAAGAAAAAGTTTTCAAAATATTCCAAAATGACTTTACCAGTAGGAGACCCTTGAGGTAAAGGTTTGTTGACCTACTCTTTGCAAATGCCCTGATTTTGTTATCATGATCTTTTTGTGGCATCAAATTTTCATTCAATGCATGAATATCTGGTAAGCCTGCTTTTGATAATACTGTGTATTTGGCCCAAAATATTGTGATTTCCAAGTTCATATCTTTGCACCTATCCTCCAAATTATTCATCACATTTCTTTTGTTCAGAACTTTCTTGATTTGTAATATACTTTCAGTTCTGTCCTGAATTTTTAGCTCCTCAAGTTCTTCTCTGTGTTTGCTATTCAGAAATGTGATAAGCTTCATGGCTTGAGCGGGCTTATCAGACAATTCTTCTTTTGTCCTTTGTATTTCTATTTGGGCTGCTTTGAGAAATTATTTTTGTTCATAAATTATTTGGATTGAGGGCTATTGTAAATGTATGCCCTGAATGATGTTATTCTAAAGATAATTCTTAATGTAAGATACCTGCTCAGTGAGATTAACCTGTTGTTGAAGAATCTTCACCTGTTCCTTCAATCTGTTGGCCCTCTGCTCATGTCCTTTGGAAGTGATTAAAGCATCTCTATTAGATGTTTCCATATTTCTGATGGTGCCTTTTAAACTGATTATCTCTTTATCTTTCAAGGACATGTCTTCCATAGCCTTTACTATAGCAATTGTTTCCCCTGTTGGATTTACCTGTGATCTTGATGAAGAAGTGGCAGAGATGTCTTTAGAAGTAATTGACACTGCAGTTTCCAATACTATTTTCAGTGCCAAATGTTCTGCCAATGTTGAGGGAATAGTTGTACTTACAGTCGGAATAACTGTGGGAATGGAAACTTCCTGAGCTTTCTTCAAACTTTCATTTTCTTGCATTAAAGATTCTATTTGGTTTTCCATCTCTTTTATCTAGGCTGTAATTTTCAAAACAAGTTGCATAGTTTCCTCTTTCTCTGTCTTTTCCTGAAGGAATTCTTTTGCCTGAGGGTGCTCACTCTGTGGCAATTTAAGCTGCTTTCTTATGGCTGCAATATCATCATTCTTTTGCCTTATTAATTTTCTAGCAACTTCAGTGTTAGAAGGATCTTCTCCTGTTTCAATTACCAAATCTTCTAAGGATTTTATTCTCAAATCTTTGGCATGTAAAGATTCTTTATCCAACCTCATTTGAGTTTGCAATTTGGATACAGTATTTTGGAGCATGGTAGCACTCATTGTTTTGCTTACTACCTTTGAATATAACATTTCTGATGCACTCCTATGGATTTCTATTTGATCTAGTTCGTGAATAGTATCAACATTTACTGCAAATTCTGTCTTTCTGTAGTCTGAGGCTGATTTTGGATGTGCTACCACTGGTTGGAGAAAAGACATGATAATTTTGTTGGTTGAGTAATAAAATGATGTTACTAATCTGTCCTTATCTCCTAGTTTTTCTTTCAGAAGTTTAGAATAAACTTCATTTTTTATTTCTTCATTCTTCTCCCTGATTAGCTTGAACCTCTTCTAAATATCAGAATCAGTTTCTTCAGTTGTTTTAGAAGAAGAGGGAGCTTCTATATCCATTTCCATTTCAACCATCTCTTTGCCTTTACCCTATGCTTGTACCTGTTCATTTTTAATTTCTCTGAGTGTTTCATTAACTATTATGGTGGCTTCATCATCTGTTTGTTGGTCATTACTATCCTCCACATATATGACTCCTTCTTTTTCTAAAGTAGTCATTTTGGCCTTTTTGCTGTAGACTTTTTTAAATTTGTTTTCAATGATTGTCTTGGCCAAATATCCTTCTTCTTTCCTTGGTCTTTTGTGGGATGCCTCTGTTGGTTGGTTAACTGTAACAACTTGTGTACTGTCCAAATTATCCGTCTATATTTCCTGATCATCATCAATTAAATTACTGGCAACCCATTCCAACTGATTGGCATATTTTTCAATTAGTGGCTTAGATTCATGGAGGAATGGGGGGAATTTTCATTTGACCCTGAGATTGCTCAGAATACGCTGAGGATCATAGTTCCAGTGAAAATTTTCTTGAAAATTGAATGTTGATAGTTTGCTGGTTACTTCCTTCAAGGCATCTCTGCTGTTAACTATGAAAGAGCCAATTTGACTTTTCAATTTGAATTGTGCCTTCTTTTTGGATGCTATAAAATTTACTCCATCTACATTCAAAATCTTCCTTATGTATTCCAAAGCAAAGATCCTGGTGGTTAGAAACTTTGGAAATTTGTATGGGGCCAAGATCGCACCATACACTCTAATCTCAGTGTGATTTTTATAAAAATACCAATCACCAACTTTACAGTTTTTAGATAACTGTAAAATCCTTTTGATCTCTTCATTTATTCTTAGTGGTTCTGCTTTATCCAACAAACTGATTGCAGGTCTGATAAATAAGCCATTGAAATCACTGTAACTGTACTCACTGCTATTCTTTCTAAGAAGAGAGGTCCAAAATATTACTGAAAGTGGTTTGCTCTCCATATCCATCTTCTATAATGCAAAGGGAAAATTTTCTGCTTGAAAAAAGAAGAAGAGATGTAACAGATACGAAGTATATCTGAACACTCCTTAATCAGGTAATTTTATTAGCCGATAATGAATATTGTCAGCAATAAATTTTGCAAAGTCAAAGACCAACTCTGGCTGTTGTCCAGGAGACAAAGTGGAGAGGAACCCTAAAATGGAGGCATCTGTGAATTCATCATTAACATAGCCTAAAATAAATGACAACATGGAAATGACCTGTTTGGAGCCTTCAGGAAAATAAAAGGTATCATAAGGAGGATTCACCTTGGGAAGGTTGACATGATTGGGTATAAATTTTTGAAGGATTTCAAACATCCTGGGGAAATCTAGGTCTAAATACATTTGAGTTAAGTCTTCAATTGACAATGACACTGCTTGTGGATCATGGCTTAGCTGGAGCATGTCATTGATTGATTCAGTAGCTATGTAAAATAAGACCTCACTATCTTTTTTAACCATACACCTTTGATCAGGAATATAATGCATCTAACACAACCTAATGAAATCCTGAGCAAGATAGGCGATGGGAACCACATGTATGGGAAAATTGGAATCCCATACAGGTATATGATTAGCCACTTTCTTCTCAAAATTTTCCTAACACCAGCTATGTACTTCCAGAAGATCAAATTCCAAAGCAGCATCAACAATTTTGTAATCTAAGTCAATCAAAGGATTGCTTTCTTCAGTAGTGACAAGAGGTTGTAAAGGTCTGACTAATTCAATAGAATCAGTAGTTAAAACTAGAGTAGGTTTATCAATTCTGGGAGGTTTGGGATTTGGAAGCTTGCTGGAGGCAAGCTTCTGAGGTTTAGGACCTCTAGTTTTAGGGATTACCTACTTTTTAGTCATTTTTGAAGAAACTGAACAAGATTAAAATGTTTTTTCAGCTTTTTATGGAAGCAGAAGGTCAATTAAGCTGATTTGGGAAAAACCCGGAATCTGGGCGAGGGTTTATGAGGAAAAAGCAGATTTGTACAATGCAGAAGGTGAGAAAGGGGTTTTCAATGGTTTATTCAGCAATTCAAAGGTATTTTAACTGCAGGAATATCTTTTAGATGGTTAAAATTCCTAATTAGGAAGCGGAAAATTTTGGGAAAATTTTGACAGGGTTTCCCCTGTTTCTTCAAGGTTTAAGTACTCTCAGATGAGTACTTTTTGGCTTTTTTAATTTCAAAATTAATTTGATTTTGTTTAAAAATTTGAAATTTGCAGGCTTGGATTAATAATAAATACCTTTGAACAAGTATTTTTGTGGTTGAACGGGATTGCAAGTGGCACCAATCTTCAAACTAGTTTCATTGGTTTGATATCAGGCACTGGGAGTCGTTGGTAGTCACTTGTTCAGAGTGGAAATGATTTTAGGATGGAAGATTGGTTAAAAATTATCTCGTTAATGGTGTCTGCGATTAATTCTCAGAGGGATAGGGCGCACAGTTATGAAAATGATAAATAAATAAGGTTAAAACTTTAGTTTTTATGGATCATGTGAGTATTAATTGCAGGTCAAGTTGACATGGCGGGAGCGGTTTTTTGTTTGAAAACAAAACCGATGATGGTTTTCGCATTGATTTTGAGTAGTAAGTGGTTTTTAGCTTTAGCAACGTGATCCAATATAATTCGGACACGCAGAGGGCGGTGGTTTATCAAAACAACTTTTTTCGCAAAAAAATTTAGGAAATTTGGCCGACCACTTTTAAAATGCGATATGGGATGTGCACCATCGGATGTGGCGGAGTGGAGCGAACGACTAAGACATCTCGAGAAGATGTAGGGAAATAAGGTGGGACCAGGTACTATGATCTACGTCGTTGACTTGGTCAGTGGAGATCGACGGTTTGAAATTAACCTGATAGGAAATGGTAGGGACGGAAAGGATTTTATCGGGTTTATTTCGGATCGTCAGATGAAAGGGATCAAGATGATCTAAGGGTCAAGACTGAATGCGAGGGGGTGGGACTTGGGTTCAATATTAACCATTGATTTTGATCAGTATGATCGGATGATTGAGGTTAAACCTGATGGTGAGTATAAGTTTTAACAAGGTTTAAACCAAGGTTTCAACTGTGGTAAAGGAATATTTACTGGGAAAGTAGAAAAGGTTAAGGTTTTAACCTTGGGGTTAAGGGTAATAAGGAAAGGGGATGTATTAAACAGGGTGATGGGTTTTGCGAAGTTTGGTTTAAATTAAACTTCGGGAAATTTTTGTTTTTGTTTTAAACATATATGAAACATGTTTAATGCTTTTCTGTATATTTTTATTATATAGTTTCATATTTTTTAAAGGTCTAAAACTATAGGGGAGAGGGGAAATATTTTTATCGGTAGTTTTGTGTCAAAGGGGTAACTTCGGGATGTCTTTCAACATGTGCTTAATATCTTTGACACAAAAGTATATATTAAATGGGTTTTGGGGATATTAGATAAAAGGGAACTATATTAATAGGACTAGGATAATTGATAGGGAGTTAATAAAATATGTTAGATGTTAATATGACAATGGAAAAGTGAATACTCAAAACACATTAATATAACTAAGATAAGTGAAGATTAAAGGAAAATGTGCATTATAATAACTTTATCACTCAAACTTAGGATAAAATGTCGTTTTGAGGGTTTTATACTTCATAAGATGTAGGAAGTTAATCAAATGGGGATTAGAACATCATTAAGTAAAAAATGAGGTTTTTACTTATGATTTTTCCCTGGTAAATGAATGCATGAATGGAAAATAATGTGATTTTTTGGATTAATATAACAACTTAACATTTTCAGCTAATCAGCCATAGAGCCTTGGGTCTGGTCCCAATAGAAGTCAAGGAAATGCCTTGAGCCTTTCCGACTGATAATTTAGAATGATAAATGGTTATGGGGAAGGGAAGTTAGTTATTATCAGCCCCGGTGAATAATATTTACAATGATGCTTTTCACCTTCTTCTACCTACCCAATTTTAACTGCTATCATTTTTTCTTCCATTTTGATTAGGTGCATTTGAGCTAGCAACCTTTACAACATTTATTCTTTCTGAAAGCAATAAAACTATTTAATTCTACACTTATTTCATCCAGGAATCCAGATTAAACTGTTGGATTGATTGATTCTCTACCTAACTACTGAATTTCCATGATTAAACTGTATGACAATTCTTTATTTTCTATCTAAAACAAGTAAATTGAAACATGACAAGTCAAGATTAAATTGTTTAACTCATCATGGATTATGGAATTTATTGACACTCTACCATAATCAATTGCAAAAGTTAAAAGTAGTGGCATTTAGGCTTGCACACTTTCATGTTTTATTCATTTTTTTCTTTTGGGGTCTATTATTTTTTCTAATTCCTTTGATTTTTCTTTTAGGACTTTTTACCCTCTTTTTGATTTTTTGATTTTTTGATTTTTTTACAAAATATGGGAATACAACTTGCAGAAGGAAAAATATGTACATATTTACAAGATTACCATCAGTCAAGTCAAAATTATGAATCCTATATTTATAGTTCACTAACACTTCCAACCAGATCCATTGCACATTCTAGACCAGAGGAGTTTCATACTCCAAAAGAGAGTCATAGAGGAAGTCAAAGTGCAATGGAAGCAATTTGGGCCCAATGAAGCCACTTGGGAAATGACTGATTCCATGAAGATGATGTATCCATTTTTGTTTTCCATTTGAGACAAATGTTCATGTGTATATGTACATTCTATAAAGACATGTAAATATAAAGCTTCAAGAACAATATGTTTTTTCTTTCTTTATTTAGCATGTTTTCTCTGTGTATATGGACAGAGAACACCGAGGATGGGGGGGAAGGGGTTTGTAACAACCCAAACCATGATTGGCTTGATCTTGTCATGTAACTGCATCATGTAATTGAATTTTAACAATTAAATGGGTTGAGTGAGGGACACATATTCCAAAGGGACTGAGGGAGGTCAATTGCTTGGGAAATTCAACTTACTTGTTGAAGGAGGAAACTAGATAGTTTGGACAACCATTGAAGGCTGGATGTTGAGCCTTAATTGCATAGGGATTTTGTGTGCATGAGATTTTTGTTGTACATTTATGAAATGTAGACAAGGGAAAATTCCCATGTTGGTTTGGGAAACACAACAAACAACAAAAGAAAAAAAAAGGATTATTGTGCAATAGATGAGTGGGAAGTTGAGAAAAACACTAGATGGTCGACCTGGGAAAAAAATAATGAGAAGACACCCAAGGATAGGAATCGAGGGAATAGGGGAGAATGAAACTCTACATATGTGCATAGAGAGAGAGGGATTCAACCGTAGAAGAAAAACAAGAATGGAGGAAGAAGATTGACACAAAGATGTGCTTAAGAAATAGAAGGGAAGACATCAATTTCCATGGGAAACAAAAGATGAGTTGAGGAGTTGAAGATTGTGCACAATAGGACACAAATAAGTTCCAAACACTCAATAGGAAAGAGTAGAAGATCTTGTCTAGATTCATTAGAGTAAATAGTAGAAGTTTCACAGTGTGGGGGGGGATTTATTGGTTTCTTCCACCACTCTCATAAGCCTATCATAAATTTGGTTGAGAAACAGAGCATGGGAGGAATATTCCTTCAAGTGAGGGTAGATATTAGGATACCTTAGGGGGGTGGAGGGTGGAGATGGTATTCTCAGGAATTTCCCTTGACAACCCGAGGTAGAGATTTATCCCTTGGATTCTTGGTAAAGGAAATTATGGAGTCTGATTTTATTTTTTATCTGACTTGGTAGCGGGTTCTCGATTCCCTTCACCGGATGGAACCACTGTGATGCATGTTGCCAGGGTGGAGGTGAAGACTCCCCACTCCTTGGAGTATGTGTGTGTGTTCTATTGGATAAATGGAGGGTGGAGGCATTTGGCCTCTAGATTCCAAATGCATTGGTTAACTACTAAGTAGCTGGTGGGTGGAGGTATGAGGACCTCCAGAGTCCCTATTTCAGCTAGAAGTTGGTGTTTATTCCCTTCAGAAAGACCACCTCAGTCCCTAGAATATGGATCGAGTGTGATAACTGCAAGTAGTTTAGCTAAAAATCATCTATGGTTGGGTGGAGAGTTGAAGTCCCAAACTCAGTTTCCCATCTTCGGTACAAATCCAAGATAATTTTTCTTATATACACTCTAGTATGGGTTTTAGGTTAAGCATGAATGAATGATATGTTATTGGTATGTTATTGGTTGCATGACAAGTCATGGTTTTCTTGTGTTTATATGTTGAATTTCTCATTATGATCCATGTGAGGATTTATGGAATAATATAATCATTTCATGGGATTATTGTCCTTATGCTAACATGCTATTGCAGGAATTGTTTCCCCATGATAGTGCTAGAATTGCACTAGAAAATTGTTTAAGTAATGAAGCCAATTGTCCCTATGGACTAGTTGTCGTCTTGTGATGAGTGAATGTTAAGTTGTTGAGCTCTTATTATCATAGGATTGTTGTAGTTGTTGGTAACTCCTATGGTTTTGTCCTTTCTATTGAGTATGGGGATATGCAAGCAAGGCTAAGGCCTTGTTCATTTATGGTTCAGCTGGTGAGGCTGATAGAGTTAAGGAAGGTATAATTCCTATTTTTGAAGATATGTTTTTCTTGTTGTGTTCATAAGAAGAATTTCTCCTATAAGTGGTTATGTTTTAGTGAATTTCCTTGAGGGAATGTTCATGAAGTTGTTCTTGATATTTTTCTATAGATTCCATTGGAAATCGAATGATGATATTGAAACTTTAAGAGACCTGAGAAAAGCTATCCAACTCTTGAAGGGAAGTTACCTATGCAACTTTGTAAAACATTAGGAAATCACTTAAAGCCAAATTTTTGGATCCCACAAGTTTGGGGTCTGGAGGTCAGCGGGCCTATGCCCGACCTGGTTCAGAATGATTTATGTGAGTTCCTAGAGTTATACTAAAGCTAATTTGAGAGGTAAGATAGTCGGGGGTCAGGATTGACTCTCGTCCAGTAGGATAACATGCCAAGGATGAGGGTCGACCCCAACTAGGTTGGAGGTCGAGGATCATACCCAGAAACAAAGAAAAAGGCATAATGGTAATTAGGGCCAAATTCGACTAGCCTTAGAGCCTAAATGCCATGTGGCCTGTATGCGATGGAGAAGCCCCCATTCACTTGTTGCATGGGCCTTTGGATGGTTTCCACATGGAGAGTAAGGTGAAATTGAATGCGACAAGGCCTATCTCTAAGGAGGCATAACTCTCAATCTGTGTTAGTTCGCTATAATACTAGTGTAGCCCCTTATTTTTATTGTTAGTGTAGTCACCTTATTGTTATTTTTGTGCCCATGTAGTCCCAAAATTGTTAATATTGTGCCACATAGAAGCCCACTATTGTTATTGTTGTGACCTTACATTATTATTGTTATGTAGGCTTTGATTACATTGTAACCCCTTAGACTCCTATATATAGAAAGGAGGTCTTATCACTGTGTATCATCTAAGAATTTTTCATTTATGTAATTTAAAGGAGGTTTCCCCCTCAAAGAGTGTCATTTTAAAGTTGTTTATATATCTTTTCTTCTATTTTTTGAACTGGTTGCATAACATTTGGTATCAGAGGTTTGGATTTTAGGGTTTTGTTGCTTCAAAAAGGTCATATTGGTATTTTTGATATAAGTTGTTTTATACGAATATTTAGATGCTGAAATTTTGAGCACATGGATCTGAAAAATGTGGTGAAATCCTTGTAAAATTTCAGAGCTTGGTTCGCTATATTTTCAGAGATATAATTTGAGGAAAATAGGGTTTTTGTAGGCTCATCAATACAATCTCAAACATGTGACCTAGGGAAAATCATCCTAATTTTCTCTTTGAGCATCAGATTTGAATTTCGTAAAAGGTGACTAAAAGTGCATAGATTCTAGTTTCATGTGTATCATTGTTAGGGATGAAGGCTGAAACAGTGACAAAGTGACACTCCATACAAGTTCGCTCTACTAAAATTTTATATAATCAGGCTATCATGGGAGATCAAGCATAACTCTTTCTTGAAGAGTCAAATCTTGGTATGAATTATGGGGTTAGAACGAAGACTCATAGGGCTACCATAGTACAAAATTTTAGACCTTGGAGATCTTAAATTATAGAGCTACAACACATTCAATATCGAGCTCCTAGAAAGCAAGAAAAAGATGTGTATTTTTTTTTTTTTTTAATTTGCATAAGTTTTGTTTGAAAAATAAGTGTGAAGTGACTTAGAGGGCATAGTGAAGCATAAATATCATTTTTGGATTCCAAATTTACTCAAATAAATAAAATGGAAACACCTCGTAAGCAATAAAAAAGATCTACTATGACGCATGAAGAAGAGGAAGAAATAAAACATGATATATCAAAATTATGAGACCAAGTGCAACAAATTTCGCTCTCGCAAAGAGTAATGAAAAATGAAATGGAAGGTAAGATGGATAGTTTGAATAATGGTTTCAAATCAGAGATGAAGTTTTAAAAGAAGACATGGAAGGTTTGATAAATTTGCTACAAGAAATGCTTCTTGATGGAGAAAAGGTATTAGATGAACTTCTTATCGCTCCAATAATTCTCAAGGTTTGTTTATATTTTAGTTTAAAGAATATTAGAGGTAACGACAAACCTACTTTTAAGCCTTAGGATCTAGCCTTCCTAATGCTCAGAGAGGGCTCTCTCTATATGCTTTATCTTTGTTGATTTTAGTTGATTTTAGGCTAGTTATGTAAGATTACTTGGGATTTGATTTTGGATTTGGTTTGGTGGTGGAATCACTGGTTCAGATGGATAGATGTAGGTCTAAATTCCATTGGGATAATGGATTCAAAATTTCAAGTAGTCAGATCGGAATCAAGGTTCTAAAGGGAAGTGTTCACAAGGAAAGATAGCTGAGTAAATTCAGATCCTTAGGATGATGGTGAAAATGGTTTCAATTGGGATGAGAGAGAAATTAAGGATTCTCAGATCTGGATAATGAGTGAAAAGACAAAGGTCAATTGAAACTAGCAAGAAATTAATAATTCCCTAATTTGGATATCAGCAGAAAACATGAAAATGACATAACCATTCAAGATAGAGTGCTTTTAAACATATTCCAAAATAGCATTCCTGTTATACATTTAGATTTAGAAAACATCTAAGTATGTGAAAACTTCAGATAAAAACAAAGAACAATTGAGAGTACTTCACTGAAGTGGCCCAACACATGAACCATGTAATATAATATCTTTATTTCTCAGTCTAGTCTGCTAACTTGAAAATGGTACAAAGAACCCTATGGTTCAGATCAGTACATCTATAGAAGTGTTTTGGCAATCCATAATCCACACCTAATACCTAAAATGTGAAGTATTTATACAAAACCTCTTACAAAATATCCTAAAACAAAATTAGGAATTATTCATGGAAAAATAAATATGTTCATGCAAGAAGATAGAGACAACTATCTAACTAATGCAAGTTGTCCCTGCTTTTATTGAATTTGTTGTTTGTTTTCTTTGATCTTTTTATGATTTGTCTCTTTGTTGTTTTCTCAACGAATTCTGTTGTTGAGAGTCTTTCACGTTGGCATATTTTACTTTGATTTGACTTTAGCCTTTTCACTCTCATCTGATACACTTTAAACTCTGATACTCTTTGACTGTAACTGCTTTGTTACTGCTTTAACTTTCACTGTTACTATTTTTTTGTAACTGTACAACTGCCTGCTATGTTTACCTTTTTCCTAACTGATATGTTTTTCATTTGACTGCCATGTTTTACTGTTGCTATTTTCACAATAAATCAGTCAATTTCCCCCAAAATTCTGCCTCTGGTAATTTGATCTTGACGATTCTTCTGAATACTTCAACTACCTCTGTATATTTTGAAAATGTAGGCTTGTTGATAAATAAATGTTTTACCTCATGTTGTAGGTAAAAGATATTCTCAAAAATTTTGTAGAGTACTTTCCTTGTTGGAATTCCTTGTGAATAAGGAAGGTTAGCTTGATCCTTGGCCACTTCTCTCATTTTATTATCATAATCCTCTTGTTTCATCAATCTGTCATGAAAAACTAGAGGATTTGGAAGGAATTTCTGCCTTAAAGTATCAAACTTCATCATGAACTTGGTTATGGCCATTTCCATGTTTTGGCATTTTTCTTCAAGTTGAACCATTAATTTTTTCTTAGAAATCACTTTCCTAACTTCTAGGATTGTTTTTGTCCTGTCACTAATTCCAATTTCCTCTAATTCTTGCTTATTCTTGGAATTAAGAAACTTTATGATTTCATTAGCCTCTTCTGGCTTCTTACCAAGTTCTTCTATGATTTTCTAGATGGCTTCACCTACTAATTTGATGAAATCTTTTTGTTCATAAATAACCTGGATTGATGGCCAAATATCATTGACAGATTCAATGATATTGGCCCATAGCTGCTGCTTGGCTTGTGCCATTGGTTCTTTCAGTGTTAAATCTTTTTCTAACTTCTCCAATTTCTCTGTCAATTTTTTGTCTTTTTTACTTCATTTTTATGCATGATCTGAGCAAGTTTTTTCTCATCCTCCAGACTTTTTAGATGTTCTTTAAGTATGTTGATTTCATTGGTTTGGAGGGAAATTTCTTTCATTGCTTTCACTAATTTACTTGCTTCATCAATTGGTTGTATTGTTGATGTAGATGACCCTGTTGCTGAAGTAGTTGCTTAGGTAATAGGAATTGTTGTAGCTAATGGAATTGATGGTGCCAATGACTCTACTAATGTAGAAGGAACAATAATAGTGACTATGGGAATAACAGTGACAGGGACTGCTTCTGAGCTGGCATTTTTCTCCTGCACTAGCTTATCCATTTCAATTTCCATTTCTTTCAACTGGGCAGTCAACTGAAGAATGTGATTCATCATCTCATATTTTTGGCTTGCATCCTCTAACATTTCCTTTGCCTGAGGATGTTCAGTAGGAGGCAGTTTTAGTTGATTATTTAAAGCATCAATGTCTGGATTCTTCTTCTTTATCAGTTCATCTACAACTTTGAAATTTTTTGGATCATATCCTACTTCAATAATCAAATCTTCCAGTGATTTTATTATGTTATCCTTAGCCTGTGAGGATGCCTTTTCTAAATTGAGCTGGTCTCTGATGTTCCCTAGAGTGTTTTGTAGCTTTTTTACACTCATAGATTTGTTTGTCATTGTAGAATATAGAATTTCACCAGATTGTTTGTGAAATTCTATCTGGTCAATTGGAGGAAGATCTTTTGCTTGAACTTCATAGGATGTCATTTTATAATCTGCTGATGATTTTGGATGCTTGATTGTGGTCTGCAGGAAGGTCATTTGCATTTTCCTAGTTGTGTAGTCAAATGTAGATAAAAATCTGCTTTGGTCACTGGGTGACTCTTTCCAGTATTTGTTATATGTATCTGCCTTTAAGGCTTCATTTCTGATCTTTATTTATTTGTATTTCTGCATAATGTCCCGCTCTTTCTCTGTTGGTTTGCTGGATGAAGATACTTCAACACTATGCTGATTTTGAATCATTTGAGTGTTTGATGTTGAAGGCTGGTGTGTTTCTTCAGAAACTGTAGGTGGTGCATTATATTTTACCATTGCATCTATGTCAATTACTTCAATAGTTTCCACTTCTTCATTTACAAGGTTTAATTTTGGCTTCTTCCTGTACATAAATTTAAATTTTGTTTCAGTTGTAGTTTGTGCTGAGTATGATCCTTCTTCTCTGACTCTTTTTGAGTTCATATCTTCTTGGGTTGGAGTCTGCAAGATGGAACTAGTATCACCTTGCTTCTCTGCCTCTGTCAAAGTATTCTCCAACCATTCAGACTGATTGGAGTATTTCTCAATGTCTAGCTTTGAATCATGCACATAAGGAGTTGATTTACATTTGACTCTTAAATTTCTTATTACTCCTAAAGGATCATAATACCACTGAAAAATCTGACTGAAATTAAACTCCTGCAAATATTTTTATGCTTGTGGACCTGCATCTCTACTGTTGCAAATAAAAGGGCCAACTTGATTCTTTATTTTGAACTGTGTCTTCTTTTTGGCTGCCAAGAAATTTATTGCATCAGAATTAAGGATCTGCCTCATATACTCAAGGGAAAATAACCTCATTGGGAGGTATTTGGGTAACTTATATGGAAAAATATTAGATCCATATACCCTAATTTATGTGTGGTTTTGATAGAGGTACCAATCTCTTGTCCTATTGTGCTCTGATAATTGCAGGATATTTTTAATCTCATCACTAACTCTTGGTTGAATGCTGCTGCTAAACATGTTGAAAATTGGATAGATGAAAGAGTCAATGGAGTCTGTGTATGTGGACTGTGTAGAGTCTTTTTTGATTAGTGGAGTCCAAAAGATAACTGGCTGTGGATTACCTTCAAAAACATGTGGAATAAAATTGACGAATATTTGAAGAAACCTTCTTCAAGCATTTTGACAAATTGTTCATGAATTGAGTCAGCAAGATACTGAGAAAAATTGAAAGTGGTAGTAGGAGGTTGAATAGGGGTGAAAGAGACAAAAACCCTACAACTAAAGCAACAACATGATCATCTGTGAAATAATCTAGAATAAAAGACAGCATGCTAATAATATTTCTAGTTCTTTCAGAAAATATGGTTGTTGGATAAAGAGGATTGGTTTTGGGATTTTCTACAGATGATGGAATGAAAGTTTAGAATATATGGAACCTCTCGGGGAAGTCCAAATTCATATACAACTATGTTAGGGTCTCAATAGACAGAGGGGTTTCATCTGGTCTAGGTTGGATCTGCAACATTTGATTAATTGATTCAGTTGTGATAGTAAATAATATTTCTTTTCTAGGGGTTATATTGGCTCTTTGATCAGGGAAATAACAAGATTGACAAAGTCTGATGACCTCAGGACACTGGAAGGTCTGTGGGACAATGTACTTGGGAAAATTAGACTCCCAAATGAAAACTTCATCATCTTGGTCAATGGATTAGTCGTGACTCCAGCAGTGGAGCTCAAGAAGGTTAAACTCAGTGGCAGGATCACTAATTTTAAAATCTTTGTCAGCTAATGGAGAGTGTTCTACATCCACAACTGGAGGTTGTAGAGGATTGACAAATACAATGCTTTGAGAAGCCATTGTTTTTTTAATTTTACTCAATTGATTACTTTCTGATGGAATAAATAGACTCTGGCCTCTTTAAAATGTTGTGAAATATTTTTACAGTGTGGAGAAGGGTTTAGGAAACCAATTTCTTTCCCTCTGGTCTAGAATGCTCCAATTGATCAAATATTCAGTCTCTATGATAAAAAATAGTCTTAGGCCCTAAAGATACTGTAAAACAATTATCACAGTCGGTAGAAAAGGTTTTTTTAAAGGCAATAATGGTTTTTTATATGGTTTGATAAGCTCTTAAAGTGGTTCAAATGATTGAATTACTTTCTCTTTAGTTAGATATTTATTCTCTATCTATCAACCTGAAATTTAAAGCATGAAAGATCAAGATTAAGCAGTTAGACCTTCATGGATTGTAGCATTTTTGACACGCTGCACACAATCTTATTTTGCAAAGTAAAGTAAAAATTAGTGGCATTTGAATTTGCATCACTTTCATGATATATTTTTATCTTTTTTTTGTTGGGGTTCATTTATTATATTATTTATTATATTTTTCTTTCAACCCTTTGATTTTTATTTTAGGACTTTTACCCTCTTTACATTTTTTATTTTTAAAATGGGAAAACAATTTTGCAGAAAGAAAAGTATGTACATATTATAAGACTAATCATAGTCAATTAAAAATTATGAATCCTATTATTATAGGACCCTAACAATGGCTCCACATGGGGATGGAATTTCCTGGGGAAATGTCAAGAACTTAAGATCAATAGCCTTTGACCTTTGATTGTGCTTGTCTTGAACTGTTGTTTGAGCTCTGCTTTATTCATAATTATGATATTTTGTCTTTTAAAGCTTAGGGCCTTATCTTTGGCCTTCAACTTTGCAAGGAAAAACATCCAATCCATTCTAAACTCTGCAATGTTATGTACAATGAGTAATGTAAACAAAGTGAGTTAATGTTAATAAGGGGAATAGTAATGATTCAACATTCTACCATTTAGAGGTCCATGTGGTAGATCTGATCCATCCAACTCCTTCAAAAAGAATGCATTGTTACCTCTGTAACCATAAATGACATAAGAACCTTTCCATAGGAAATCAAATTTACCATGTTTACCTTTCTCTTCTCTCCTGGAATCCCACTTAAGAACTTTGTCATGTAAAAATCATCTTCCTTTGTCTTCTTGTCAAATATATTTTTAATCTTATCTTTGATAACTTGTGACTTGATATAAACTTCTTCCTTGGTCCGCTGCAAGTGTATGGTCTAATTTATCCTTCTCTATATATCATTGGTTTCTACCTTTAATTCTTGAATTATCTTCATCATTGGCACTCCTAAAGAGGATGGGAAAACAACATCCATCCCATATACAAGCTGATAAGGGGATGTACCAATGGACTTCTTTGTGGTGAGTCTATTTTCCCATAGGGAATCAACTAACCTTTTGTTCCAAGTATTTTTATTGCCTTCTAGTAGTTTCTTGATGATATTAACAAGGCTTTTATTGGAGGATTCAACGAGTCCATTACCTTGAGGGTAATAGGGAGTGGAATGGCCAAGGCTAATGTGGTATTTTTATAGAAGTCAATCATTTTCTTAGACTTGAAAGCAACTACATTATCAGTAATGAGATTTTGGGGGCATCCAAATCTAGACAGTATATTGTTTTCTAGGAATGAGATTATGACAGAATCAATGGCTTGCCTAGAAGGAATGGCTTCTACACACTTGGTGAAATAGTCTATGGCTGTAAAAATCCATTTTTGTTGGGCTGAGGAGGGTGGGTGAATTTCACCAATGAATTCTAAACCCCATTGTTGAAAAGGAATTTCTGTGGAGATGGGTTTAACGGGTAAAGGTAGTAGCTTTTTCTTCCCTTCAACGATTTGGCATTTGTGACAGGAGGTCACATACGTTCTTACATCTACCAAAAGTGTAGGCCAGTAAAAACCATCCCTTAAGATTTTATCTGTAGTTGAATTCCAATAAAGATGTCCTCCACAGTCACTTGCATGAAACTCTTCCATAACTTTATTAGTTTCATCTTTAAGTAAGCAATTCAATAAAATGCTACCATGATATTTCCAAAGCAAAGCATTATCTATGATACAAAATTTCATTGCTTTTAACTTTAAAAATCTAGCTTTAGTTCTTGACAATCCAGGAGGAGCTTGTAAGTGTAGTAATACAAATATGATATTTGCATACCATGCTGAATCTGAGACAGCTTCACTGATATGTGGAGTCGCCATTTCTTCCTGATCATCTAATTGAACAATAAAATTTATATCTAAGGCCTGATAGTTCGATTCAACCATGATTTTGGATAAACCTTGGCCTTTAATGAGATTTTTAGGCTTAATTTCCATGTCATATTAAAAAATGGTGGAAATCCATTTGCCTCTCTTTCCGTCAGGCCCATTCTGAGTCAGAATTTCATTTACTACTGAATTTGGGACATATGAAACGATGTGTGAATATAAGATGTACACTCTAAAGTCTTTGATAGCTTTTACTAAAGCCAATGCTTGTTTTTCCATTATGTTATACTTCAGTGTAGCATCTCTTAGTGATTTGTTGAAAAAGGAAATGGGTTCTTGATATCCCTGATCATTCTTCTGTAGTAAGACTGCAACAATAGTATATTCTGAAGCAAAATAATAAAATAATAAAATCTTTTTTGAAATCAGGACTTATTAGGATTGGTTTTCTTATAAGGGCTTGTTTGATTGATTCAAAGGATTGTTTGGCCTCTACCATCCATTTAAGTGTTGTGTCTTTCTTTAACATGTTATTTAGTTCTCTAATTATTTCTGCTAAATTTGAAATGAATCTTCTGAGAAAATTAATCTTACCTAAGAAAGCCTGTTTTCCTTAATATTTCTAGGATGGCTTATGTTCAAAATGGCCTCTATTATAGTTGGGTCTATCCTAATTCCCTCTTTTGATATTATATGTCCTAATAGTTTACCTTCTTCAAGTCCAAAGAGAGTCTTTTTGGGATTTAAAGAAATGCCAAATTTCCTGCATTTAATAAACACTTGTCTTAGATGATCTAGATGTTCATTGTTAGTTTTTGAAAATATAGTTATATCATCTAGATCAATTACAAGAAAATCATGAATTTCTTTGGCAAAAGCTATATCCTTAGCTCTCCGAAAAGTAGCTCCTGCATTCATTAATCCAAAAGGAATTTTCAAATACATGAAAGTACACCAAGGAGTAGTAAGTGTTGTCCTTGGTTGGTCTTCTGGCTGAACTAAGATTTGATTGTACCTAGAGAATCCATCAAGTGATGAAATCCTGGATGAACCAACCACCCTCTGTAAAATATGATCCATCTCAGGGAGAGGGTAGTTATCTTTTAGGGACACCTTATTTAAGTTATGGAAATCAACACAAAGTCTGATTTCCTTTCTTCCTAGTGGGAGCTAAGTTTGAAACCTAATCAGAATATCTAATAGGTGCAATGATCTGTGCTTCATCCATTCTATTTACCTCTTTTTCAATCAAAGGCATTAAAACTAGATTGATTCTCCCAAGCTTCTGTTTGAATGGTTTTTGATCTTCTTTTATATGTATTTTGTGTTGTATTATGCTAGTGTCATAAGATTTAAGGTCTTCATAACTTCATGCAAATACATCCTGAAATTCCTTAAACAGAGCTATGTATTTTAGTTTTTCATTTTGAGGTAATGATTTGGAAATTTTGATGAGCTTAGGCCTTTGTTCTGTTCCTATATTGCATTCTTCTATGTCTGATCTTAATGATTCCATCTTTGGTTTTCTTGCAACGTCATTTGAATAAAAAAGATATTCTAATGGGGCTAATCCCTTAGGTAAAAATTTATTCTTAAGGTTTAAAATGTCAGAATCATCATCTGCTAATTCTTTTATTTCTACCTTTTCTAATTTATATATTTCTATTTGAGTGAACTTAGTGGGTTCAGTGAAATCTAAATTATTTACATCTATCTCACTGTCTATTTTATCATTTACTGTACAAGCTGTATCTATGTTACAATTCTGGAATTCTCCCTCAACATTTATAAAGTGATAGATTTGAGTATCCTGTGTGAAAATTTGCCAATATTTTAAGTTGTTTGGTATAGTAGGTCTGTGTCTTACCTCTGTTGTATATTGGTGATTTGGTTGAAAAGGAAGTTTGCAAGTAATAGAAAAAGTTGCTAAAGTGTGTGCTTGTATGTTTTATTTTTTAGGAATTACAACAAAGTCACATTCAATCAATTCTTTAATCAGATCTAAAATTGTTTCTCTGTATTGGCTTAATCTAGGATTATATACATAATATTCTCCTCTAATTTTTTTTACAATTAAGTCAGTGTCTCCCATGATAGAAGCTCTTTTTCCTCCTAAATTTCTAACAATCTGTAGTCCTAAAATCAAAGCTTCGTACTCTCCCGTGTTGTTTGTACATTTCAAGTTTAATCTAAATGAATGACCTTCTGAATGATTTTTTTCCATGTTATGAATCCAAACTCCTGCTTCTGCTCCTAGTTTGTTTACTGACCCATAAAAGTCTAAGTGCCTCATTGATTCATGAAATATGTTGTCACTGTCAACTTCCTTCTTTTTCTGTTTTAAAGATGTGTTTTTATTTATGCCAGAATCTGAATTACATAAAATGAAGGAATCCATATCAGAATGTACAGAGTAAATTGGATAGTTCTGAGGTTGTTCTGTACTACTGACCATGTACTTCATTAGAGTTTATTTGTAAAGTTTCTTGGGTTGACCAAATACTGAAATAGTGGCATAAGACATGTCTACTTATAGAGATCCCTGCAGTTTTTCTCCCCATGAGCGAGATAACAACATTCCATATTTAGGAGAGATATCAGCTACTACAATATCCATGACTATACTTTTTCCTGGGTATTGGAGTAGAGTGACACATAAATCTTTTATTAAGCCAAGACATTTCACTTTACTAGAGTCAAAAGAGAATAGATCTTTGTATGGTCTAGTAACATCTAAATTCAAAGATTCCATATTGGCTTTTGGCATTAAATTGTGGGATGCTCTTGAATCTAGCATAACATTGTGTAAAATATGATCATGTATACTCAAGCTAATGTAGAAAGGAGGAACACCACCCTCTTGATGTTTTTCGTTTACCTCTGGGCTAAAAAGTAGTTCTGGTTTATCATCACTTAGATTTACAGAGTCCTCTCATTCAATGATGTTCAAGGTTTCAGTGATCTGTGATTTTTATAAATCATGTTTTACGAATTCTTTCAAAGGAATTGGTATTTTTAGTTTGGAAATTTCAGTTTGGATGTTGAATTGTGCTTGTGTTTTACCTAACTGAATGAATTCTTCTTTACTAACTGAAGTTTGAGTGTGTTTTTCTTCTTTACCTACAGTTGGTTTTTCTATTTGTGTTTCCATTGTCTTGTTGTTTTCAATCTTCTTTTTAGGGACAGTTTGAGTTGTAGTGGAAGTTTCGGCATGTTTTGAAATTTTAGCAACTATTTTGGCAGTAGCTGTTTTAGAGTGAGCTCATTTTGGATCAGCAGCAGATGTTTTTGGATCAGCTAAAGTTTTAGCATAAGGTGTAGTTTTAGCAGAGACCATTGATTTAGCAGCAGCAGAGTTTTGAGGACCAGCTGGTGTTTGAACGACAATATCTGTAAGGTCAACAATTTTAGGACTGGGTGCAATTTTTGGACTAGAAATTTTTTGATTAGGATTTGAATTTTTCTGATTTGAACTAGAGTTTTGCTGGGTTTCCCTAGGGAAAATTTGAAGTTTTTTGGTTGTAGGAGCTTCTACTGTTTTCTTTGTCTGAGTTTGGGCAGATTTCTTAGTAGGGGCTTCTACATTTTTCTTACTCCTAAGGTTATATTGCTTGTGAACTTCATTAATGGAAAACTCATAACCTTGCTTATAATCAAAAGACTCTCCAGATTCTAATTGTAACTGTTGTAATTCATATAATTCATGTTATTCTTATGTAAGAAAAATAGTATTATCATCATTAATTCCCATTAGATTAATCTGAGTGTCTTCATCATCTTCACTTTGGTGAGAAATTTCAGCATAGTTCTCTTGGAAAGGTGGTCTTATTGTTTGATCAAGTGTCGATTCTCCAGATTTACTAGTGTTGGTGTTTTTTCTAAAATTGGGATTTCTTATTTGAGGGCCTTATTGTTGATTATACCAATGTGGTTTCCTTTCCATACTTTCTAGTCTATCCATCATTTTTTCCATGGCTTTTGCTAAACTATCTATTTTACTCTTTGATGTAGATGTTTCCTCTTTTACTATTACCCTTCTTTCATTTCTCATTCTTTCTCTCTTGGCTAACAAATTGGCTTCTACACTAACTGCAATGTTTTGCATTTTTTTCTAGTGTTTCTGGGTTCCTTTCCCTCAGTTGGTATGACATATCCTTATCAAAACCATCAGGAAACTTGAGTAAAGCTAGATCTGGTGGAGGTTTAATATTTTCTTGAATATCATTATAGATACTGTTGAATCTAGTACAATAGTCTTGAACTTACTCATTAGGTCCTCTTTTTATGTGTTCATATTCAGACAAAATTTGTAAAGGATTCTTCTTTTTCTCCCATCTACTGATAAACAATCTATTGAAGGCTTCTAAATCAACAATATAATTGGCGGGTAAAGATTTAAACCATTTTTTTACTTCTCCAACTAAAGTTTGGGAAAAAAGTCTCATTTGGACATCAAATTCATCAATTTCATGCAATTTGAAGTTATCAGTCATTTTGTTAACATGTTGTTGTGCAATGTATTTACTAGTTCCATCAAATTGAGGGATTTTTCTTTGGTAATCTTGGGACATTTTATGTAACTACCCCGGTAGGACTAAAGGAGCATATCTGGAAACCATAGCTAAGATTCTAGCTGGACTAGGAGGTAAATGTGTGGTGCTTAGTGATGAAGATGAGGTTGGGAAACTAGAATATGTACTTGGAAATGTGGTTGAAGTGCTTGAAAATGCAGCAATAGTGCTAGAAGATGAACTTGCAGTATTTGGGAATGGAAATAAAACTATAGGTTGAAGGGGAAGCTTAGGGATGAAGGATTCAGTGGCATGAGGTCTAGTGGAAGTAATAGATGAGGTGGTACTAAATAAATTTGAATTTACAGACTCTAAATGACTGATAGAAGGCTTAGGGGTATAAGCAGATAAAGCAGTCAATTCAACAGAATGTTGGAAATAAGCTTCATCAATTTCCTTAATCAAAGTTGTTGTTAATACATCAAGTTTATCATAAGGTTCTAGAACTTTTTCATCTGAATCAAGTGAAACAGTTTCCTTCTTAGTTTCAATAAATGAAATGAAATTAGGATCTATTACACTTATCATATATGGAACTTTTTTATTTAGTTCTAAACAAAGATTGCTCAAAAGCTAAATCAAATTCAATGTCTTAAAAACTTGATAATTTATTGGGGAGAGAATTTTCTTTGACCAATGGATTTTTATTACCTAAACTTTCTACTTTTTTGTTTTTCTTTAAAATTCTGTCAGGATTATCTACTATTACAGCAGGTTCTGGATTAGGATTAGACCTGGTATAGTAGGTTCTTCTCGAAGCTATAATTTTAGTTTTTAATGAAAAGTTTACTTAACAACCCTTTAAAACAAATTTTAAGGTGAAAAGATAAGTAAAAATAATTCCTTTAAGATTTATTTTAAACACCGAGGACTGGTTAGTTCCCCAGTATGGTCGCCATTATGTTGTCACTCCAATAATTCTCAAGGGTTGTTTATATTTTGGTTTAAAGAGTATTGGAGGTAACCACAAACCTACTTTTAAGCCTTAGGATATAGCCTTCCTAATGCTCAGAGAGAGCTCTCTCTATATGATTTATCTTTGTTGATTTTAGTTGATTTTAGGCTAGTTATGTAGGATTACTTGGGATTTGATTTTGATTTGGTTTGTTGGTGGAATCATTGGTTCATATGGATACATGTAGGTCTGAATTAAATTGGGCTAATGGAGTCAAAATGTCAAGCAGTTAGATCAAAATCAAGGTTCTAAAGGGAAGTGTTCACAAGGCAAGATAACTGAGTAAATTCAGATCCTTAGGCTGATGGTGAAAATAGTTTCAATCGGGATGAGAGAGAAATTAATGATTCTCAGATTCGGATAATGAGTGAAAAGATAGAGGTCAATCGAAACTAGGGAGAAATTAAGAATTCCCTAATCTGGATATCAGTAGAAAACATGAAAATGACATAACAGTTCAAGACAGAATGATTTTAAACATATTCTGAAATAACATTCCTGTTATACATTTAGATTTAGAAAAAATTCAAGTATGTGAAAACTTCAGATAAAAACAAAGAACAATTGAGAGTACTTCACGGAAGTGGCCCAACACATGAATCCTGTAATATAATCTCTTTATTTCTCAATCTAGTATGCTGACTTGAAAATGGTACAAAGAACCCTTTGGTTCAGATCAATACATCTATAGAAGTGTTTTAGCAATCCACAATCCACACCTAATACTTCGAAATGTGAAGTATTTATACAAAAACTCTTACAAAATATCCTAAAACAAACTTAGGAATTATTCATGGAAAAATAAATATCGCCATGCAAGAATATAGAGACAGTTATCTAACTAATGCAAGTTTTCCCTTCTTTTATTGAATTTGTTGTTTGTTGTCTTTGATCTTTTGATTATTTGTCTCTTTATTGTTTGCTCAACGAATTTTGTTGTTGAGTGTCTTTCACGTTGGAATTTTTTACTTTGATTTGACTTTTGACTTTTGACTTTCACCTGATACACTTTAAACTTTGATACTATTTGATTGTAAATGCTCTGTTACTGCTTTAAATTTCAATGTTATTGTTGTTCTATAACTGTAAAACTCCCTGATTTGTTTACCTTTTTCCTGACTGATATGTTTTTCATTTGACTGCCCTCTTTTACCATTTTTATTTTCACAATAAATCAATAATTTTCTCCCAAAATTCTGCCTCTGGTAATTTGATCTTTGCCATCCTTCTGAATACTTCATCTGCCTCTGTATATTTTAAAATGTAGGCTTGTTGATAAATAAATGTTTTACCTCATGTTGTAGGTAAAACAGATTCTCAAAAATTTTGTAGAGTACTTTCCCTGTTGGAATTCCTTGTGAAGAAGGAAGGTTAGCTTGATCCTTGGCCACTTCTCTCATTTTATTATCATAATCCTCTTGTTTCATCAATTTTTCATGAATAACTAGAGGATTTGGCAGGCCTTTCTTCCTTAAAGTATAAAACTTAATCATGAACTTGGTTATGGCCATTTCCATGTTTTGGTATTTTTCTTCAAGTTGAACCATTAAATTTCTCTTAGAAATCACCTTCCTAACTTTTAGGATTGTTTCTGTCCTGTCACTAATTCTGATTTCCTCTAATTCTTGCTAATCTTGGAATTAAGAAACTTTATGATTTCATTAGCCTCTTCTGGCTTCTTACCAAGTTCTTCTTTGATTTTCTGGATGGCTTCACCTATTGCTTTTATGAGATCTTTTTATTCATAAATAACCTGGATTGATGGCCAAATATCATTGAAAGATCCAATGATATTGGCCCATAGTTGTTGCTTGGCTTGTGCCATTGGTTCTTTCAGTGTTAAATCTTTTTCTAACTTCTGCAATTTCTTTGTCAATCTGTTTGTCTTTTGTACTTCATTTTTATGCATGATTTGAGCAATTTTTTTCTCATCCTCCAGAATTTTTAGATGTTCTTTAAGTCTATTGATTTCATTGGTTTGGATGGACATTTCCTGCATTTCTTTCACTAATTTACTTGCTTCATTAGTTGGCTGTATTGTTGATGTAGATGACCCTATTGCTGAAGTAGTTGCTGAAGTAACAGGAATTGTTGTAGCTAATGGAAATTATGGTGTCAATGACTCTACTAATGTAGAAGGAACAACAGTAGTGACTATGGGAATAACAGTGACAGGGACTACTTCTGAGCTGGCCTTTTTATCCTGCACCAGCTTATCCATTTCATTTTCAATTTCTTTCAACTGGGCAGTCAACTGAAGAATGAGATTCATCATCTCATCTTTTTGGCTTGCATCCTCTAACACTTCCTTTGCCTGAGGATTTTCAGTAAGAGGTAGTTTTAGTTTCTTCTTTAATGTAACAATGTCTACATTATTCTTCTTTATCAGTTCATCTGCAACTTTGAAATTTGTTGGATCATATCCTACTTCAATAATCAAATATTCTAGTGATTTGATTCTGTTATCCTTAGCCTGTGAGGATGCCTTTTCTAGCTTGTTCTGATCTCTGGTGTTCCCTAGAGTGTTTTTCAACTTCTATACACTGATAGATTTTTTTTCCATTATAGAATACAACATTTCATCAGCTTGTTTGTGAAATTCTAATTGGTCAATTTGATGAAGATATTTTTCTTGAAATTCATAGGATGTCTTTTTATAATCTGCTGATGATTTGGGATGCTTGAATGTGGGCTACAGGAAATTCATTTGCATTATCCTAGTCTTGTAAGAAAATGCAGACAACAATCTGCTTTGGTCACTCCGTGACTATTTCTAGTATTGGTTATATGTATCTGCCTTTAAGGCTTCATTTCTGATATTTATTTATTTTCTTTCTGCATAATGTCCTGATATTTATCTGTTGGCTTGTTGGATGAAGACACTTCAACACTATGCTTCTTTTGAATCATTTGAGTGTTTGATGTTGAAGGTTGGTGTGTTTCTTCAGAAACTGCAGGTGGTGCATTATCTTTTACCACTGCATATGTGTCAATTACTTCAATAGTTTCCACTTCTTCATTTATAGGATGTATTTTTGGCTTATTCCTCTACATCAAGTTAAATTTTGTTTCAGTTGTAGTTTGTGTTGAGTATGATCCTTCTTCTCTGACTCTTTTTGAGTTTCTATCTTCTTGGGTTAGAGTCTGCAAGATGGAACTAGTATCACCTTGCTTCTCTACCTTTGTCAAAGTGTTCTCCAACCATTATGACTAATTAGAGTATTTCTCAATGTCTGGCTTTGACTCGTGCACATAAGGAGTTAATTTACACTTGACTCTTAACTTGCTTATTACTCCTAAAGGATCATAATACCACTGAAAACTCTAACTAAACTTAAACTCCTACAAATCTTTTTCTTCTTGTGGACCTGCATCTCTACTGTTGCAAATAAAATGGCCAACTTGATTCTTTATTTTGAACTGTGTATTTTTTTTGGCTGCCAAGAAATTTATTGCATAAGAATTAAGGATCTACCTAATATACTCAAGGGAAAATAACCTCATTGGGAGGTATTTGGGCAGCTTATATGGAAAAACATTAGATCCATATACCCTAATTTCTATGTGGTTTTGATAGAGGTACCAATATCTTGTCCTACTATGCTCTGATAATTGCAGGATATTTTTAATCTCATCACTGACTCTTGGTTGAATGTTGTTGCTCAACATGTTGACAATTGGATGGATGAACGAGTCAATGAAGTCTGTGTATGTGGACTGTGTAGAGTCTTTTATGATTAATGGAGTCCAAAAGATAACTGACTGTGGATTACCTTCAACATCCAACTCTTGAAAATTGATAGCAAATCTATTAGGTTGAAAGTATAAAAACACGTGGAATAAAATTGAGGAATATTTGAAGACACCTTCTTCAGGAATTTTGACAAGTTGTTCATGAATTGAGTCAGCAAGATACTAAGTAAAATTGAAAATGGTAGCAGGAGGCTGACCAGGGGTGAAAATAGACAAAACCCTAGGACTGAAGCATCAACATGCTTATCTGTGAAATAACCTAGAATAAAAGACAACATGCTAATAATATGTCTGGTTCTTTCAGAAAATATGGCTGCTGGATAAGGAGGATTGGTTTTGGGAGTTTCTACAGATGATGGAATGAAATTTTGGAATATCTAGAACCTCTTGGGGAAGTCTAGATTAAGATACAACTGTGTTAGGGTCTCAATAGACAGAGGGGTTTCATCTGGTCTAGGTTGGATTTGCAGCATTTGATTAATTGATTCAGCTATGATAGTAAATAAAATTTATTTTCCAGGGGTTATAATGGCTCTTTGATAAGGGAAATAACAATATTGACAAAGTTTGATGACCTCAGGACACTGGAAGGTATGTGGGACAATGTACTTGGGAAAATTGGACTCCCAAATGAAAACTTCATCAACTTGGTCAATGGATTTGTTGTGGCTCCAGTAGTGGAGCTCAAGAAGGTTAAACTTAGTGACATGATCGCAAATTTTAAAATATTTGTCAGCTAATGGAGTGTGTTCTACATCCACAACTAGAGGTTGCAAAGGATTGACAGATACAATGGTTTGAGAAGCCATTGTTTTGTTAATTTTACTCAATTGATTACTTTCTGATGGAATAAATAGACTTTGGCCTCTTTAAAATGTTGTGAAATATTTTTACAGTGTGCAAAAGGGTTTGGGAAACCAATTGCTTTCCCTCTGGTCTAGAATGCTTTAATTGATCAAATATTCAGTCTTTGTGCTCAAAAATAGTCTTAGGCCCTAAAGATACTGTAAAAAGATTATCACAGTCAATAGAAAAGGTTTTTTAAAGGTAATATTGGTTTTTTCTATGGTTTACTAAGCTCTTAAAGTGGTTCAAATGATTGAATTACTTTATCTTAGCTCAAAAATGGCATTGGCTGTTCAGGAATACCTGTATAATGAAGCTATGGTTTGTAGAAGATTTTTCAGGAGCAGCGGAGGCTTTCTGAAGCTTCAGAGGTCTTTATACGGCATCAAATTGGTTCTGTAGTATTTGTAGCAACAAATGATCTTGAATTCTGGTAAAAAGTGCTGGAAATCAGGTTGGTTAAGTAATTTGTTCTTTGAAATAGGTCAAGAGTAGCTCTGTATGTGGAAAATGTAACAGAAATGGTGAAAAGGCACAATAGGGTGGTCTTATTTATTATTTAACAGCATTAATTAAATTCTGGGCGCGGGTTAAATTCAAATGACAGGAAGTTTTTCACTAACGGGCAGAAATACAACTCAGTGGTTTTTGCATTGGCAAAAGCAGTCGGGTGGTATTTTTTGGAGGGATGCGACATAATAAAATTCCGCCACGTAGCTAGGAACGGTGATCCGAAAACCGCGCATTTCGCAAGGTCTCAATAGGATTAGAGATCGTGCAATCGGATATGTGATAAAGGGTATTCGCCATTGGATCTACTCAATCGCTATCAGAAAGTTGGGCGAATAGTAGGATTTCATTGGGGATTTTGATAGGCGGGACCCGAGAATTAAATCATTTGATGGGATATATAAAAGGTTAATATGTAGTGGAGTTATAAGGTGGGTCCATGATATATCAAAACCATAGGTTATAAAATAAAACAAGGGTTGGGGAATTCTTTGTAAAGGGAATTAATATAATACAGGATAATGTGTATATGGAAATTAATAAATAAAGTTAAATGTTAATAAGTGTGGGATTTTCACTAAGTTTTAATGTAAAAACTTATATCGGGGAGGGATGTTTCGTTGTGGGACCTAATATATAAATTTAACCATTTAGACTTAGGATAAAGGTTTTTTAGGGGTTTTTGGTGTATTCTTGAATGAAACTGGAAGTTAATTAAGGGTTTTATTTTTCCAAACGAAAATTTGCATTTTTAAACTAAGGAAAAGGGATTTTTTGTAAGGGAAAAAAGAGTGAGGTAAGGGGACAGGGTTAAAATGAAGGGGAAAGGGTAATTTTACAAGGGAAAATGAATTTAGAGGACAATTAGTAAATATGAAATGAGTAATTTCTGCTATCCATGCCTTGTAAAAACTGCTTTTACCTACCCATCAGCTACCCTAACATTTTTTCTTTATTTTTTTGGGTGCAATTGAGCTTGCAGAACCTTATTATTTTTCTTTTAACAACAAACTATCTAATTCTATCCTTATTACTTCCAAGGGCTCAGATTAAACTATTGATCTCCTTATTATTTTCTACCTAACTACTGATTTGCAAAGATTAAACAGTTTGGCTAGATATTTATTCTCTATCTATGAGCATGAAATTTAAAGCTTGAAAGATCAAGATTAAGAAGTTTGACCTTCATAGATTGTGGCATTTTTGACAAGTTTCACACAATATTATTTTGAAAAGTAAAGTAAAAAGTAGTGGCATCTGAATTTGCATCACTTTCATGATCTATTTTTCTCTTTTTTTTGTTGGGGTTCATTTCTTATATTCTTTTTGATCTTTTTCTTTCAGTCCTTTGATTTTTATTTTAGGACTTTTAACCTCTTTACATTTGTTATTTTTAATATGGGGAAACAATTTTGCAAAAAGGAAAGTATGTACATATTACAAGACTAATCATAGTCAATTCAAAATTATGAATCCTATTATTATAGCCCCCTAATAGAACTCATGATGAGGACGCATGAAATATTAATCATTATTTCATAGACTCTAACATTGGATTGAAGACCCACCATATTCCAAAGATTGATATGAGGAATTTTGATGGCAAGCCTTCCAGTAACATGGATACTATAGATTGAGGAATATTTTGATCTCCATAATGTGAAACACACGCAAAAGGTACACATTGCGACTTTATATTTAGAACCCAATCATTTTGTATGGTATCAATGGATTTTTTCTCATAAACCACTTATCACTTGGTCAATTTTTACGGAGGAAATGATAGCGCGTTATGAGGATACAAAGTGCAACACCTTCTTTAGCCAATTGATAAATCTCAAACAAAAGGTTTCAATGGCGAAGCACAATTATGACTTCGAAATATTTAATATAAGGCGGGGGGGGGTGTAGCACTATTGTATCTACACCATATGATGATTGCACAGTGTGTAGACTGTCGATTATCATATGGAACCTTGAGATGCAATATTGATAGCAGAAGGCCCCCCATGTGGCATTAGTGGGGGGGGTGGGGGGTGGTCACACGTTTGTTGAGAATTGTCCTTCAATCCCTTTTAAGTAGGACCATTAGATCGTTTATATAAACTTAGGTATGCAATAAATGTATTTTTTCATTCTCCTGCGGGAATAACTCACTTAATACTTTCATATGACAGATCAATACCATTAGAATGTCAAAATTAGTTAATCACTGAGGAAAATTTTGCCACACGTTTGTATCCTATAAGTTCAAATGTTTTTTCGCGTTGAAAAATAATTATAATCAACACACAAAATGCAAGATAATATATGCATAAAAATATTCAAAAAGAAATTTGTCATTAAGTCTGCAAATACTTTCGGAAGCAAGAGAAATATTCAAAATTCTAACCTGCAAATTTTTTCAGGACCTCTTTCTCTAGTATATAGGTCTTCTCCAAAGTCTTGCCACTATTATTCTCTCATACAACGACAAGATCGTTGATAGAATATGTGTTGGTAGGAACTCTCAATACATGATCTTGTCTAGAGTTCTAGGGCCATTCACTGCCTTAATGGTGAATATTTTGGTATACGACTTCAGAAAAACAACTTGACAACCAGTGCAAGATATATTAACAATTGATCAAAGAATACATGATTAAATGCTAGTTATAGAACAAAAAATTTTGATTAGAGAGAACATTGCAAGAACCTTTGGAATTTATATCTCCAGAGATCAAAAATTTATCTCTTGGAGGGATGATCAGTTCCAATTGCTCCAAGTTGACAAGGAAAATCTGAGGAGAAAAATTGCTAGAGTCAAATGTGTAGGGGATGCCTTCTGCCTCAATGGTCCTATGAATTCTCGTTTTGGTAGGAAACATGGTCTTTGCAGGCTTCAGTGCATGGGTACTATTAATGTAATTCTGGAACTCAAATGCCAAAAACCTTTGTATATATCATCACTAATAGTAGTGAAAAAACATTCAAAATTTCTATTTACTTATGTTTAGAAATCAGGAAGCTTGCAACTTTAGTTAGAATTATCCTTTCATGATAATTACTTATGAATTTTGTTGGAAATTTTCTTATTATGTTTTTATTCTTTAATCAAGCAATTACCAAACATAGAAACATGAATATCACAATACACAAGAAACAAAATATATTGTCGCCAAGCCAAGGAAAAACCTCTCCAATTGGAAACCCAAGAAATTATCTTGTTAGAGAATCAAATCAAAGTGATATATCCAAGAACCATGAACAAAACTCTAGATGCCAAGTCAAAAACTTCTTCTACACAAAAAAACCATAAATAAAAAGCCAACAATAAATCTTCAACAAGGCATAACTTCCACAAATAAGATATAAAGAGAAACCCTTCTTCAATCTTAGACTTTGTCCCTCCTCTTCTTTTTTATTCCTTCCTATGATATTTCAGATCAACTCGTGTGAATTGTGTGTGTCCAAATGAGCTCAACTCTCATTTTATTTATACTGTCTAGAGGGGTGCAAATAAACATTTCCATTAGGGTAGGGCTAACTTGACAAGTAGGCCGACTTGGTATATAGAGGGGTTTTTGAACCAAATTACATATTAAAAAATATTTTTCCTTTTTCCTTACAATATAACCAAATAGGAATTTGACTCTTTGACTCAAAAAATCCTAGAAGCATGAAGAACACTCTTATCTAATAAAATAATAATAATAATAATTTTTCTTCTTCTTATTTTTCTTCTTTTTCTTTACATAAAATATACAATGATATAAGTACAAAGATATTTATGAAGACCCAACCTAGTTAAATTTTCTAAAAATCCCCCTTAACTAGGGAGGTATTCATAGTTCCATAACCTGTACAAGGATACTCCTCAAATTGAAATATTTTGATAAGAAGAGTCAGATCGATAAGCCATATTTAAGCATTAACATCCTAACCATCATTTTTAAATTACAACATAGTAGAGCCTTAACTTGGAAAGATATAAATCTCCAAAAAAATAGAACACAATTCTAGGAGGCATACATCAGACACATCAATCTTTCAAGGCACATGCCCCATATAGATGTTCACAAGGTATGTCCTTTCAGGACTATTCTTACCTTGGATTACCAATCCTCAAAGAATATTGATCCTCTTTGACCACTCTTATCTTGGATTACCTTGTCAGATCCTCAAAAAGTGTCGGTACTTGGGACTACTTACTATATTGGATTCCCAATCCTCAAGGAGTACCAGTCCCAAATGCTTATCAATCCTCCATTCTCCCTCTAGTGTGATACACTAGATGTATAAATGTTAGTCCGGGCCTAGTGCATGACACATATGGAGAATATGGTGTCTACCATCACTTCCCATCAACCAAGGAGGAGGTCCTTAATCCTAAAAAATGGAGGATATTTCTTACTCCCTTTAAATTAGGGAGACATCATCACAATCCTTAGTTGGTATCATACTTCATCAATGCGTCAACTACTTGTTCTTCTATGGAGATCTTTGTGGTAGCTGTAAGGATTCCTGTTTCACAATAGATAATATATGATATTTTACCTTCTTTCACATTTCATCTTCATGGAAGGGTTCCTCATATCCTAGCAACATCACATCGTATCAAAATTGGATCTAGTTAGTTAGAAAAAATCATTTTTATCAGCTGGCTCATTTGTCATCTTCAAGGAGCCAAGCTTCCTCACAACTGCTAGCACATGTCTTCTTCTTACATAAAAAAGTTTTGCCTCATATTCTTCAAAATGTCATATCAAATTTTCAATATCAATTATTTCATTATACTTGTTAGAGCCATCAAAAGTGTTATCCACACAATTCACGTGTTCCATGATCAAACCATGTAGTTGTAGGCACAACACCATCATTTAAATTCTCCTTCCAACCTTTTCACATCTTTTTCAATATGTCCTACCTAGGAGCCAAGTCATATCTAAGTATATCATCAATATTAAAGTTTCAAAATTATAATATCTTCTAGTCAGAGTGTTATGTAGATTCTCTGACTTTCTCCCTTCGAAGTCAACATTCCTTTGCACGTTCTATATTCATATTTTAACAAGGTTTTGCTTCATATTTTAATCATTAATGTGTTCCTGAATGAACTCATCATCTGGAAACTTTAATATCATCAAGGTTCCTACAACTCCCTCTTCCATCATGCTCATCATTATCAATGATTCATCATCAAGCAAAAGTCTTGCTTTACTTTTTTCTTCCATCCTTATCATCTCACTTCCATAATTTTGATAGCCTTCATTATGCGCCTGCAATTATCGATAAGTACAACCAAACAAAAATATACAAATAAAAGAACATGATGTCAATCTTGTCAATCTAGGGTTTCCATGATTTTCTCAAAAGTGTACTTCTAGTATTCTAGAGCTACAAACCCTAGAAATTCATTGATATAACCCTTGTTAGGTTTTATACTCTAAGTGGAACCATCTAGTCCTAAGATTTGAGTTCAAGCCCTAGAATTTATCTTAATACAATTTTTCTAGGGTTTTATGCATACCCTAGATTATCCTTTCAAAAATATCATTCATTCGTGCAAACCTTAGATACAATTTAGAGTTTTCCTAGAGGGAAAAATTAACTAGGGTTATGGTTTTTGCTGCTAGGGTTGATTCAATATAAGATTCAGAAACCGTAGATACCCAGAGTCTATAAACCCTAGAAACTACATATTTATTAAGACCTACCAAAAATGAATTGCAAAACCATACAAGCATATTTCAAAACCCTAACTCTTGTCATACCTTATATATAAAGAATATGCTTCATTAGCATAGTATAGATTGTAAATGATCATGATTAATACGTACATCTTACAAATTTTACATGTCTTCATCATCAATTTTTTTTAGCATAGGGATCAACCAATACATTCATAGAGATTTAAAAAAAACTTTAGTCTTCTTTCCATTGATCCATACATCATCTTTTTTCAAAGCTCTAGGTCGACTTCATGGTGAAGTTTATCTTATTTTATATGTATAGATAAGAAATTCTTGTCATATATATATTTTATTCCTCTCATTAAGACCACTCCAGGATGTAATTTCTATCCAAATATCATAAGCCATATATGATTGTTGTTGTTTAAGTCATAGTTATCCCTTCAAGTCTGATTTCCAAATCAGAGTCACAGGGATACATTGTGTCCCACAATCGAACCATAGATTATATGAGCGAGTCATTGTAGATCCACTCTAAAATTATGTATGTCACTGTATAATATTTTATTCCATGTCAAAGTATGGCTACACCTCTATAAACATACTTTAGAGAATGATTCTAGACAAAATCATTGTCACATAGGTATAAGAGCTGCCACCATTTGAAGAATGCGAATTTTATGATAATACTTCCACAAAGTGTGAGAGTTGACTTGAGACTCTAAATATTAATTGTGATTCATGGTATATAGTAGACCGTAGAGATCAAGATACTGTATAGAATATGCCATTATAATGTGTGCCTCGAGCCATAGAGATGACTTATGCGAGCCTTTGAAAATTATTTGTAGAGAAACATCAAACCATTGTTGATTTGAGCCATTGTAATATATATGGAGTCACACATACAGTTTTTTCATAGCATATATGCCATCGAATTGATCAAGATACCACAAGTATGAGCCAGTGTATAATATTAAATGAGCCAGTGTAGAATATTAAGCGATTCATCATAAATATATGTCGATCCACAAAGACAATGCAAACACTATGTATTATGAATATGAGACAGAGTGAGCCACTGAACATAAAGAATAATTCCATTGTGACTTACCTATGTATCAGGACCACCGATCCACTTCAAATTAGGTTTTCGATCTTTTTCATTTGATTCATGTGAGAGAGAGAGCCATGCAATATTGAATAACATTCGAAGCATAAAACAAACAAACCATAAACAAATACATGTAATTCTCAGAGATATAATAGACATGCGAGTCTCAAATTGTGTACCAGATACAACTCATGGTAATATAATGTCATTATAACATAAGTCGAGCCACAATGTCATTGTTATACACAAAATCGATGAGTTTGATCTTTGACCATGTATGCGAGCCACATATATGTGTCAACAATCCAAATATGGGATATACAAGCCATGAGATTCTGATGTGATATATAAAAAAAAATTGATCCATCAGAAGTTATGATTTGATCCCTAAACTCCAAATGAGCCACCAAAAAAATAAATGAGATTCTTAAAGGAATGTGACCCTGTGAGTAAGCCAAAAAATAAGAACTTTTGTATGGTGATGCCACCACAATTAATGCTATTGTAAGAGAAATATAGATCCACAGTAATATGTATCGAGCCCATAGATGAAAAGACAGAGCCAAAATATATATATGAATAACAAGACACATCACAATAGAAGGTTGCTGACTTCAGATTTCAATAGAAACATAGAGATAACTCAGACTATTTTATAACACTAGAAGAAAAATTGGAAAACTTCATAAACTTGCATAGAACATATACTTCCCAAAAACTTGAATCAACTCAGAGTATATGCCAACATGAGGGATATTCAGCCTCCTGCTACAAACCTTAGTTCTAATTACATATTGATAAATCAGGAGGCTTGCAACTTTAGTTAGATTTCTTCTTTCATGATTTTTGAATTTTGTTGGAATTTTCTTATTATGTTTTTCTTCTTTCATGGAGAAATTATCAAACATGAAAACATGAACATCACAATAAACAAGTGTTTTCGCTGCGACAAACACCCTCCAAAAATTTTTCTACACTTGAATTTTGGAGCCTCCTTGTGATCATACGATCTATCATTCCAAGTTGATCATAATCACTTCATGTTTGGTTGATGTTTTGCTAAGTGTTCGGGTATTATTCTGAGATTCTAACTATTGAAGCCACTTGCTTACACATTCTTATATTTTTGATGCATTTACAAACAAACCTATTTATATCAAGCTTAAGAGTCCATGTAAGTTATTTGAAGATAAAGCATTGTGTAATATTAGAAGACAGTGCCTGCACAATCCATGGTAACACTAATTGTGCAATATTTACAGTGCTTACATTGCGCAAATCTCAAAAATTGTGCTATCCCTGATGATAGTGCTTCCGCAGTTGATAGGGACAGTGACTGCACAATCCATGTGGATAGTTAGTGCAAAATTTCAATTGACTATCTCCCTCACTCTTAGCGTGAAAATTCCTTGAAATGCAACAACTGTAATTTATTCTTCTAACTGATTAATTATTTTGTTTATTTTTTATGGAAAATAAAAAATAAATCACATTGAAATTCTTCATAATAAAATTACACAACGAAAAATAAATTGGAATTGAGAAAATAGAGCACACACATAATAAAAGTGACACTGATATTTTTGGAGAAAAGTCCTCGGAAAAACCCAACTTGGAAAAACATTACAGAAGAGAAGGGTTTATTTTATTATATCTGACAAAAAAACCTCAGTACAATATTTGGATGTCCATACCAGCAATCCTCGGCAAAAAAAAATGGCAAAAATATTTGAGAGACAAATTGTCTCACTCCACACATGATCCAACTCCAAAAACTACCTCTATTGGTTGCTCGAACTAGCCTTGAATGGACCTTTGTGCAATGCTTGTGCAATATATACTCACAATTCTCTTGAAACTGCTCAGAATATGATGTCCTAAATGACTCTATCTCTGGAAGTTACTCACTAATCCTTCTGGAAATTTTCCTGACCTCTAGGACCTACATCACCCTACTCCTCATCAGAATTGAACTGCCTTCTTAAGGCTTCAATGCAACCCTTGCGTATCCTCTGAGTGGAATAACTCGACCTCTCTGATGTTGAATCTCTAGAACTGAAAAGATCCTATGGAATATCACTATTGTTACTCCTCAACCTTCTGCTTCCTTCTGACTCGAACTCTTCTTTCGTGCTTGACTTCTCCAACTGTATAGTTTGATCTACCAAGGAACTCACTCTCCCTATGCCTCTGATGTGTTTAACTCCAACCCCATAAAATTTATCTTATAATCTCTCATTGGCTCACCAATGACCATGATTAGATCTCCATTAATGGATAATATCATCTCAAACTCAATCAATTTGAGTTTCTAGAGCATTCCCACCTTTCCTTAATTAATTACTATTAATTAACCTACTTTCCTAAGTTATACTTAGGATAAAATTAAATGATGGTTAATTAGTTTAATTAAGGCCTTTCACAAGTTGATCTCACAAAACCTTTTCTAGGATTTGAAGATATTGTGTTCTTAGCCTGTGATACAAATCAAGACTAGAACACCCATTTGATGCTACAAGAACTAACACTTAGTTACAAATGTACCATTATCTGGGTGAGTTTCTCAACTCTCACTTTTTCTTTCATAAGTGTCCCTTTTACTTTTGCGACCATCATTTTTTATTTCTTTCACATTCGTAAGTGTTTCTTCTACTCTCCTTCACTTTCACTTTCTTTATCTTTTGCAAGTGTCGTTTTCACTTATTCTTTTACTGTTGAGGGTGTCACTTTTGGTTATTTCCACTCTTGCATGTGTCACACTTTAGCGCACCACTAGAGGCAGATCTAAGCACATTATCCTTCATTAGCTAATATTATGTCATAATAATATGTGCTAGACGCTCTTCCACAATTCAACCCACTTTCTTGTTGTGGTCGACGCTTGTTTTCAAACTTGTATTCTAAGCATCACAAAGCTATGTTTCAATTGTCGCACTTAGAAATAAGTGTCGTTTTCACTTATTCTTTTACTGTTGAGGGTGTCGTTTTTTGGTTATTTCCACTCTTGCATGTGTCACACTTTAGCGCACCACTAGAGGCAGATCTAAGCACATTATCCTTCATTAGCTAATATTATGTCATAATAATATATGCTAGACACTCTTCCACAATTCAACCCACTTTCTTGTTGTAGTCGACGCTTGTTTTCAAACTTGTATTCTAAGCATCACAAAGCTATGTTTCAATTGTCACACTTAGAAATAATTATAGCTTTGTTGTCTTTTCAAGGTGTGCATGTGGATATTAAGTATTATGCATTATCTTGGCTTTTTTTCAATGCAGTAAATGTGTGTGATCATTGTTTAGGGGCTAATTTTCATGTTTTGTTCTCTCTTGTTCCTTTGATCTAATACTTGGACATTTTTTGTGCTTTCCCTTGTCTTCACACTTTGCATACCTAATCCCAAGCTACTGGATGAGCGCATTAAAAATTCTTATCTAGAAAGGATGCATCATATACCTCTTACAACTGCACATTGCTTTATCCTAAGGGAAACCTCTTCCACATACACATTACACAATCTTGAACTACAATCCCTCAATCTCTTCCTGCTTAACCTTGAAAACTACACCCAAGGCTAACTCCTACTTGCCTCCATTTCACATGGCATAGTCCTAATTAATAGTGAAGCCTCCTCTTGACCATTGTTGATGAGAAATGTGCAATACAAAATCTCTCTCCCCTTCAAGGTGAAGTAAGAATCCTCAAGGTATAGTGATCTAGCCTTTTGTCACTTACATTAATCACCTACGCAATCCCTTCACCAGGTGAGCCTCCTATTTTGCATTGCATAGTTCTATGGGACAGTAAGTCCCTCTCTAGGCCACTACAACCATCAACTACGCAATACTGGAGTCTTCTCCTATATCAATGCACATTGCACAGATACACTGGCTAGTCCAGTCTCTCCTGCTGATTGAAACCCCTCAATACGCAGTACCTAGTCCTGTATTGCATCCTACTGTGCATTGCATAATTATAGTGGACATTGAGGTCATCCCTTAGTCCTTATGAAGCTCAACTGTGCAATTCTTGTCTCCTCTACCTTGAAAATTTCTCATTGCGCATCCTTGGTCATCAAGATCATCATCCCTGTCTCCTGGACTTCCCACTTTGAATAAATTTGAAGACCCTCTCTCTATTGTGCATTGTGAAGTTATACTGGACAACATGGTCATCCCTTGGTCATTTTTGAGCTCAATTGCACAATTTCTAGTATTTCTCTCTCCAAACCCTTTCCCTTTGTTTTATCATAGTTAACATCTTCCATGAGCAAGAAAATGTAGAATATGTGGTTTTCGGATTAATGTTGGCATGCCATGAGTGGAATTGATTTAGAAGTGTTAGAATATCACTATGGTAGGGTGATGGTCAAGGGAGGTTAGTAATAAAAGGTTAAAATAAGGACATTCATGGAGACAATACACAAAGATGATACTATGTAGGACATGAAAGAATATTGGACCAAGGAAAACAAATTGAAAATTATGTTGAATTGGAAGGATACAACACTTATCTAGACCCTTTGGAAGGTAAAGATGAAGTAAAATAAAAATCCATCTTGAAGTATTCGAATTCATAGAAGCAAAGAGAAGAGTTTGGAATTGATACAATGAAGTCTTATGTCACCATCTCCAAGTCATGGCTTCTCAAAGTGTCACCACAAAAGTCATATGTGTCAATTTATTTTGTCACATCACTTGTGGAATGAAATTATGTAATTTCCAAAAAATGAGAAATTTTAAAATGTGTGGAAGCCCGAGGGTCCCACATGGAATGTGAAAATTCACTAGAAATACTAGAGTCATGTAGGAGCTCAAAGGCCACATAGGAATTTGAAAAGTCATAGTATAAGCTCGAGAGTCATGAGGAAGCTCAAGATTCAAATATGAGGTGGAGATTCACCTCATTTGTTATAAATACACCCTCACAACTCAAGAGAAGGGACTTTTGGACTTTCACCTTGGATTCTCTAGCTTGGCATAGGCGAGAAGATATTTCTTTGGAGAAGAAAGTGGTGAATTAATGTTCCACTATTTGGGCTAGTGTTGCATCGTTGTAATCATGTATATTGGTAATTTCACTTAATATAAGAAGATATTTTAGGAAACACACTTTCACGCAAATGTCGTGAATGATTGTGATATAATTCTTTCATTTTTTGCAGTGTATGCTTATGTTTACACATATTAATGAAACTGAACTATTTTGTTGGATTTGGCATGCATCTTGTTGAATGTGTGTTGTAACTTGATTTTATGATTTTTGTTATCTTGTGAAGTAATTTGTAGGTTAACTAATGATTCGTTCCATGCTCTTGTGTGTTTAATTTAGAATTGTACTATTACTTTTCTTCTAGAGGCTCACTCTCTTTTTCCCTTCTGTGAAAGTACCATATATACATTACAATCATATGTCTATGATAATGTAAATTTACTTACTTGTTTCAAAAAAATGCGTGCATAATATCTTATGTTGATAATTGCAGTCAAGGAATATCCTAAGAATAATGGTGACCAAACCTATTATCCAAATGGGGTTCCTACTACAAAAGGTGTGAGGTCTAGTTGGAAATTCATACCTGGGAGACTCCCTTTGTTGGCAGATTTCCAACACCGTCACAAGTGGTGCCAGAAGGAGGGCTAGAAGAAAATATGAGCCCATTGAGTCTATTTTGAATCTCTTATCTTTATTGGCTCATTCCCAAATAATAATCTCAAGATTTTTTTCTAATAGATAAAATATTTTTCTCCTTGCGGAACTTATTTACAAATGATCTCAATTGAAGTTTGATGGCGAGGGCGGAATATACATAACTGAACATGCATCTCAATTTCATAATTTTTATGATTTTCATGAATTGAATTTTGAGGATGCTACTTGTAAATTATCCTCCCTCACACTTAAATGTCGTGTTAATTTGTGGTGTCATACTTTACCATATCCTTACATTCATTCATTTGAAAAAAAAATCAAGGAGATTCATCAAGCCTTTGATATGTATGATTACCAAGATGTTTATAAAAGTGTTAATCAAATTAGAATGAATCTTGTTGAATCAATAGAGGGTCTTTCCAATGGATGTATTCACCTATGCTATGAGTTTCTTGAATAAGATGTGGATTGGGATTTATTTAAGGAAAATTTTTGGCATTTGGTTCAAATCTCTTTGAAACATTATGTATTTTAATCCTTGGTTGATTGTGCTCTCCCAAATTTTATTAACCACGAGACACCTCTAATATCATAGGAGAAAAATTTTGTACCTTGGCCTCCTCCCTTGTCATTTCATAACAAGGTGGTCTCTAGTTCTATTGTTGAAGTCGGGAAATTTTAAAATCAAATTGTTGATACTCCTCTTCCACCCTTTTTTTGTTCCCACATTCAAGTTATTATCCGAGAAAACTTTCAATTTTCTAATAAATCCATGCAGCCTAAGGTGTATTGATCCCTTGATTCCTAAATATCACCAAAACCTTGAATCTAATACCATTAAAAGTGTTTTTTCTTCAAGGGATACCTATCATCCCCTATTATCTACATCTCATGGCCCTTTTTACATTCATCAGTTTAATCAATATTATTAACCAACAATTCCTTTCGATGCTCTAAATTATCAATTTTCTGGTCCAAGTTCTGATCAAGTAGAAGGTGGTCATATTCCATAGGTAGAGGAGTAGAAGGTTGACGATACTTTGATCTTTATTCATGTTTCAAAGTCCTCTATGTCAAGATGTTTTCCCTTCATTATTGGCTAACCTAGAATCTTGTGATCTCGATAATCAGTAAAATGAAATTGAATCTCTTAACCAAGAGAAAACCTTAGACACTCATAATTTTAATGACCAAGATCCCATTGATGAATGTCGAGGTATATCGACCAATATTTTGATTTCTCAAGAATATTTTATTATAGGAACTTCTTCTTTAGCTTATTATCTCTTGTGTCATACTACATGTAAAGAATTAACTTGTGATGAAAATGTCTCATTCTCTTCGAATCTACAATCCAATGATATGAATTTTGAATTGAAAAAAGGTGGTAAGGCCAAACATGAAAAATAATAATACGTTGAAATTATTGAGCATCCATTCCATTCCTTGCAATTTATAGTCTTGCATAAGGTTAATTATTTAGTTCACATTGCTCATGAGATTCCTTTGATCTATACATCCATATTTATGCAATCAGAAGAATCTTATGAATTGAGTAATCAATTTGTGGAGGTTGAAAAATATGATCAAACCAGTGATGTATATGGCTTCCATCTAGGTAATAGTGACATAGTTGAGATAACTGATAGTAGTTGTCTACATACAATTCACGATCTAAATCAACTCTCAAAATATAATTATTCAACATTTGAAAGTTTTGTGACTGGTCAGGGAGTCAAGAAACTTCAACTCTCGTTGATGGTTATGTCAGGTTCTCGCAATCCTGATAGGGTTCCCGAACTAGGTCATATCTGTATTTACTTTCATAATTATTTTATCTGTATTGTTTCACTAGATGCAAACTCGTTCTTGAGATATTTTCATTGTTTCCAAGTCTATTTCCTTATTTTCAAGGTTGTGTTTCTAATCGGATACAAAATTTTGTTTCATTTAATTCATATTCATGTAAACCTATTGCATTGAACCCAAGATCTTTCATGGATGCACATATCTATGAATATTATCTTCCTGATTATTGAGATAAATATCATCATTAGCTAAAGAATTCATATATGTTAAGTGCTTATGTGAATAATAAACTCCTAATATGTCTTGTGAATGCTATGAAGCTAATCATTTTCATTTTGGCACAATCAATATTTTTGAGTATCATTCGATGCTTGAATAATTTAATGGATCAAACCCCCATGATGATATGGATACTAGATTTGATTTAACATATGCATGTTATTCTAATTGGTTTCCCAGATTCACAAGGGGATTTTTCTTTTTTATAAACCAAGCTTTCATATTACTAGTCTGCTATGGAATTGGACACAAGGAATTAATCGGGAATCAAGAATCTTGTATGTAAAGCTGCCAATATGATCATAATATTGGATCAAATAACTTCCGTTCAAATAATAATTTTCCCACTATTATATCTGATGATATTTGTTTTACATTGATTGATCTTGTTGAACCCATATATTTTTATGATTTATCATTTCAATGTTCAAATACTTGTCAAGTAGTTGAGGCACTTTAGCCTTTGATGATGGTTATGTCAAGTCATAACTATCTTGATAAGGTTTATGAATGAGATCAGGTTATATTTTCTTTGCAAGATTCTTCCCATGATTCGAATGCACTAATTGAAAGTTCATTCTCCCTAGCGTTTTAAGGTTTTCAAAATGATTGTTTTGAGTTCCATGATCAAATCTATGATTGGATGGAAAAATCTTATTTAGTAAGCTCTATCATAAATAATAAGTTTCGATATTTATTGATGTTTTCTAAGAATGAGAACATGAACAAAGGCACATTCACAAGAATATTTTGAGGTTTGTATGATTGTGGTTCTAATAAAAAAGGTAAGGCTTTAGAATGGTTAAAGTTATTTATTGTGCACATATTTATACCAGTAGGAAATACCTTATATTTCTTGTACAAGTGATTCATGAGCATATCTTTATTTTTTCACATTGCTTTATATTTGTACTAACTGCCTGCATCTTTCTACTTGCAGGCCAGGAGCAAATTCTTTGGTTGCATTGGAAATTTCACTTCACTTAGCCCTGACCTTCTCACTAGTTAGGTTAGTAGTAGATCTATCTTCATTTTAGCTTATCTTTTGCATTACATCGACCCTGAATTTTTTTCTGCATCTATTCCTTGCATTTGTTTCTTGATTTCTTGTATGTTTCTTTTTATTTCAATCTTAAATTTGTTCTCTTTTCTTCTTATGCTATGGCTTCTATTTCACATTTTTTTATAATAATATCATGCATGGAAACTACTATTTTCTGGCTCAAGAGATAATTTGTGAAGCTTTGAAAGGGAAATTGTGATGATGAAAAACACTTGGATAGCCCATGATATCCTTCTTTACATGGGTTTGATATCTTTAAGGTCAATGATGTATGAATGGAAATACAATTCATTAAAATGGAAAGCTATAAGAAGAACCAAGATGCCCGTATCTATTTTATGAGCTTCATTTCTTTACTCGGTATGGTAATTGAATGGTTTTTTTCTTGTCGATACAATAAAGTAGAGAAAGGAAAGGAAAAAACTAAGAGCATGCATATTAATTTAATAGGTATATAAAAGTATTTAAAGGAATAAACTCTCCTACTCTCAATAAGTCGGGATTCCTCTTCCACCCTAGCGATATAAACACTAATAAAATTCCAATGAGAATATTGAAATTAAAATAAGGGGTGAAAGAAGAGAAAGGCTTCTTGCACAGAGAGGTGAAGAAAGAAATTTTTTTGGGGTAATGAATAGGCCTGCTCCCAACAGAGCAGCACCAGAGATGGAACTAAAAATCTGATAATCTTAAACTTGAAAATATATACTATCCTCTTCCCAGATCAAAATAATTGAGATATGGTAAGTGTTCTAAATTTTTTTAGCCAAGAAAGGGGATGGGAGATACTATATTTATAATCAAGATAAATGGGGAAGATGAGGATGCCCACACAGTGAATCAATACTTCATGAAATACTAGACTATGTGCATAAATCTAGCCTCTAAACAGAGAAGTTATAGTTATTCCCATGTGTTTCTAGGTGTTGTTACTGCGATAAAAAACCTCTAAAATTTTGCCTACACTTGAATTTTAGAGCCTCCTTGTGATCTTACAATCTGTGGTTCGAAGTTGATCATAGTCACTTCATGGCCGATGTTTTTCTAAGTGTTCATATCTTTTTCGAATATTCTAACTATTGAAGCCACTTACTTACACATGATTATATTTTTGATGCATTTACAAACACACCCCATTATATCAATATTAGCAGTTTATGTCTATCCTTTGAAGACAAACATTGTGCAGTCTTTGAAGATAGTGCTTGCATAATCCTTGGTAATGATAATTGTGTAGTGGAGAACAATGCACAAAACTCATAAATTATGTAGTTCTTGATGACAATGATTCCACAGTTTATATGGACAATGAATGCACAACCCATGTGGATAGTTAGTGTGCAATTTTAGTTGATAGTCTCCCTCACACTTATTTGCAAATGTACCATCATCTGGGTGAGTTTATCAACTATCGTTTTTGCTCACTTTTTCTTTCATAAGTGTCACTTTCACTTTCATGATTGTCATTTTTTCTTGCTTTCACTTTTTCAAGTGTTTCTTTTTATTCCTTTCAGTTTATTATGTGTTTCTTTCACTTTCTTTAGCTTTTGTAAGTGTCATTTTCACTTATTCTTATTGTTACAAGTGTCTCTTTTGATTGTTTTCACTCTTGCATGTGTTGCACTTTGGTGCACAACTAGAGGAAACTCTAAGAATGTTCTCCTACATTAGACGATCATATATATCATAATAATATGTGCTACACACTCTTCCATAGCTCAATGCACTTTTTGGTTGTATTCAACTCTTGTTTTCAAACTTGTATTCTAATTGTATCAAAGCTACATTTCAATCGTCACACTTAGAAATAATTGTCCCTTTGCTGTCGTTTCAAGGTATGCGTGTGGATCTTGAATACTGTCATTATCTTAGCTTGAGCTCAATGGGGTACATGTGTGTGATCATTGTGTAGGGACTAGTTTGCATGTTTTTCTCTCTCTTGTTCCTCTGATCTAACACTTAGCCATTTTTTGGCTTTCCCTTGTCTTCAAACTTTGCATACTCTAAACTCCCAACTACTATATGAGTGCATTGCACATTCTTAGCTATAAATGATGCATCCCTTATCTCTTACAACTACGCATTGCGCTATCCTAAGGGAAACCTCTTCCACAAACACATTGCACAATATTGAGCTATATTCCCTCTGTCTTTTCCTACTTACCCTTGAAAACTGTGCCCAAGACCGACTTCTGCTTTCCTCCATTTTTCATGGCACAGTTCTAGTGGAAAGTGGAGCATCCTCTTGAACATTTTTGAAGAGAAATGTGCAATAAAAAACATCCCTCCCCTTCATGGTGAAATGATCATCTTCAAAGTACAAAGATCTAGTCTTTTATTACTTACATGAGTCAACTGCACAATTCCTTCACCAGGTGAGCCTCCTATTCACATTACATAGTAATAGTGGATAATAGGTCTCTCTCTAAGTGATTATATCCCTCAATTGAACAATCCTAAAGTCTGATTTGCAATCACTACACATTGGGAAGTTACAATGGCTAGCCTTGTCTCTCCCGCTGACTTAAACACCTCACTACGCAGTACCTTGTCATGTCTTGCTTCGTACTATGCACTGCGCAATTCCAGTGGATAGTGAGTTCATATCTCAATCCCTATGAAGATCAAAAATATAATTCATGTCTCTTCTCCCTTGAGAACTATGAAATGTGCATCCTTAGTTAGCAAGCCCATCATCCTTTTCTCCTAGACTTTCCCACTACCCAAAACTTTGAAGATCCTCTCTCTATTGTGCATTTTGGAGCAGGTTCCCCTGGGGTACACTTTTTGGGGATATTTTTGTATAATTTTGTATATGTGCGCTGCGCAAATGAGTCAAGGGGATTTGGGGCGGGTCAAAATCTATATTTTTGATGTAAATGGGTTTAAGGGTAAATTGTGGGCCTCAAACCATGGTTTGATACCATATTATCTACGCGCTAGAAGAATATATATAGGTAGATTGAGTTTAATAAAAGTAGTTCAACTTAACTTGATGTGATATTATGATGTCATTTTTTATGCATCTGTAATACTTTGTAAGGGTTTTTGTTTGGGTTGGGTAGAAAGGCTCATGCTGGTTATGTGCACGGAGATCTAATCCTGGCTATGTGTGGACTCTGCCAACTATGTGCGTGGAAGGGTTATGTTTCAGGGGAAATTCTAATGCATCGAAAGGATCTGAATTAATACAAGGACTGGTTTTGGTGAAACATTGTGTACTGATCTGAGTTATCTATTATGTTTAAGATCACATTTCTTCTGTGTTTCTTATTTATATTTGTGCGAAGAAATCTGTTATGGTGATTTATGCATATTGATGGTTGATGAATCTGCTTAAGTGATTACACATTGTTTAGATCTGGTTCTGGTTTTATTATATTGTCTCTGCGCTAAAGAGATCTGTGATTCTTTCTATAATATATTAAGTATTGCGCACATTTTTTTATGATTTATATAAGTCTGCAATTGATCTGCATAGGGCCACTTCATTATTTTATTCCTAAGGGTTTGGAAACCTGGTTCCATCACCCCCCCATACTACTTCGGGTGAGACTTTAATCTACGCAAGCATGTCACTACCAAAAGGGCCAATAGTTGGAGGGTTTTTTGGTTGCATAATAAAATCTGAACCTGGGTTAGGACCCCTCAGGCCAACAGTGCTTTGCGCAATTCCAGTGGACAACATTGTCATCCCTTGATCACTGTTGAGCTTAAATCCACAATTCCTAGTCTCTCTCTCTCAAAACCCTTGTCCATTGTTCTATCACAATCAACATATTCCATGAGGAAGAAATGTAGAATAGATGGTTTTTGGACTGATGTTGGCTTGTCATGAGTGGAATTCATTTATAGGTGTTATCATCTCAACATGGTTGGGTGATTCTCAAATGAGGTTAGCCATAAAGGGATAAAATAAGGGCATTCGTTGAGATAAGACACAAAGATGATACTATGTAGGATATGAAGGAATCTTGGACCAAGACCAAGAAATGGCAACTCATGCTAACTTTGAAGGTCCCAAAACTTATCTAGCCTCTTTGAAGGGTGAATATGAATTAGAAACAAGGATCCATCATGGAGAAGTTAAATTCATAATAGAAAAGAGAATATCTTGGCATTGACACATTGAATTATTGTGTCACCATCGCCAAGTCATGGCTTCTCAAAGTGTCAATGTATTTTTCCACGTCACTTTGTATAGATTAATGTGTATATTCTAAACTCCTCATGAAATTTACTAAATAAAAAGACTAGAAGCTACTCTATTGATTCGCGGAATAAAATTAGCGATCAAGAACACATATCATTAACATGCATCAAGATTCAACACACATACACATTGATTTATCTAGGGTAAAACAAATGCTCAAATCCCCTTATTATTTGTATTACACTAACCAAAGAATCTGGACAAATAAAATATGCTTGCTCAAGTTTGAGCACAACCTGCACCTGTATCTTCTATCCTCTTCCTGCCAGACTGAACCTGACCAATACTTTGCCAAATTTTCAAGCCTCCAAGATCTTATTTCCTTGCGTTGTTCCCGGAGGAATTATCCCCTATTTTTTAGGGAAATTACTTAATTGGATTGTGCAATTCCTTTAGGCCCATCCTTTGACTGCATGCACCACCTGTACAATTTGGACTAGTTTAGAACTAATAGTACATTGCCCTTGAACTCCAATATCAACCAGGTAACTCGAATTCTTTGCATGCATAAGTTATTTTGGGTTGATTTATTAGTTAACTAGATTACCACCGAGTCTGACTGAGTTAGATTGCACAACTTGACCCTCCACTAGTTTCTCCAATAGTTGGAAGTAGTTTGACTAACAATAACTCAACTTAATTGAATTAGATTGCTACAAATTAGCAATCAATCATGTAGAAATGAACTCAATTGTCTCCAACTCTAATTAGCTGAGTGACAAAATCCATGTCACCTTAGTTAACTACCTCCAAGTATGTTGCTTAACTTGAAATTAAAATTTAAATCTAGTTTGACCAAGGAAAAGTCAAAATTAGATTTTCTTACTACATTTTGAATACACCCTCTTAACAAGAAAGGGATTATCTGGCACCCCAATCCTACCTCTATGGAACTCAAATTTACCTCTTGAAAAATCTTTTGTCAAAATTTATGCATATTGTTCCTCTGTCAGAATGTATTGCAACAACATGATCCACCTTTGAATAAAATCATGTAGATGGTGGTATTAGATATCTATGTTCTTGGATCGATCATGAAAAAATGGATTCTTAGAGAGTTTGATACAACTCTGTTTGTCACAGTAAATCACAGTAGGATCCATCATCTGACCAAATAAAAAAACAAGAATATTTCTCATCTAGATAGCCTCACATGCTGCTTTCCTGGCAACCATGTACTCTACTTCTTCCGAGATGAGTGCCACATATCTCTGCTTCATGTTGTACCAAGAAAATGTTGTAGACCCAACACTGAAAATTCCTCATGATGTGCTCTTCCAGTCTGATGGACATACTTCCCAATATGCATCTGTGAAGCCTTGCAACTTCACTCCCTCTATCCGTATGTACCAAAGTACAAACTGAGTGGTGCCTCTGAGGTACCGCAGTACATTTTTAGCAACCCTCCAAAATAATTTGGTCAGTCGAACCATGGCTCGTATCAACTGGTTGACTGCACCACACATGTGTGCTAGTGTGTTCACAAGGTACATGAGTGAACCCACCAACTGCCTATACACGGTAGCAACCACTTCCTCACCTGAAGTGGCATCCTCTTTCCTCTAGTTGGTCGCTAGACGAGTCTCCATGGGTTTGCATCTATCCATGTGGAACTTCTGAAGTATCTTGTTGGCATAATTTCCCTGAAAGATAAAAATTTCCCCTTCTCCTTTCTGTTGGGTTTGGAGCCTGATTTTCATCCTGATTTAGAGATCCTTGTTTTAGCTGGATGTATACCCGAGGAAAACTGTACACCCTTGCAGCGGGGGGGTGTGGGGGGGACTTGTCCCCCCTGCGGGGTTCAGGGGGGCTGACCTCTCGGCTGGGGGGTCTGGGGGCCAGCGGTCCCCAGACGGGTGTTTCGGGGGCAGCGCCCCCGAAGCTAAAAACATATGTAAAATTTCCTTGTAAAAGTATAGTAATTTCTAGTCAATCTGAGCTGTTCATTAGGCGGATGATTTGACGGTAGAATTTATGTTTAGTTTAGGGTTTTTTTTGCCCTAGAAGGAAACCCCTTTCTTTGTATGATGGTATTGTATTGCGGCTGTGTATTATATGTGTATTCTCAGAGCGAGAAATAGATAGGGAGACTGTGGGAGAGAATAGAGGATATTACAGTGGATCTGCTGTAGGTTTTGTCTCTTCATTTTTGTTGTATAATAGAAAGGAAGGACTGGCTGTTCGGGGTGGACGTAGCCCAAACTGGGTGAACCACGTATATCTGTGTCTCTCTGGTTTATGTGTTTTGTGTGCTTGTATTTTCTGCATATTTTATGTGTTGCATTGCTCCATAATATATAATTTTCTAACAACTGGTATCAGAGCCGAAGGTATATTTCGCTGATAAAATCGCAGGAAAGAAGGGTTCCTTGTTCGAGTGGGAGCAATGGAGGAAGATGGTAAGTTTAGGGTCGAGAAATTTAACAGCCAAAACTTCCCGCTGTGGAAGATGCAGATGGAAGATTATCTGTATCAGAAAGATCTGTACCTATCATTGAGCGGAAAAATAAAGAATCTGGTGGTCATGACAGACGCGGAATGGAACATTCTCGATAGAAAAGCACTCGAAATAGTACGGTTGTGTCTTGCGGCGTCAGTCACCTTCAATATTTTGAAGGAAACGAAAATAGAGGGTTTGATGCAGACGTTGTTGAAACTATATGAAAAACCCTTGGCGTCAAACAAGGTATTTCTTATGAAACGATTATTTAATATGAATATTTCGGAAGGTGGATCTGTTGCAGACCATTTAAATGATTTTAATACAGTTACCAGTAAGTTAAGTTCTATAGGGGTAAACTTTTATGATGAAGTTAGAGCTCTGTTATTCTTGTGCTCATTGCCAGAGAGTTGGAATGGTTTAGTAATGGCCATTAGTAACTCTATCTCTGGATCTAGTACTTTAAAGTTTGATGATGTTGTCGGTGCTATCCTTAGTGAGGAAATGCGACGGAAAAGCTCCGGTGAGACATTGGGTAATGCTTTGAGTGAAGAGTCTAAAGGAAGGAGAATGGAAAGAGGAAAGAGCTCAGGATATCACAGTAAATCAAGGAAAGGAAGATCCAAGTCCAGATCGGGGATAGTGTGTTGGAAATGCGGAAAGAAAGGATGCCTAAAGAAAGACTGTAGATCTCGGAAGGGAAAAGAAGGAGATGCACAACAAGAAAACAATCATGAAGCAAACATGATAGGTGATGTGTTACAATATGCTTTGATTCTTTCTTTTGAAAATGTTACTGATTCTTGGGTTGTAGATTCAAGGGCCTCATTCCATACCACACCTGATAAGAAATATTTTCACGACTATGTTCAAGGAGATTTTGGGCAAGTCCGTTTGGGTGATGATAAACCTTGTAAAATTGTTGGAATGGGTAAGGTTCTTGTAAAATAGCAAAATGGAAACCAATAGCTATTAAAGGAGGTAAGGCATGTTCCAGATCTAAAGAAAAATCTTATTTCAACAGGGAAGTTAGGTGGTGAAGGTTGTGTGACAACTTTCACAGATAAAACTTGGAAGGTCACCAAAGGAGCCCTGGTAATAGCAAAAGGAGAAAAGGTTGGTACATTGTATTTATGCAATGGTATTTCTAACTCTGTTAATGCTTTAACTTCCAAAGGAGCAGATGCAGCATTATGGCATCATAGGCTCGGACACATCAGTGAGAAGGGGATGAAGATTCTTCACTCAAGAAATTTGTTGCCAGGTTTGAAGAATGTTGATTTGGATTTCTATGAAAATTGCATTTATGGAAAACAGAAGAGAGTTGGATTTCTCAGAGTTGGGAAAGAAAAGAGGAGCGAAAAATTAGAGCTTGTGCATACAGATGTATGGGGACCTGCTCAAGTATCATCTCTCGGTGGCTCTCGCTATTATGTTACGTTTATTGATGATGCAACTAGAAAAATTTGGATTTATTGTATTCAAAATAAATCTGATGTATTTGATACTTTCAAGAAATTGATAGCTTTGGTTGAGATTGAGACAGGAAAGAAGTTGAAGTGTCTCAGATCAGATAATGGAGGTGAATATTGCAGCAAAGATTTTGATAAGTACTGTTCAGAGCATCAAATTCGTAGAGAGAAGATAGTTCCAAGAACACCACAAGAAAATGGTGTGTCAGAAAGGATGAACAGAACAATCATGGAGCATGCAAGGTGCATGAGATTACATGTAGGATTGCCTTTACAATTTTGGGTAGATGCTGTAGATTCTGCTATTTATCTAATAAACATAGGGCCTTCAAGTTCCTTGGATGGTGGTATTCCAGAAGAAGCATGGACAAGTAAAAAGGTAAACTACTCTTTTTTAAAGCCTTTTGGTTGTGAGGCCTTTGTCCATATTAATAAAGAAAATAGAACAAAGCTTGAGGAAAAATCAAAGAAATGTACCTTTATTGGATATGGTGTTAATGATTTTGGTTATCGCTTATATGATTATGAAAATCACAAAATCATTAGGAGTAGAGATGTAGTATTCAATGAAAAGGTCTTGTATAAGAATAAGTTGCAGGAAAAGAAACAGGAAAAAGAAAGCAAGGAATACACGATTCTTAATGAGATAACTGAAAAAGTAAAGGTGCCTGAAAATAATAATAATCAACAACCACGGTAGCATCAACCACCACAATAGCAACAGGCACCTCAAACACCTAAAAGTGGTGTTAGAAGATCTACCAGGATAAGTAGCCCCCCTGAACGATACTCTCCTTCATTATATTATTTATTGTTGACTGATTCTGGTGAACCCGAATGTTATGAAGAAGCAATGCAAGTTGATATTAGGAAGAAGTGGGAGCTAGCCATGGAAGAAGAGATGGATTCCTTAATGCATAACCAAACTTGGGACTTAGTTAGGTTACCTACAGGTAAAACTACATTGCAGAATAAATGGGTTTACAGGTTGAAGGACGAAGATGAGGAAAATAGAGGTACAAAGCTAGACTTGTGGTGAAGGGTTTTTCACAGAAGAAAGGTATTGATTTTGATGAAATATTTTCTCCTGTTGTTAAGATGACTCCAATCAGAACTATCTTAAGTCTTGTAGCAGCGGAAGATTTACATCTTGAGCAGTTAGATGTAAAGACATCATTTCTCCATGGAGATTTGGAGGAAGAGATATACATGCAGCAACCAGAAGGATATGAGGTCAAAGGGAAAGAAAAATTGGTGTGCAAGTTAAATAAGAGTTTGTATGGCTTAAAACAGGCTCCAAGACAGTGGTATCTAAAATTTGACAAGTTTATGTCTGAACAAGGTTATACTATATGTCACTCTGATCATTGTGTTTATCTGAAAAAGCAAAATGATGGTAGCTATATTATATTGTTATTGTATGTAGATGACATGCTTGTTGTAGGGTCTAACATGTAGGAAATAAATGTGCTCAAAAGAAAATTGGCAAATTCATTTGCAATGAAGGATTTTGGAGCTGCAAAACAAATCCTTGGTATGAGAATAACTAGAGACAGGAAAAATTGAAAATTAATACTGTCTCAAAATGAGTACATACAAAATGTGTTGAAAATATTTAATATGCACAATGCAAAACCAGTTAGCAAACCTTTTGCTAGCTATTTCAAACTTAGTAAGGAGATGTGCCCAAAGATCCAAGAAGATATGGATTATATGTCTAAAGTTCCATATGCATCAGCAGTTGGAAGCTTAATGTATGCAATGATCTGCACAAGGCCTGATATTGCACATGCAGTGGGAGTTGTAAGCAGGTACATGAATAATCCACGAAAATAACATTGGATGGTAGTAAAATGGATTCTCAGATATTTGAGAGGCACCACAAATCAAGAATTATGCTTTGGTGGTTCAAACATTTCTCTACAAGGATATGTTGATGCAGATATGGCAGGTGACAGAGATAACAGAAGGAGCACTACATGATATTTATTTATTGTAGGTGGAACAACTGTCAATTGGGTTTCAAAAATCCAAAGTGTTGTTGCACTTTCAACGACAGAAGCAGAGTATGTTGCTACTATAGAGGCTAGTAAAGAAATGATTTGGTTACAAAGGTTTATGGGTGAATTGGGTAAGAAGCATGATATGGGCACGTTATACAGTGATAGCCAAAGTGTCATTCATCTTGCAAAGAAATCAGCATTTCATTCCATGACTAAACACATACATCTCAAGTACCATTTCATACGGTCAGTATTGGAAGATGGAGAGTTGAAGCTGGAAAAGATACACACTAGCCAGAATCCTACAGATATGCTAACAAAAGTTGTAACCAGGGAGAAACTGAGAATGTGCTCAGTTTCAATTGGTCTTCAAGGATGATGATGAAGATGAGAAATAGCCAGGTCCAAAGAGGAGTCATTTTCCAACAAATGAAGTAGCGGTGGAGTTGCTACAATCAGTCTCCAAGTGGGAGATTGTTGGGTGTGGAGCTCGATTTTCATCCTGATTCAAAGATCCTTGTTTTAGCTGGATGTATACCCCTGGAAAACTATACACCCTTGCAACGGGGGGGTGCAGGGGGGACTTGTCCCCCTCGCAAGGTTCGGGGGGGCTGACCCCTCGGTAAGGGGGTCCGGGGACCAGCGGTCCCCTGGTGGGGGTTTCAGGGCAGCGCCCCCAAAGCTAAAAACAAATGTAAAATTTCCTTGTAAAAGTATAGTAATTTCTAATCAATCTGGGCCGTTCATTAGGCGGATGATCTAACGGTAGAAGTTATGTTTAGTTTATGGTTTTTTGCCCTAGAATGCAACCCCTCTCTTTTTATGAGGGTATTGTATTACGGCTATGTATTGTATGTGTATTCTCAGAGCGAGAAATAGATAGGGAGACTGTGAGAGAGAACAAAGGATATTATAGTGGATTTATTTTAGGTTTTATCTCTTCATTTTTGCTGGATAATAGAAAGGAAGGACTGGCTGTTTGGGGTGGACGTAGCCCAAACTAGGTGAACCACGTATATCTGTGTCTCTCTGGTTTTATGTGTTTTTTGTGCTTGTATTTTCCACATATTTTATGTGTTGCATTGCTCCATAATATATAATTTTATAACACTTTCCATACTTCCAAATTGAGGAAATAGTGTATGAGCCCCATGTCCTTCATTTTAAACTCTCTTACAAGGTCCTCCTTGCAAGGCCCGATGAGATGTTCATCACTGGTCAGAATCAAGTCATCAACATATAAGACAATATTGAATAATTTACCTTCTACCAAAATTTGGTAAAGTTTTTCATCCGCTTCACTTTTGTTGAAGCCCAACCCAGTGAGGTAGCTATCAATCCTTGTGTACCAATCACGGGGTGCTTGCTTCAACCCATAAAATGATTGCTTAAGTCTGCACACATGTGAATCTCTTTCAAAGGTCTAAAATCATTTAGGTTGTTCAATGTACACCTCCTCAATAAATCCATTAAGGAATTTTGTCTTTACATCCATCTAGTGGATATTCCACCCCAGTTATGTAGCCAGAGCAAGAATTTATCTGATGGAAGAGTGCCTTGGTACATGAGCAAAGGTCAGGTCTCTTCATAGTCAATCCCTTCCACCTAAGAGTACCCCTTGTCCAAAAATTTGGCCTTGTGCTTCTTGATGTTTCCATTCGCTCCATGATTACCTTATAAGTCCATTTCAAACCTACCACTGATTTATCTGCTAGTCTTGGTACCACTTCCCAAACACTGTTTCTCATAATAGAAACATATTCCTCTACCATAACATCAACCCATACAATATTCTCAATCGCTTCCTCGAATGAAGATGGTTTTGTCTCTAGTAGCTCAGTCATCAAATCCATGTAGCTATTGTACTGATTTGGTGACCTCCTCTGCCTAATTTTTGATGTGGGTACTCCAACATTCTCTCTAGCATCCTGCAATAATATGTCATCTTCTCTAGTCCACTTCTTTCCTTCCTTGGACGTATCTGCTTGAGTGTCTATCTCCACTCTCTTTTCCTCTGCTTATGGCTGCTCCACATCTGCATGCAATTGAACCTCCCTCTCAAGGGAACACTTCATTACCTTTTCCTCATTGAAATTCACATCTCTAGGAAAAACTATCACCATCTTAAGAGATGGCAGGTACACACGATAGTTCTAAGGTGTATCATTGTACACCACAAATATCCCAAACTCTGCTATCGGATCTAGATTTTTCCTTGCTTCCTTGGAGACATGGAAATATATTATTGCACCAAATATACTAAAGTGTGACACATTTGGTCTCTTCCCTGGAAAATATTCTTCTGTTTTACTCATCCCAAGAATCCGATTAGGAATCCTATTCTTCAAATAGATCGTTGTGTTGCATGCTTCAACCCACAAGTGCATAGGTAGGCCTTGGTCATACAACATCGCCCATGATGCTCCCACAATAATTTTGTTCTTCCTCTCAACCAACCCATTTTTCTATGGGTTTTTGGGTGCTATCAAATCCCATCGAATTCCTTCCTTTGCAAAAAAAAATTAAACTCATTCGACACATATTCACCACCATTATTACTCCTGAGAGCCTTCACTTTCATGCCCTTTTCTTTCTCAATAAGTGCTTTAAATTCAAAAAACTTGGAGAATGTATGGTATTTCTTTTACATGAATAAAATCTAGCACTTCCATGAGAAATAATCTACAAATATAAAATAATACTTTTTCTTGCAAGTGGAGGCTTTCGAGAAAGGTCCATAGACATCAGAGTGTATCCTTTCAAGGATTGCATGCACCCTGCTATCCCAGTCATTGCAAGTGTATTTTGTGTACTTCCTTAAGGTACACCCTCTAAATTTATTATGTTTCTCTAATGGTCCTTTGGGGAGTCATGTGGTGATCTGTTGCATGATATTCATATCTCCATGATGCAAATTGCCAAGTATTCTATGCCATAATTCGCTAACATTTCGACTCTGCACCTTCTATGCCTTTGTGCTCAAAGCAGCATAGTCTACGACATCCAACCTACAGAGGTTCTTCACTCAAAAATTGATCTAATTCACTTGTATCATGGCGATGTGTCTCAAGAATTCCTTTCCTTTGATGAATATCAAATCGTAGCCTTGTTCTTCCAACACCGCATGAGAAAAGAGATTATTCTTTAGACCCAGTATAAAAATCACATCCATGAGCCTGAGAGGGGAGTCTGACTCCCTTTGAAAGGTGATGGTGCCAATCATGATCATGCTATACCTTACATCATCTCCCATATCAATGTGCAGCTAGAGGTATTTCTCCTCCAGGTCACTAAAAAAATATTTGTTCCCCGTCATATGGAACGAGTCACCACTGTCGAGATACCATACGCTTCCCATCATTGTTCTTTCCATGCATGAAATGCGAGTAAAATCAAGATCCAATTGCGAATCAAAGGCTTCACTTTCTGCTCTTCCTAAGGTCTTCTTTCTTGCTTTGTTGTGTGAAAATTTTGTGGCATAGTGCTCGAATTCATGAAAATGAAAGAAATTGATTCTCGACAAGTATTTCTTCTTCCTCCCTTGACTAGATTCTACTTTGGATTGGGATTTCTTCCCTTTCCCTTCATTTTCCTTTCCAGCCAAGGAACATTTCTCCTCTTCCTCAACCTTGGATGAAGTCTTGTCGCTGTTACTCCACCTTATTTCTTCTTGCACTAGATCAGACCATAACTGCTCCCAACTTGGTTGTTTCTCTCTACTATTTTTTGAATCCTGATAACTATGCAAAATTTTGGGAAGGCCCAAAATGGATAGAGCTACCAAGTATTCTTCAGGGAAATTAACATCGACCCTACCAATTTCATCACGAAACTATGTAAACCTACTCAGGTAGTGATAATTTATGTCATTATTTTGCATCCCGATGCTTCAAAGCTTGTCCTTGAGTGCCAAATTCCTATGGTCACTATTTTTCTTGAAAAAATTTATCAATGCTTTCCACATCATGAAATGCATCTCTTTCCCATGGATATTCAAGAAATTATGATACCATAATCCCTCCAATATGATTCTCCTTACTTTGGCCACATCCTTCTTCCTTTGAGAAATATTATGGGTATCAGATGCTTGGGGTTTTGGTACATATTTCATGATGTATTCTCGCAACCCATTTTCATTGAATATTTCCTCCATGCCACAAATTTTGTAGTGCCTTCGAAAGCATACTCGAGCCTAAGTCCATTGAAAGCCATCTTCTGAGTCTTGGAGAAAACCTGTAATACTAATCTTCAAATTTGAATCTTCTGCAAAGGAAACTTTGAAATCTATTTTATAATATTAATCTAGCTCTCAAACCATGTAGAAATTAATGTGTAGATTCTAAAATACTTATGAAATTTACTAAATCACAAGACTAGAAGATACTCTACTGATCCGCAGAAGAAAATTCACGATCAATAACAAAAATCATTAACATGCATCAATACTCAACACACATAGAAAAATGTTTATCTAGGGGAAAGAAACTACTCAAAACCCCTTACTATCTGTATTGCATTAATCAAAGAATTTGGATGAATACAATATGTTTTCTCAAGACTGAGCATAACGTACACTTATATCTTCTATCCTCTACCTAAATGACTGAACTTGATCAAAACTTAGCCAAATTTTCAAGCCTCCAAGCTCCTATTTCCTTGCACTATTCCTTGAGGAATTAGCCCCTATTGTTTATGGAAATTCCTCAATTGGATTGTGCAATTCTTATAGTCCCGTCCTTTGACTACATGTACCACCTACACAACTTAAACTAGTTTACAATTGATAGTACACTGCCCTTGAACTCCAACCTCAACTCGGTAACTCAAATTATATGCATGCATCAATTATTTTGGGTTGATTTATCAGTTAATTGGATTATCAATGAGTGTGAATGAAGTTACACTGCACAAATTGACCCTCCACTAGTTTCTCCAACAATTGGAACTAGTTTAACATACCATAACTCAACTTAACTAAATTAGATTGCTAAAAAATTTCAATCAATCATGTAGAAATGAAATCAAGTGTCTAAAACTAGAATTGACTGAGTTAACGTAGTGAAAAAATCAATATCGCCTCAGTTAACTACCTCCAAGTATTCTACTGAACTTGAAATTCAAAGTTTAATCTGGTTTGACAAAGGAAAAGTCAAACTAGATTTTCTTGCTGCATTTTCAACACACTTGTGGAATGAAATTATGTAATTTAAAAAAAAATGATAAAATATAAATATGTGGAAGCCCAAGGGTCCCACATGGAATGTTAAAAGTCACTAAAATTTTCTAGAGCCATGTAGGAGCTCAAAGGTCACACAGGAATTTCTAAAAGTCATAGTATAAGCATAGGAGTTATAAGGGAGGTTAAGAGTCATGTGGGAGGTGGAGAGTTACCTTATATCTTATAAATACACCCTCATAGCTCAAGAGAAGGGCCTTTTATACTTTCACCTTGGCTTCTCTCACTTGGAATAAGAGAGAATATCTTTCTTTGATGGAGAAAGTGGTGACTTAGTGTTCCACTATCGGGGCTAGTGTTACATCATTGTAATTGTGTATATTGGGACTATCACTTAATATATGAAGCTCTTGGGTCTGATGTACTTTCATGCATATGTCGTGAATTATTGTGACACAGTTATTTCATTTTTTGTGGTGTATGTTTATGTTTACACATACTAATGAAAATGAATTATTTTGTTGGCTTTGGTATGCATGTTGTTGAATACGTGTTGTAAATTTTTATGATAGTTGTTATCTTGTGAACTACTTTGCAGGTTAACTAAGGATTATTTCCATGATCTTGTGTTTCTCTTTTAGAATAATACTATTAATTTTATTCCAAAGGCTCACACTCGCTTTCCCTTCCGTGAAAGTACCTTATATACATTACAATTATATGCCTCACAACATCAACTTCCTTTCTTGTTTCAAAGATAGATTGCATAATATATTATGTTGATAATTCAACTAAGCAAGACCCCTAGGAATAATGGTGACCCGACCTATTATTAAAATGGGTATCCTACTTTAAACGATGTGAGGTCTAGTTGGAAATTCATACCGGGAAGATCCCCCTTAGTTGTTGAATTTCCAGCACGATCAAAAACAAGAAACACAAGATATAGGCTCCAAGTGAGGGAAAAAACCCTCCAAGGGGGGAATCCAAAAAAATAACTTATTATATAATCAAATCAAAGTGAGATATTAAATACCTAGGACCAACCCTCTAAATTTCAAGTCAGACCCTACTTCTTCATGGAAAATCCATTAGCAAGAGACCAATAACAAATCTTCAATAAGGCATAACTTCCACAAATCAGATGTCAAACTTCGACCCTCCTCTTCTTTGCTATTCCTTCTTGTGATATTTAAGATAAACTCAAGTGAATTGTGTGTGTCCAAATGAGCTTAGCTCTCCTTCTATTTATATTTTCCAAAGGGGTGTGAATAGACACGTCCATTAGTGTAGGGTCGACTTGGTAGGTAGGCAAAATTGGCATATAGAGGGGTTTTTGACTCAAAGTGAATATTAAAAATTCTCTTTCCTTTTTCTTTACAATAGGTCCAAATATGACTTTGACTCTTTAACTCAACGAATCCTAGAAGCATGAATAACATGATCAAGGAAAATTTTAGGGGCTAATATTCGCAGGTGGGCTAATTTTCTATACTCTTTCCAAAAAAAGGTTCTCTAATTTCATTTTTTTTCTAAAAATGATTCACCCAAATTTTATAGTATGAAATTATATATACCCTAAATATCACCAAAAAGTTATATAGAGACTATATAAAATTATTATAAATTTAAATATTTATACAAAAATATCTCCAAACATTTTACACATTGCATGTTATAGACTAGTGTGATTTGCCAAGGTTTATAAACTTTAAGATAAATTTCCATCCTTAAAATTTTCCCTGAACATGATTATCTAATAAAATAATAATAATAATAAAATATTTTTATTCTTTTTCTTTTAGATAAAATATAGAATCATATAAGTACAAATATCTTTATGAAGATCGAACCTAGTTATGTTTTCCAACAACTTATATCCATATATATGAGAGTCTCAAAGATCGTCTACAATGTTACATACCTTGATGGTTCCAATATTAGTAGTGGAAATGATAATATTCAGTTGATTCGTCATCTGTGATCCCTTTACAATCGAGATAACTACATCAATTTTCTTGATTTCCTCCATGTTAGGGTCCTATAATAATAGGATTCATAATTTTTGAATTGACTATGAGTAGTCTTGTAAATATGTACATACCTTGCTTTTTGCAAGTTGTTTTCCCCTATTTTGAAAATAATAAAAAATGAAAAGAGGGTAAAAAGTCCTAAAAGAAATGTCAAAGAACTTAGAAAATAAAAGATAAAAAAAGAATTAAAAATTAACCCCAAAAGAGAAGATAAAAGATAGAAATAAGACATGAAAGTGAGCAAGTCAAAATGCCACTACTATTTACTTTTGCAAGAATAATGATTATGTGCAGATTGTCAATAAATTCCATAATCCATCATCAGTTAAATTGTTTAATCTTAACTTTTCATGCTCTAAATTTTATATTTTAGATAGAGAATAAAGATATTTCAAACAGTTTAAACTTGACAAATCAGTAGATAGTTAGAGAATAAATCAGGAGCTCAACAGTTTAATCTAAGCCCTTGGATGAAATAAGGTTAGAATTAGATAGTTTCCTATTTTAAAAGAAAAATGAATAAGGTTTTGCGAGCTCAAATGCACCCATGAAAATGAAGTAAAAAATGTTAGAAATAATGACAAGTAGGTAGAAAGCAGTTATGCAAGACATGTAATAAAGCATCATCGAGAAAAAATTACTAATTTCCCCTCTCTCACAATGTTCCAGTATTCTAACCTTCTGTTAAAGAGGCTCGGAGCATTTCTCTAACTTTTGTTGGGACCGGACCCAAGGCTCAATAACTGATTAGTTAAAAATATTGGATTCCCTACATAAAACCAATTTCATCAGCATATTCACCCTTTTCCAATATTATGATCCCTTTTCCTAAGTAAAACACATTTTTTTCTTAGTAAAAGTAAAAGCCCTACTTAAATAATTTCATTTTTATTCAAAAAAACTCAAAAAACAAATAAAATACATTTTTATCCTAATTTTATGTGTAAAGAATCAAAATGGGAGAAATTGTGTTAAAAACCCTATTTACACTTTACTTAGTTTAAATTTATGTATTTTTATTCATCTCATTCATTACATTTTTTCATTTCATATTAACTTTTAACCTAAATATTAAATCCTTATATTATATCCCTCCCATATATATTATTAAATCCAATATTTATAAATATCCCCAAAACCCGCTATTTAAAGTTTAAACCTATGTTTATTTATCCCCACATGTTAAAATAAATCCCCGCTTTTTCCCATAGGTTTAAAATTCTCTTATGTTATAAACCCCGCCCCTATGGTCTTTAAACACTTGTTAAAAGGTTTTAGTTACCATATAATATGTACCCGCACCAACGTTATTGAAACATTTGTTAATGTTTTAGTTGAAAACACATAACTTTACCCCCCGTCCAATCAAATAACATAAAGTTTTTAACATTATAAATGTATATCTATAGGGTTTAAACTTATCTCGCCATATATCAGACCCCAGACCCCACCTCTGACTGTTGAGCACCTTCACAGTAAATTGCAACCGTTTGCATTGGTCATCCCAAATCCGACGATCACCTGGCCATATCGCAAATAAAGTTGAACGATCATAACACTTTTCAATCCATGCAAAATGGGTTGTTTCACCATCCTATCTCTCCTCCATGTGGCCTAGCTTTATTGGATTGCATTTGATCCAACTAATACCACTTACCACCTATTTCCTGCACGATAACCACTTGCGGTTTTCACCTTTGAATCCCAAAAACCACCATTTATCCGATGTGACTGCCATTTATTACAGGCTATTATAAACCTAAAAACGCCTAACAACTCCTAAATGTGCCATTAAGCCATTTTTCCTGCATTTACCGACTATATTTGTCCTCCCAATTGAAGAAAACAGAGTTTGTGCATTGTTTTATACCCTGAACCTGAAAAACGCCTGCATATTGCTGTCAAGACTGCTGAAAAGTCCTAGAAAGCCTCCAGATACTTGAAAAGATACCAGGGAGCTATCAAAACACCTCAGAATCTGTTTTGAGAGACCCATACCTGCGCAAACAAGTATTTTCCTATAAAAAATGAAATTGTTATCATTCTGAAAAGAAATTACTAAAGGAATTGAAACCAGTAAGAGCTTAATTTCTCCAAGAAAGCCTCTAGTTGCCCAAAAAAGAGCTTAAACCCTGTCAAAATTTTGAAAAAACGTTGTTTTTAATATTACATCCAGTTTTAAAAGAGAAAATCGAGTTGATTTTAGATTTTACAGACTTAAAAGAATCCTAAATTACCCAGAAATCCTCTGCAGGTAACCCTGACCCTCTGTGCCCAATTTTAATCAATTTTAATCCCAATATCCACTAAAAAAGCAAAAGAAACCCCTGTTTCTTATTTTATGAACCAATAAGAGTTTGAAATACAATTTAAGTCCAAAATTGAAGTTAAAATCCAAGGGAAAGAACAAGTTATACCCATTTTCATCCAAGAACCTCTGTCAAAGTCAAGAATACTTCTGTAAACCATTTAATCTTACAGAAGAAACCAGAAAGTCTAAAAAACAAATTTTTAGTAATATTGAAAGCCTAAAAATGCCAAAATCCACTCCAACTATGTCATCCAAGAATGCCATCATTGTGAATCCTCTACAACCTCTTTTTGTAGACATTGAACACATCCCCTTAGCAAATGTAGACTATAAAATAGAAGATCCAATTGTAGAATTCAATATGTTAGACCACCATAGCTGGAGCTTTGAAAAATCCTTAGATCAGGTGGAAGAAGTCCAAATTTGGGAATCAAATCTACCCAAATATGTTGTCCCAGTCACTCATCCATGTCCAGAGGTGATTAGGTTGTGTCATAACTATTATGTACCTGAACAAAGAGCAATAGTGAATGCAAACAAAGAAGTACTATTTACAATTACTGCTGAGTCCATAAACCAGATGTTACAACTCAAACATGACCCTAAAGTAGTTCCTTTGTCAATAGAAACACTTACAAAGTTGTACATTGGCCTTGAGTTTCCCAAAAGATTTCAGATCTTCCAAGTATTCATGCCCTTACATGTTGAAATTCCTCAAATCAATCCCCCATATTCTACTTCAAAATTTCCAGAATGTTCAAAGCATGTCATTTCCATGTTGTAATTCATCCTAGGATACTTTACAGATGAGCATACAGATAAATCAATCCTAGGTTTCCTATCTACTTTTACACCAAGAAATCCTCCTTCTGTTATCTTCAATTATTTTGAGTACATTGCTGATAATATCCATGATCAGTTGGTTAAATTTCCAACTGAAGGAGTGTTTAGATACACATATTTTCTCTTCCATATGTTTTTGTATTTTCAAGTAGACAAGTTTCTAGTAACCCTCCAGAAGCTTGACATAGAAGAAAATCCACTTTCAATCATTTTTTGGACATCTTTGATCGGAAAAGATTCCACAGAGTTTACTTATACAGATTTTTCAGACTTCTTTGTTCATCCATTGATAAACATGTTAACAAATACTAAATAGACAAGGATCAATGATGAAATGAAGAATTTTCTACAGCTATCAGAGTAGACTAGAACTGGAGATTGGTATTTATATGAAAAACACACAGAAATCAGAATTTTTGGGTCTAATCTGTTACCCTACAAACTACCTAAATATGTACCAATGAGGGTTTTTGCCTTGGAATACATCAAGTAAATCTTAAATTCTGATTCTATCAACTTCCTAGCAGCTAAAAAGAAAACACAAGTTAAGTTGAAGAATCAAGTGGGACCCTTTATTTGTAATCACAGAGATGCAAAGACAGAAGCAGCTAAACAGTTACTTGAGTACATATTTGAAGAGAGTTTCTCCTGGAACTATGACCCACAAGGAATATTGAGCAAAATGAGGGTTAAGTGCAAACTAACACCCTACATTCATGAGAAAAAACTAGATATTGAGAAGTATGTCAATAAAATTGAATGGGTAGAAAACACTTTGGTAGATACAGTTAAGCAGGGTGATACTAGTCACACCTTACAAATACAGATCAAAGAGAAAAGGCTACTAAAAGGGTCAGAGAAGAAGGAACATACATTTCTGAAACCACAACTGAGAATACATTCAAATTAAGATACAATAAAAAGCTCAAAATAAATCCAGTTGATAAAGAGAAAGTTACTATTTATGTAGAAGACATAGATGTCCTAGTGACAAATATAGATGCTGCTACAGTCACTACAAATGAGCCAATTACATAGAATTTGAATGAGGGAAATCCAGATAATTCCAATACACAGGTGATAGAAAAATAGCAGAATATGGAAGCATTATCCTCACAGACAGCAGAGGAAAAATATCTTGATATCAGGGAAAAGTATAAACAGATTAAAACAAAGAATGAAGAGATAAAAAATGAGATTTGCTCTCAATATTTGAAGCAAACACCAAGTGTTCAAAACATACTTTTATCAGATTTTGACTATTCAAATAAAAAATATATAATTTCAATGCTCCAGCCTACAGTGAAGACTCCAAAGACAGTTGCAGACTATAAGAAAGTTGATCTAGAAGTACCAGCAAAAAATATTCATGCACTAGATCAAATAGAATTTCATAGACAAAGTTCAGAGAAGTTATATTCTACCATTACAACCAAGGCTATGAGTGTTCAAAAATTTCAAAATACAATCATAAACATAAGAGATCAAATGAAGGTTGACAAAGCCTCATTATATGCTAAAGATCTTAGGATTAAGTCTTTAGAAGAGTTGGTCATTAAAGTTGGATATGATCCTGCAAATGTCAAGGCTACATAATAGTCAATGAAGAAAAATAATGAGGACATTGCAGCATTAAGGAAACAACTCAAGCTTCCATCAACTGAACATCCTCATGCCAAAGAAATTATACAAAAACAGACTCGGAAGGATGACATGATGAACTTAATTTTTCAGTTAACAGGACACATTAAAGAAATGGAAATTCAAATGGACAAGCTTGTCCATGAAAGGGAAACTACAAAATCACAAGAAGTTCCTTCAGTAATTCCCATTGTTACTACAATTGTGCCTTCAACTTTGGCATAAGAGTTGGCACCCAAAGTACCACTAGCTACTACAGTGCTAGTGACACCATCTAAGACTTCAGCTACAGAGCCATCTACTATAGCAGCTCAACATTCAAATGAGGCTAGTAAACTAGTAAAATCCATGGAAGAAATGACACTACAAACAAGTGAGATTAACATATTGAAAAAAATTATTGATAATCTTAAAGATACAAAGAAACTATCCCAAATCAATGCCAAAACTCATGAGCAAAGGGCTAATAGGTTAAATGAAGAACTGACGAAACTTCAAAAAGATTTAACCTTGAAGGAGCCAATGTCATATGTAAAAAACCAGTTATGGAACAAAATCATTGAAGCTATCAATGATGTGTGGCCCTCAATCCAAGTAATCTATGAACAAAAAGATTTATTGAAGGCAGCACTAGCAGAAATTCAAAAAACCAAAGATGAGCTAGGTGCCAAACCTGAGCAAGCCATAAAATTAATCAAGTTTCTTAACAGTAAAAACAAGCAGGATTTAGAATAAATTGAGATCATTGATAGAACAGAGACAATCCTTGACATAAGGAAATTCATTTCAAATAAGAATATTATGAAAAAACTTGAAGAAAAATGTGAAAATATGAACATAGCCATAACCAAGTTTATGGGTAAATTTGAAAATTTGGGGCAAATAAGTCTGCCTAATATTTTGGTCATAAATGATAAACTTATGCCATAGGAGAATTACAATAAGAAAATTAGAGAATATTCAAAAGAGCAAGTGAACAAGACAGAAGGACAAGGAATCCCCACAGGGAAAGTTTTACTCAGGAGTTTTGAAGACTTGTTTTATCTGCAACATGAGATAAAACACGTGTTTGTCATAAAACCAACTTTTTCCAGATATACTAAGGCAGATGAAAATTTCAGGAAGCTGGAAAACATACAAATTCCAAATGATGAAGCTTTTCAATCTCTCACTGACTTACTGTAAAAGTCAAATTGCAAATAAAAGGATAAAACAGTTGGCTGATTTTTTCACAGTCAAAACAGAATTTATTACAGTAGTAAGACAATTTTTACATAGGTTAAAGAGTATCAGAGTTAAAGAGTATCAGGCTGAAAGATTATAAGATCAGAAGATAATATTTCAAAACAGATTTGAAATATCTATGCCAGCAAAGAGGAGACTAAGGCAGCCAGCTCCATCTAATCCACAAATAGTTTACTATTTTATTTGGATAAATAGGAAAACTTGTTGATTTGTTAAGCAGCTGTCACTATTTTGTTGTAAATATATTTTATTTCTCCTTAGATAATTCCTAGAAGCATTTTAGGATATTTTTTAAACATTTTTGTATAAATACATCACTCTTTGAAGTATTATTGTGGAATAAATTGCTGAAGATTTCTATAGTCATTTTTGTTGTACTTGAAGGCTTTTGTGTTTCAAATTCGAGTAGCAGACTGGATCGAATCAATTAGCATCATATTTCAGGATTCATGTGATGAGATATTAAAGTGAATTATTTTCTACTTTTCATTGTTTATCTTCTTTGTTTCATGCATCCATATATGTGTTCCAAATTTGAATGATAATTCAAGAGTATTATTTCAGGATTTGTTAAAAGCACCCTATCTTTACTGTTTATCATTTCTATGTTTTCTATTGATTTCCAGAGTAGGTAATCCTTAATTTCCCCCTCTTTCGAATGACCTTTGTCTACTCCTTCCCTATCTGGATCAAAGAATCCTTTATTGCTCTTTATCTTGATTAAACCACCTCAACAAACAACCTTCCAAGATCTTTAAAGGCTTATCTATCTTGCCCTAAAAACATTTGACTTTTTGACCTTGATCCTAGTTCTGTCTGCTTGACTTTTGACTCCTTATCCCAATGGAAAAACAGATTTCCCACTATCCATCTCATTAAGTGATTTTTCCCACCAAACCAAATCAAAAAAAAACCAAATTGCACAATCATAAGTAGCCTAATATTTTATAAATCAAAACAAAGTTAAAACTTAAAGAGAGAGCCCTCTCTGAACCCTAAGAAGGCTAGATATTATAGTTTAAGAGTTGGTTTGTGGTTACCTCTAGTGTTCTTAAAACTATAAATCAAAATCTCGCAACTTAGAGAATTACTAGAGTGATAACACTCCACAAGATTTGCATGGTATTTCAAACATCTATGAAAATATGTGATTCTATACCAGGTCATGCATTTAGGCATATATAAGAAAATATACTCCTACAATACCTTATATGAAACATAGGACTCTCTAGAATACAAGATAGCAAGCACATTTATTTTCAGATGAAAGACAAAAATATATGAGAAAACCACCACATTGTGGAATCCTAATATGGAATGACTAATTGTAGGGGAAAACCTAACCATTAGGAAACCAAGCCATTGTATAATATTTACTTCAATAATTGATTGAAAAAAAAAAAGACAAAATATTCATGTGAACATGGAAAAAATTAGAAAACTAGTACGTACTTGTGAGTCCTCACAACCCACTGGGAAAATGATCTATTGGGATATTTTTTATGGTGTTGGATCCTTCCAACATGAAAGGGGGTCTCCTCGATGAGAAGTCCCAATTAGATTTCACACTGTTTGGTGTAGGATTCCTTCCAGAAATAAGGCCGAACTGCCATTTTTCTTAGAGATTTTCCTTGGCGGTGATGGTCAGCACAAGAGAGTAATGTACATGTACTTTCATATGAACAAGTGAGTATGCCTTGTGGAATGTTCAGCTTCAGAATGTATCAAGGTTATTCTACTGAATGGGAAAGAAAAGTGAGCCTTTAAGAGAAGAGTAATAGTACTAAGATAATGAAGACACATGATCATATATATGAATTAATCGTTGATCAAATAAAGAAATAATTCAAATAGAAGCAACAATCGTTAAAACAAATACAACACACCTTCAACAAGATAAGCACCAAAGCCACCAAAGTAGTTTAATTTCGTTAGTATAGATGAAATCAACATATATCAAAAACATTCAAATAATAGTCTTACAACGTTTAAGACATACACATGAAAGTGTGTTGGCTCAACGAGCTTCAAATATTAAGCAAAAGTTCCAAGATACCTTAGTACAATGAACATGACTAGCTCTAGTAGTGGAGCATCAAAGCAACCACTTGCCCCTCCAAAAGAACTATCTTCCTTTCTAATTCCTAGTGGGAGGAGCCAAGGTGAAAAGTCCTTTTGCATGAGTTATGAGGGTGTGTATAAAACATATGGGGCAACTCTTCAACTTCCTTGTGACTCTTGGAATACCCTCATGACTCTTTGACTTCCATATGACCTTTAGACTCCTTCATGACTTTTCACATTCTATAGATGAATCTTAGACTTCCACTTTACATCACATTCTCATATATTGAAAATTACATAATCATATCCACAAATGATGTGGAAAATGATGACTTATATAAAAAATTGACATGATACCTTGAAAATACATGGCATGAGATTGGTGACATGGATTGAATGATGATATGGAAATTTCAAGGTGTACTTTATATTGGTATCATTGTATCTTCTTGAAATATGGTACATTTTATTCTTCTTCCTCCATAAGGATTGAATATAGGAAGTCTTCACTATGATCTTGATCTTTAGTTGTTGTTGCAATCTGGTGTCTTTTCATCTTCCCGTTCAATGATCAATTTATATTCACAATTTCATAGGTGTATTCTAACATGGTATCCTTATTATCCTTCATCATCATTCTGTCATGACAAGATATAATACCTACAACTAGAAACAACTCATGCCAAGACGACATCAACCTAAAAACTCCTAGTCTAACATGCTTCATGAAGATCATTAATTGAGCTAGAATTGGGTGTTGCATTGAGAGAATGGCTTAGAAATTTCACAATGTGCAGTTCTAGAGGCCAGGAGTCAAGAATGAGGCTTGATAATATGCATTGCATAGTTTAGAGAGGCCAGAGTAGGGTAACTGCATAGTTTAGGACCTCAAGGAGTAAGGCTTGAGGCTTGAAGTTACCCAATGCACAATTCTCTATGGAGAGAGGCCTATGGATTGAAAATGTCCATAGTTCAAGGAGATAGGATGAGATTTTTAGGTTTGACACTACGCAGTGGACAAAAGGAGCCGATTGGGAGGCTAAACTAAACGAGCTTCTATTCCTCGTTCCAATTAAGCGAGCGGGGAATTCCCTTTACTGATCAGAATTTAAGAGCAGTTTAGTACATGATATCGGGAGGTTTTCCCTGAGTAGATCAGAGATTTATACACTCACAATGAGTCCTAAGTACTTAAGTACAGATGTGTAAGATAAATAGTGTACTGACCAGGTTTATTTATTCCATGAGTCAGGAGAGTGATTAGTTGCCAGGATAAAAAAAAATGTTCTTCCTCATGACGAATGAGATCCTTGGGTAGTAAATCTATAGAAGTGTTGAAGCCTCGAAAATCGCTGCTACAACATTGGGGAATAACCACCCGGTCCGGACCTTAATACAGCTCATTTTCCTTTTATGATAGCGGCTCCGACTGGTTTAACTAGGTCCAGTTACCTCTTCCCTATCGCTATTGGTTTATGATGTTTCCTTAAATACCAATTGACAGGGATATCAAATCAATTCTTCTTGCTGATCAGGCAAGAGAATGACCCTTAAGCTGATTGGGGGTTCAGCCAAACCACAACTAAGATTTTGCCTCTTTGAGAAGAGGACTTAAAAGAATGTAAATTTAATCTAATTGCAAACTTATTCTATAATGTAAGCAAAAAGAAACTAATCTAAATCCTATCTCAATCAGGTAGATGAAAATCTAACCCAATTAAGAGCAATATAATTAAGTGATGAGAATTAAAATATGTATGGCTTTTAATTAATATCAAACTAACGAAGAAATTCAATTAGCTCACATTTGTGAGTACCAAAACACATTCTATTGAGACCATTTGACTAAAATAATAAATCAACAACACTCTGGAAGAAATTCACAAAAATGATATCGATTATCATATCATTCAAACTAATAATTAAACAATAATATGTGGAAGAAATTCACAACACATTACTATTTAATAAATCAATGTTATAAGACAAATTTTTGAGTAATGGTTACTCAGAAATCAGAGTTTAATTCATAAGAGCAGAGATACTTAACAATTTGAGACAAATTATCCATATCAACATAAATGCCAAAACATGAATAAAATGAAAAAACAATTTTATTAAAATGAAAATGAAACTGGTATTTGATACAGAAATGCCAAAAATACCAGTTAATTGAATCTGCTTCTCTGATCCTGGTCTCTAACAGTACTTTACATTACTTGAATTTATGCTTTCAAGACTAGAGCTACAGAAATGCAAACTCTGCCCATCATGCATAATTCAAGATATAAAGAATAAACCCTCATTAATGTTCAGATCTGAAATTTTCTCTCCTCCCCATCTACAACTCTAAATCCCTATTACAGAAATGCTTTTAGAAGTCTGGAATTACAGAGGAGAGCAGCTCCTTTTCCATTCTGCAATCTGCTATTTATAATATTTGCAAAGGAATTCTTGAGATGAAATTTTGTTGAAGAAAATCTATCCAATCATTTTTATTTGCTCAAACATTCCAATATTTTAATTGCTGGAGCATTCTCATTGATTAAGATCTTTTCTTCATATCTCTTCTACTGTTTTCCTGCAAAAAGAAATCAAAATAAATTAAAATGCAATCAATAAAAACAAAATATCATTTCTGGCATTTAAAACAAATCCAATCAAATTCTATTTAAATAAATAATTGAAAATAAAATATAAGCTCTCTATTGATGCCTAGGATGGTTTAACTGGCCAAGGATATTATTGACGAATGGATCTGCAATTAGAAGAGGCTTGGACAAATGAAAATGCAGAAAATAAATCAAAAATTTGATTTTGTTTTTAGAAATTCGGAGCTTGATCTTCTGCATGATTTTTGACCCAATTAATGACCAAATCTATTAGTGGAACCTCCTCAGAAATGTTCTCCTTGATTTTATCTTTCCAATGAGCCATCCTGGGCCTCATTTGGTCAATTAAAACTCATTATATGAGCCTCCAAAGTTGATGAGTCAAATCTAGCATAAATCTGGAAATTATGTTCGTTGGGCTAAAAATCAGAATTTTTAATTAGAATTTTAATCCTAAATTAGATTCTAATTATCTAATAATTAATTCTAAATTAATTAGTAACTAACTAATATATACAATTAATTTTAATTAATTATCATCTAATTTAGAAATTAATTAAGTTACAAAATTAAATTAATATACGAATGAATAGAAAAAGTTAATTTAAATATGATTAATATTATAATTCAAATTATATTAAAATTATAATAAACATTATAATTATAATATAAAAATATAAAAATTAATTTACAAACCATTGGAATCAATCCAAACCCAAAATTCATAAAACAAACCATTGAAATCAATCAAAACTCATTAATTCATCCATGTAAGTTTGTGGAAGGATATGGTGAGTGGAGTGTGAGGTGAGGGTGACGTGAGGTGAAACAAAAACTTTATATTAAAAAAATTTTAACACATCGCATATCGCAAGAACCTTGGATCGAGGTTTTTTAAATGTGCATGTTCTAAAAATTGCGATGGATCCGAAATTGCGAAATTGCGATCTTGCGATCTGTGATGGATCCGAAATTTGCGATCTGCGATCTGCGATGAATCTGAAATTTGCGATCTGCGACGGATTCAAATTTGCAATTTGCAATCTGCGATGGATCTGAAATTTGCGATCTGCGATCTGCGATGAATCTAAAATTTGCGATCTGCGATCTGCGACGAATCTAAAATTTGCGATCTGCGACGGATCCAATGATGTAATAATTTTTTTATTTTTTATTTTTTTTGGTTTTATTTTAATGATGTTTAGTTTAGCTATGAAATTTTCTAAACTACAGCCACTCCGAAAAAGAATAAAAAAAATAGCATTTTTAACCCAGACTAGAAAAATGATGGTACTTCAAAGGAATACCATTTTTAAACCAATTGACCAAATGAGGCGAAACAAGCGTCAATGGGAGGCTTATAAAAAATCGATTCAATCAAAACAAGAATCCAAAGAAAATGAAAAATCAACAAAAGCGTAGGATAATCATTAAAATAAAATCCTAAAAGGTGCTTAGCCAAAAATTTATAAAAAGGGTCCCCAATATTTGAAGTGAACAAGTCAAAAATGGGGGGGTTGTGTTTTACCACAACAAGAAGATAGAATATTTATATTTGGATATATCTCTTTTTTCCTATCTTGTTATGACTAGATCGCACCATGTATTTTCTCAGAAATGAAGAGGTTATTCTCATGAACGAGGGCCATAGATGAGGTTTGGAAATGGATGAATTCCATAGATACGAAAAGGAAGATAACTCTCAGCAACAATGCTTTTTATATCCACTCTTTTTTCAGGAAGATATTTATGCAATTTCTCATGATCATTATTTGGATGGATCAAGTTATTCTGAACCAATGGAACATTTAAGTTCCAATGATTGGAGCTCAAGGGGCAAGGGTTGAGCACCGAGACTAGGTAATGCGAAGTTTTGGGAGGCAATAATTGTGTGTTGTGTAGTTCCAAGAGGAAATGAATATGCTTGAGGGCTATGAATTTGTAGTGTGCAATTCCATAAGGCTAAGTGAAGGACTATTTTCCGAGAAGGAAATTTCAGAATTTGTTTAAGTGTTGGATTAATGAGGTCAAAGTGAGAAAGGAAAAATTCTGAGCATTATCACACACTCAGAACAATTGATGACACAACATTGATCACTCAGAACACAAGAAAAACAATATCCCCTCAATGATACGAAAATATTACAACTTCCCCCGAGTGTGACACTTAAGATACCCTTTGAAATGACCGTGATGACACTTGTGTGACTGTGTATGAAAATTTTGGAATGAGTGTAATATACGTCTATATCATAAACATTACTTATTGGAACCAAAATTATACCTTGAAACAAACCATGGCTCCACTTATGTGGTATGTGACATTCCCCATGCCAAAATACGACACTATGGTTTTCTTCCAAACAAGACTTGAACACTTAGAGAGCAAACATGGAGTGACTCTTACTACTAGTGATGAAAACATGCAAGGTCAAAGTAGGCTCTGAAATTTGGATGTAGGCCAAAATTTTGGAAGGTGTTTTAGCAACAACAACACTTGGCGACACACTGGTTGAATTCCAAATTCTATGCCTTGGACTAATATTTTGTGGAGGGTCTATTTTCTTAGGATGTATTGATTCATCGTGCATAATACTTTTGATTCCCTCCTTAACTTGATTATAGATAAAGTCCTCTTCATCTATTTCTTGGTCGAGCACATTCATAAGTACAACCATATCATAATGTTTTGATTCAAGAGAAGGGTAATGCAATTCAAGAGCTTAAGATATTTAGAGTATGAGTTTTCATCTCTGGTTTTGCATTGTTTCCAGTAGGCCTAGAAAATACCCCGACAAAGTCACTAAAAGAATAAAAGCATTGATTCACTGTCAGTGAGCCTAGACAATACCTCGAAAAAGCTATTTTCTTCACCTCCCTATGTAGGAATCCTTTCTCTTCTTTCACCCTTTATTTATTTATTTTTATAGGAATGTGCTTCGGAACTTATTTATTTTATGGGGTGTAAGAGGGATCCCAACTTATTGAGAGCAGAAGAGGTTGTCCCTTCAAATACACATATATAAAACCTATGATATGAGTTTGATCGTTTATATTTTCCCCTTGTACTTCTCTACGTGATTGGATTAGTGTATCAAACACCAAACCATAAAGAACTGAGCATAGAAATGAGGTTCCTATAATAGATACGAGTGTTGTGGTTTAACACAATGATATCCTTACGCAAGGATCATATTTTCCATCAAAACATTATCGACCAAAAGGTAAAAACCAATACATAGAAGAAGGACTAAATTTTATCCAAATGTTGTAGTGTCACAAGGCCCTTTTCTATTTTTCCACATGCTTTAGAACCCAAAACACACTTACACATGAGGTTTATACACAAAATGAAAATACAATGGAAAAGTATAAACATGATAGAAAAACAAACAAAAATGAAAGGATATACACATAGGGTAGGGCACAACCTTAGAAAACTATTGAAAGTATAGTTTCAAATCTTGGCCATTGATAGGAAGAGATTCAATCTTCCCATCCAAATATTGGAGACAATAAGTGTGATGGCCAAGCTTCTCATGAAAAACAAACTATCTTATCCATAGGGATTGGAAATTAGTGTGTTCCCCTTCTCTTCATTGGCTTTGTCCCACTTCAATACCATGTCTGGCACACTAAATTCCTTTTTTCTCGGAGAATTATTATCGAACCATATATTGATATGATTCTGAAGAAGATAATTTTTTTTTTCTTTCCTCCTTTCTTCTTGTAACTTCAAGAGTGTGTTTATCCTACTATGAACCAAAATACAAGGCTTACCCTGAGACTCTTATGAAAGTTGAAGGGAAGGCAGGTAAATGTTCAAACGTAGGATGGCTTCTTTGCCATACAACATAAAGTAAAGAGAGGTTTTCAAAGAAGGTTTAGGCATGACATGGTTAACCAATAGAGCATTCAACAAAGCATTGTGCCATTTCTTTTATTTAGAGAATACAATGTTTTTTATGATATGAATAAGGTTATTATTGGTTGACTCGGTAAGAATGTTCCCTTGTGGATAATTGCTAAATGAATGTTTCAATACAATGGATGAGAAATAAGTTGCATTATTGAAAACAAGTGACATCATAACACTGAACCTGGTAATAATGTTCTACCTGAGGAAAATAATGACTTCCTTACCATTCACTTACTTTAAAGGAACCACTTCTGTCCACCACGTGAAGCAGTCTATAGTAGATAGAATGTGGAAATGTTGCTTTGATGAGTGTGGAAATATCTCACCAATAACATTTAGGCCTAATTGTTGGAATGGTTCTTCTACAACGATGGGATGCAATGGGACAACTAAATTATTACTTCGTCCAAAGAATTTTGACAAACCAAACATTTACGGGCATAAGCATGATCATCCTTGAAAAGTGTGTGCCAATAGAAACCAACCTGCATAATTTTGTGCACAATAATGTCACCCGCGAAGTGTCCTTCGACTGGTCCATAATGGAGGTCACACAATACCCTTTCTAAATTAGGTGCTTCCAAGCATCTAAGAAAGACCCCATTGTGGTGCTTCCTGAAAATAACTCCATGTACCAATTGATATGATAGAGATTTCAATCTAGTAGCCCTATTTTGTATCACTAATAAATCAGAGGGAAGGGTGTTTGTAATATCCCAAATCTGCACAGTAAGTCTGCTTAAATAATGCACTCCTGGGAGATTGATGTACAGAAATGCATTTACAGCCCTTAGATCCCTTAGAGCAACAGATTTGGAGTCTAGATCCAAAATGGGAGCAAAAACAAATCAAACTAGGTGTGGTAAACAGATCTCCCACCACCTAGTCTAGCTGGAAAACACCCTACAAGAGGGGCTGCCGCTATGCACAATAAAATTCTTCAGAAATAACGCAGTCTTGGACAGTATGAGTAGGAGGCCATAAAATATGATTAACTTATGAGTATACAAAAACAACTCAGAGTTATAATGAAGCTTTTTCAATATACAGTAGAATACAGGAAATAATAAAGCAAGAAATATTCAGGAAAGAAGGCTACAACATATATATAACTCCAGAAATGGCTCAAAAAAATTATTTTAAGGAGCTACAACAACTTAATATTACAACTCATATCTAGGAAAGATCTGTGGACAAAACATTAGATCCATTTCATATCTAGAAACTAGATAGTCTTATTTACAAGATCCCCTTTGGATTTTGACCAAATCATGCATAAACAAGAGTAGATCTGAGTTTTAAGTTGCAAATCTGTAAAATACTGTGGAAATTTCTAAAGTTGACTTTTCATTACAATAGATCAGATCTAAACATAACATGGATCAACAATCTAATCCATGGATCACCCAAGTGAAAGGCAAAGCCCAGCACCAGAGATCTCTCATAAAAAATGGGATCAAAACACCCTGAAGAATCTCATATGAAAATAACGTAGTTCCTCAATGAAAACTGCATTGTAGCTTGAATAACATAGATGGCCAGCTTCCAAGATACAGATCTGAAGCACAAACAGTATAGGCACTCTTCCAGGAGGTTAAAAGACACACTCTATGAAAAGAGGCTCCAATACAAGCTATATCTCTGTAGATCTAGAATCCCACTTGCTGCAGCTTGCAAAAGCAGACAAACCCTCACTAGATCTGCGCTGCAATTAGAAGTAGAGCTTGGCCTCAAGCCTGATAGTGGATCAAATCAGCAAATACTCCTCCAATAATCCTCAAAGAAGAGGTGAAATCCCTGCATAGGAACTCCAAGTGTTAAGCAGCACAATTCTCCACTAAACAGCAGAGAATAGTATTTATCTAAGCAAACAAGATACTAGAAATATAATCAATCAACAACCTTCTCTTGTTGCCTTCCCCTTCCTTTTATAAGATGAAATCCTTTGCAAACCCTAAACCACCTTGATGAGTTAGCTCCTTTCAAATGAGGGGCCTCCTTCTAGAACTGCACTGTCCCTTCATGGGATACATTGAACCTAGACAACTCTGTATATTTGGTCAAGGTTGACCCAGTCTCACAGCTCAACCCCTTTCACACCTGCAAGGAATTTATTTATATGGCCTTGATTTATCTTTGTTCACATGGGCATTGATTTATTTAGTCTTTTCAGGAGTTTTACATGTCCTCCTTTATTCATTTATTCATGCAACAGAAAGTAAAAAAAAAATGAATATTCCTCTTAGCTTAGGCGAAGTAGGAATATTATAGTCCTCCCCTCCAAAATGTTGCTTGTCCTCAAGCAACTGATAGGGTAAGAGTTGTAGTACTTCTCCTCCTCCATTTATGGCATCATCAATGTTCAAGTCCTCATCATAATCCAAGTGCTCATCAAGCCAATACATCATGAATTATTCCTCTAGGATCAACATAAGATGTGCATAGTCCATCCCATCAGGAGTGAAAAACCCAACAAAAATAAAGATGGCTGAAGTAATGCTACATCTAAAACATGTATCATGAAGTACAGGTAGAAATTCCAGGCCATGTGGTACATACAAGCTGCCCATCTTCTGTCCATGCAATCCCATAAACAATACAACTATATCATCCAAGCATGGAATCAAGACTACATATATGCAAACTAAAATCTGAGCTTGAGGAGGTGGGCCAAAATCCCACATGTAATGCCAACACAGTGCACCACCTGCCTGCATTAGATCAAGGTGTGGTAAGTGGCTTTCCCACCACACATTTGCTGCATGAGTCACCTTAACATGGCTGAAGGTGTTAGATAAGTTTGGTGCCTTTGGAAAGCACCCATCATGAGAAGGAATCTCCCTTTACACAATAAGGGAGTGGCCAAGTTCAACATCTCTGTTGGCCCACCAAATTTCATGAGATCCACATGATCTCTCACTCCCTTTAGGAGTCATATCTTGCAAAAGCATGGCAAAATAATCAGAAAATAAAGCTTGTTTGGCATGATCAGATCCTTTACCATCATAGTCATTCATACACATGGAGTTGTGCATGAGCATTCCCCTCCTCTCAAGCCAAGGAAGAGCTGGCTGAGATGACTCTTGCAAAGAGTCCATTGGCTGCCCCAATCCCCCATAGCTATTGCACTCTTGAAAGTGATGATGTAATTCCTCTCTCATGCCTTCCCAATCAAAGCTCCTCATGATCAAGGTATATATCTTCATTGAATGCATATGGCTGAGGAAGAATCCTTCATGTGCTCCTTGTAGGATCTTTTGCTTGATCTTGGAAGCTCTAGCCAAGAAGACCTTACCATAATAATAGATGACTCCTCCTTGGACTAAGTAGCCCTCTTCTTTTTGTATGCCATCTATTATCATACCTGTGTAGAGATCTTTGGAATACTCTACAAACAGTTGAGATTTCCAATAAGTATCCACACTACTCAACAATGACAGTGTTGCTGATACATTCATGGGAGTGCTTGTCATGTTGCTGATCTCCTTTTTTACATTACTCATGCCAAAATTGTTTGTTGGAAGGCTGATCCTCCCATTCTTCTCCTCCCACAGCGCAGATTCAGAAAAGAGAGAGAGAGATAGTGATGCAGGAAGAAGATCTCCCTCATACTAGGGCTGTCCCAAGCCCTCTAACACTATGACTTGGTCTCTCATTGATCCAATCCTTCCTTGATCTAGATTTGGAGTAGCACTTTTTTAGGCTTTCCCCACCAGATTTGAATCTGATGGAATTCCAGGTGGATTGACACTAGATAAGAATGTCCCTTGCAACATCCTCATGAACATGAGAGAAGGGATTGTGAGATCCCTACTTCCACTGTGCAAATCCATCTCTGTTGTTTGTGTGGAAGTACGAGGTGAAGGATAAGTGTGCATGAATTGAATTATTTGTGGTTTCCCACTCTTCAAGTCCACCCACTCCATCTGCAAATCTTTCCAATCAGTGGTAACCTTCCCCAAGATAATCAACCATTGGACACCCAAAATGATGTTGGTGTCTGGTATGTCAACTACAAAGAAGTGATCCACCAGAGTGTAGGATCCCATAGTGACAGAGAGTGAGGGAACATATTGCATGCATTGCATGGTCCTATCTCCTGGGACCAAAACAGAAAATCCCTCAAAGGTATCAGTGGGGATTTCTCTCCTTTGCACAATATGAGCATCAATAAAGTTGTGGTTTGCCCCACTGTCAATCAGGATAGATACTCTCTGATTCATAACTGACCCTTGTACTCTTATATTCAAGTACTTATTCACTCCTCTCAAAGATGCAAGAATCCCACTTATTGGAGCAAAGGCTTCCCTCCCATCTCTGGATGGTGTTTGATCTCCCTCATCATCATCAGTGCTATGAGCCCTCCTAGGTTCATCATCTTCATCTTCCTCCTCAAAATCTAAGAATACTTCTATGTAGTGTGCTTTTCCAGCAGCACATCTATGTCCCTGTGCCCATGACTCTTGGCAAGTGAAACACAGTTTCTTCTTCCTCAATTCCCTCCTAAGATCAATATCAAGAGGCTTCTTCAAAGAGATATCCTTAGGAGGAGCAGCTTTTCCTTCCTTCCCCTTAGAAAGGTGAGGGGCCTTGCTCTGGAAAGTTGCCTTTTCTTTTGGCAAGGCATCTTGGAGGTCTCTAGCCCTCTCAATGGCATCATGTAAAGTGATGAGCTTGGTAGATTTAACCAACCCATGCAAAGGTTCCTCCAGGACATCGATGAACATGTAAACTCTTCTTGCTATAGATAGATCAGGGACCATGACTGATAATATCAGAAACTCAGAGATATAAGTCTCTGCATCCCCTGATTTCTTCAGCTTTGTAAGGCTTATGAAGGGTGCTTCAGGATCCTTCCTGTCAAACCTCTCAACTAATCTTATAGCAAACTCAGAATAGGTAGTCACATTGATATGTCCCAATGTAGACAACCCATGGAACCACCAATTGTGTGCCTCACCTTCAAAGTGCAGCGTTGCAATCTTGATGGCTTCAGTCTCAGGGACTATATTAAACTGAAAGTAAATATCCACCTTTTCTACCCATTCCTTGGCAGAACTGGAGGATGATCCATCAAATTTGGGCAAAAATAATCTGCCCATAGACTGGTGTCTATCCTGATTATGAAAGAACCCACCATCTCTATACTGTTGCCTTGGTCTTCTTCTATCCTTGAGGTGACAAAAATATTGGAAACTCAAGTTGTCCTTGAATATATGACTCTGAGAATCATACTCCACAAATTAATCTTCAAGGGAAGCTTGCTCTTGTGGTCCTTCATTCTCCACAGCCAAGAAAGTAAGCATAGTGGAGCCTTGTGAAGCTTATGGGGCTTGTGGCTGGCTCACTGGTTGACCAGTCCAGTGATGAGACATGTCAGAGCTTTCCCCTAGATGAAATCTTCCAGGAGATTCCCTCATTCTATCCATCCTCATCTCTTTGATCTCTTTTGCAAGATCTTGCATGGCCACCAAAAGAGTTCTTGCAAACTCTTCTCCTTATTTGTCACTTGCAGTCTCAGGGGCTTTACCCTTGTCTTGATCATCAGTAGTATAATCATACTTATTATGACTTCTATTCTGATACCTCTTCTCCCTCTCAGTAAGAGGTTCATATTATTCTGAATGCAACATAACTTTGATGCTCCAAGGAAAGCATAGGCTGTTCCAAGAAAGGAGCTCTGGTACCACTGTAATATCCCAAATCTAGAATAGCACAGCAAGCCTGCTGAAATAACGCACTCCTGGGATATTTATGTAAAAAAATGAGTTTACAGCCCTTGTATCCCTTATATCAGTATATCTAGAGTCTAGATCCAAAAGGGGAGCAAAAACAAATCAAACTAGGTGTGGTAAACAGATCTCGCACCACCTAGTCTTGCTGGAAAACACCCTACAAGAGGGGCTGCAGCTATGCACAAAAATCTGCTTCAAAAATAATGTATTCTTGGATAGTATGAGTAGGAGGCCATCAAATATGATTAAATTATGAGTATACAGCAGCAAACCAAAATTATAATGTAGCTCTTTCAATATACAATAGAATATAGGAGACAATAGAGAAAGAAATCTTTAGGAAAGAAGGCTACAACATATATATAACTACAGAAATGGCTTAACAACGTTATTTTAAGGAGATACAATAGCTGAATATTACAACTCAGATCTATGAAATATCTGTGGACAAAAAATCAGATCCATATGAGATTTGGAAACTAGATAGTCTTATTTACAAGATCCCCTTGGGGTGTTGACCAAATCATGCATAAACAAGAGTAGATCTAAGTTTTAAGTTGCAGATCTGTAAAATAATGCATAAATTCCTGAAGTTGACTTTTCATCACAATATATCATATCTAAACAGAACATGGATTAGCAAGCTAATCCATGGATCACCCAGGTGAAAGTAAAATCCCAGCACCAGAGATCTCTCATCAAAAATGGAATCAAAACACCCTGAAGAATCTCATATGAAAATAACGCAGTTCCTCAATGAAAACTGCACTGTAGCTTGAATAACATAGATGGATAGCTACCAAGATACAAATCTGAAGCACAAACAGTAGAGGCACTCTTCCAGGAGGTTAAAAGACACACTCCATGAGAAGAGGCTCCAATACAACCTAGATCTATGCAGATCTAGAATCCTACTTGTTACAGCTTGCAAAAGCAGACAAAACCTCACTGGATCTGCGCTGCAATTGGAAGTAGAGCTTGGCCTCAAGCTTGATAGTGGATCAAATCAGAAAATACTCCTCCAATAATCCTCAAAGGAAGAGGTGAAATACCTGCATAGGAACTCCAAGTGCTAAGCAACACAATTCTCCACTAAACAACAGAGAATAGTATTTGTATAAGCAAACAAGATACTCATAAATATAATCAATCAAAAACCTTCTCTTGTTGCCTTCCCCTTCCTTTTATAATATGAAAGCCTTTGAAAACCCTAAACCACCTTGATGAGTTAGCTCCTTTCACATGAGGGGCCTCCTTCTAGAATTGTGCTATCCCTTCATGGGATACATTGAACCTAGATAGCACTGTAGATTTGGTCAAGGTTGACCCAGTATCACAGCTCAACCCCTTTCACACTTGCAAGGGATTTATTTACATGGCCCTAGTTTATCTTTGTTCACATGGGCATTGATTTATTCAGTCTTTTCAGGAGTTTAACATGTCCTCCTTTATTCATTTATTCATGCAACAGAAAGTAAAACCAAAATGAATATTCCTCTTAGCTTAGGCTAAGTAGGAATATTACAGTGTTATGCTAAAGATAGTGTTTCACATCTATGTAATAAGAGAAATATGCATCGGTGGGGTAACTTGTTCGATGTTATACAATTCTATTTCCTACTCCCACCTAGAAGAGTCATGTTTTGGTGAACTTGCTGCTTCTACTGCTAGGTAGCATAGACCATGGCCCTTGATCATGTGAACTCAATTGAACTCAAGATCGTACTATTGCAAGCTGGTCATCTAGTTTTATATTTTTTCACCCAAATCTTGCTGGACAAACATTGATTTGAAAACCGACACTCATGAATGATATAGGTCATTTATTATCTTGATCATCCTTTTGCGTAAGGATGAAAATAAGAGAAGTATCAAAAGAAAAAGTGTACAACAAGAAATATTTGTCAATGTCTGGACTATATAGTGACAGTGCTTCTGTGATTTCTTGTTTAATACAAGTAAAAGCCTCATTTTCCCTATCCCACATATAGATCACATATTTCCTTATCATCTCTTGTAGTGGTTTGAATATCTCTGCATAGTCAAAGATGAATTTACGAAGGAAATTAATTTTCGCTAAGAAGGAATGCAAAAATTTCTTGTTCACTGCGAATGGAATCTGAGTGATAGTTTTGAACCATTTTATGTCCACCTTAATCCCACTCCTTGTGATAATATGGCCCAATATATTTCCCTCAGACACTGTGAAAATGATCTTCTTGGGATTAAGAGATATCCCGTATTTGCAACATCACTTGAAAATTTTCCTTAGATGATGTAAGGGACAAAATATTCTTTTCAAAAACACAGTCACATCATCTAAGTAATCTACAACTCTCTTTCCAATTAAATCATGAAATGTGATGTCCATATAACGTTGGAAATTAACACCTACGTTGAAAAGTACAAAAGGAATTCTTTTGAAATAAAATGAACCCCACTTGGTTCTAAATGTAGTTTTGTGTCTGTCAGGTTTTGACACCAGAACCTGGTTATATCTCAAAAAAATGTCCAACAACGAAAACATTTCAGACCCTGATATTGTTTTCAAAATATGTTCCATCGATGACACTATATAATTATCTTTTTTATGAGCCATGATTCAAATTTTGAAAATCAACGCATAGGAATATTTACCTAGACTTATTTCTTACCAGAAGTAGATTGGAGACCCATGTTGAATGAAGAACTTTAAAAATGATTTGAGCATCCAATAGTTTTCTCAAATCTTTCTAAATCAGGGGCTAAATAGTAGGGTGAAATTTCCTTAGTTTCTACTGAAAATGTTTTCCCCCTTCCTTAATAGTAATCACATGTTGGATTATTTATCATATCATATGTCTTATTATCATCATATGTTCACGTGAAAACATCTTGGTACTACTTAAAGAGGTAGATGAAATCTTGTCGCTCTTGAGGTTTAAAACAAGTACAAAGATTCACAAACCTCAGATCTTCTTGTGTACCAAGATTTATTTGTTCGTGCGATAGAGTATAAATATGAGTCTTTGCATTGACCGGCCCCTTAAAGTGATTTTGAAGGTCATACAACTTTTCCATTGACACCACAACCTTGGGAATTGGGTTTCCTTTGTTCACTTGAGTTGTGTCCTGCAAATATTTCCCGTGCTCGTCTTTATCGATAACTGCATATTTGAGTACATCATCATTCACCATAAAATCCAATATCTGCTAGTCACCATTGAAAATTAGTGATATTATCAGGAATTGATGGCCTATAAATAATTTCGATAGAAAATTCCATCCCTTAGCGGTGATAACCTAACAACAAAATTTTCTAACATATCGATAAAAACATTGGAGATTCTAGGAACATAATTAATATTGAGATTTTGAAATTTTGAAATCAAATGACATAGCTCTTGTTGATCAATTTTGAGATTAGGTGACACACAATGTATCATATTGCGTACCTATTGTGAGACAATTTCAGAGTCACCTATTTATTTGAGTACCTAAACCTTAAGGTCGATGGCTTTCTGCAAACCCATAATGAGTGCTTTGTATCTGACAACGTTGTTGGTGCACTCAAACTCTAACCAACAAGAGATCAAATGTTTTCTCTGTTGCGGGTCTATTAAAATTAAACAGCTCCAGAGCCCTCCTGCATTTTTGAACCATAAAAGTAAAAAACCCAAATACTAGAAATACTAGGGCTATGTCCTATATTACTACTATTTACATCTACTATACATAAGTCATTTGCACCGGTTGGATTTTGAGGAAAGAGTTCCAATTATGTATCATGTGTGATGAGTGAAGGATGTTCCAGATAACTTCCATGGCCTAAGTCCAGAAAAAAAATTTCTAAAAATAATATCCGCAAAGCCCATTGGTTCATCTTTATGCTCAAGTTGTGTCACAATATGCTTCATGTAAGGCTTGCTTTCAACTCAAATCTGATTGTTTCTTCCCTTGTATGGAAACCATAAATGTTTCTAGTCAATTGAAAAGTATCCTTGTAATTTGATAGACCAATCTATGCTAAGAATTAACCCGTAGGATTAAGGAATGTCCATAATTAAAATGTTTATGCACTGGTGAAATCTATGGTCAAATGACAAACAAATGATAACATTGTTGAGTTCACCAATGTCCTGGACAAATGATATGTCCAACTGTATGATAAATGCATCCATTTGATCCCATTTATCATTTATTTTCTTAGCAACAGAGAATGGCATAACATTCGCAAATGCACCAGAATCAACTAAACAATTATGCAAGTTATAATTAAAATTTTTGAAAGTTAAAAGGAATGGATGGTAGGGAGCATTAGAACTAAAATTTTAATCATCAACTAAAAATTAAATGATATCGCGAGTGTTACCAGACATTACTTGAGAATTATAGAATTATTTACCTTCCAAAGAGTGTGATGAGAGTGCCTAGATAATCAGTTCTTGCTGGCCCGTTATCTTTATGAGCTCATAGATTGAAATGTTTTCCCAATCTCTTTTCATATCTTCAAAAAACATTTAATCGATACTTTCTATCTTAACAACATGTTCTGATGGTTGAGGTGGTATATCTTTATCTATTACTTCGAGAGTGGTAATAATTTTCTTGCTATTGGTGGAAGTGTTCTTGGAAACATGAGAACTTCTAGACTTATTCTATGAATTATGAGTTGGATTGGAAGGTGGTAGAATTCTACGCAACAACTACTTCTTAAGTTTTTTCTCAGAAACATGTCCCTTTCTCCTCAAGTTTTAATGGACAATTTACTACTTGGGAGGAGCTTCACTTGTTGAAGGTTGATATCAAATCAATTTATCAATATTGTATATGACACTAAACATGTTCACTGAGTATCCAACACCCAAATTTTTTTTGGGCACAACAGGTTCATTCATTTCTTCACTATTATTAGGTTTTTCTTCCACTAACAAAGTACCAATCAGGTTAGCCATCATAGTGTTCATATTGGGATTCCACTTTGGGCATGTATTTTCTAAACATTTCTCTTGGTGAAAAGTGCAAAAATTATCCATGCCAAAACTTTCGACATTGAACATTGTGTTAGAACTTTAAGCATATTTGGCCAATTGAGAGTTATTATTATTGTTAAAGAAAAGAGACCTAAAATACTTTTTTTTAGTGGTGGATGCATCAATTGACCTTCTCTTCAACTATGATACCTCGTTCGTAAGAACCTTCAGAGACTTGGTCAAGCTTTCCATATTGAAAGAGTCTTTATCTTTAGATTTTCTGGAAGAGGCTTGGTTTTTCCTACTAGCTTCCTTAGAGTCTTTAGGATCATTAATGTCTTCAATTACCCCAATAGAACACAAATATTTTTCAACAACAAGAGCTTCTACAAAGTTTAAGGCCAAAGTATTCTTTGCGGATATTTTGACGAATGCAAAAATGTTAGTTGGAAAGGAATATGTATAATAATATTTAGTGTTATCATTGTGTGGTTGTACATCAGTGGGGAACTTGTTCAACTAAAAAGTAAATATATCGTTAAAATATTTAACCCTTTCTTTTTCCCCCATTTTCAGGTTCTCATGTTATTTTAATAATATTATGGGAGTGTTGGAACAGGGTCTCCTAAAGCTGCGAATTTGGTCCATTTTTGTATATTTTTTGTATTATTTAGTCTAGCACAGGTTTTTTGGGGTGGGTCAAAGCCCCGAAGGAATTGTAATGGGTCAAGGGTAGACCAAGAGTCCACAAACCATGGTTTGCAAACCATTAGATGCGTAGGCTAAATCAGTATAAATAGATGATCCTTTTTGAGTATTAAGGTAGGAAAGAATAGAGATTGATGCTAAGCACGAATTGTTAGATCTGTAGTCGGGTTGTTTGGGTAAGGACTCCTGCTAGCTGTGTGCACGGAGATCCTCTGTGCTGCTATGTGCGGACCCTGCTAGTTGTGTGCACAGGGATATTTTTGGATTGTAAGAGGATTTTGGTATTAATATATATGCAAAGTACTGTTAGATATCTGATGTTATCTGGATCTGGTTTTTTATGATTGATGCAAAATTGGGTTGTATGATTAAGTTGTGAAAGTATCTGTTTGATAGCTACGAAAGTATCTATGTTTCTGTTATATGAATCTGTGATCTATTAATTGCTGTGATTATAGTTGCTGTACTGATATATTATTATTACACACGTGGATGCGAAGGTAATTACTAGATCTGTGCTTGATAATAGCTATGTTATATAAGCCTGTGAATAGATTTTTTAGTACGAACCCAATAGGCTAGGAACGCAGACTTGCCTGACTTACCTCCTCTCTCTTAGGGTGCGGAAACCTGGTTCCAGCACCCTCCCATACTGCTTCAGGTGAGACTTTGGCTTGCGTAAGCAGGTCACTGCCAAAAGGGCCAGTAGTATAGGGGTTTTTTGGCAAACTTTAACCTTTGAACCTGGGTCAAGACCCCTCGAGCCAACAAATGGTTCTGTTGCCGGGACCAGGAGCATTTTGAGAGAGAGATCGGGTAATGCTAAGACCATATTGGAAACCTGAGAAGAAATAAATCGACGAGTGGTTTGAAAATAAATTTCAGGAATTCGCAGTAAAATAAAATCGCAGTGCGAAGTTGACTGCAGAGAAGTGGAAGAATAAGTAAATTTTCATAGAGATCTATGAAATTTTCTTTGTGACATTTGCGACTGAGCTACAAGAGTGGCTCGCAAGGCTTAAATATTTTCAAGGGTGTTGGAAAGACGAGCAGATCATGCAGTGGACCCCAGAGTTGATCCAATGGTTAGAGAATACTGATAACACCATCACTCGCACGGTAGATCACTGGGTGGACAGTGTGTTGGGAGGATTTGTGACAGAATTTGTAATTGATCATTTCGTGTCCTATTCCAAAGAAGAGCGAAGGTTCTTCAAGGGTTTCCGGGGTAAGTTTCTAAAAAAATTTACATTACTGATTAAGATCTTATTGTGTGAGAAAAGAATTTTGTGTAGTCATACAGAGTGAATGAGCTCCGATCAAAGCAATGGTACAACACGCAGTGGTAAGTATTATAGAAATAACTAGGAAGGAGATAGATCTGTCTATATTCCAGTAAGGAATTCAGCTATGCAAGAACCTCCAACCACACCACCATCGAGCCAATACAGGGGTAAGAACTCACCCGTACCTCCACCCTCACCATAGGACGAGATGGCCTTGCACATGAAGCTACCTACCTTCAAGGGCATAGAGGATGAAGACATGAATCAGTTCTGGTTTGTCACAAGATCGGTATGGACTGCACAGAATGTAGCTAGTGATGCAGTGAAAAGGGCGCAATTATCCCTTGCCTTTGAAGGAAGAGCCTTGGACTGGTATATGGGATACATCGACTAGCATGTGAATGCGACCATTGAAGAGATTAAGAATGCCTTGAAACAACAGTTCAAGAATCCTAAGTCCTACTCTCAAATAGTGAACGATCTAAAAGATTTCAAGCAAGGATTGTCCTAGTCTGTAGGGGAAGCTGACCAATGGCTAAAGAAGGTAATTAGGGAAGGAGGATTTCTGTATGATGATAGACAGCACACAGAGTGGTTCATTGCTACGTTGTTTCCCCACCTACGTGTGTCAATGGGTCATCAAGCAATTGAATCACAGTAAAAGGCCTTGGAGATTGCTATGAAGATGGAAGTTGCGCCAAGAGATGATACCCAGTTAGGAGTGCAAAAAATACAAGGCTAGCTAGAAGTAATGCACATGCAAATCCAGAATTTGTGGAAGAAGCGAGGAATAGAGGCTAGCCCTGAAACATGGTGCATACGATGCAGGGTGAATGGCCACACCAAGGATAATTGTCCTTTGCTAGCAGACTACATGCAGACCAGGGGACCCAGCCCATTGCGTCCTAGGGAAGCTGCAGGGCCAAGTGGGTTGGTGCTGTGGTGTGATGATTGTCGTGTTGCTGGGCTACACGATACCAACCACTGCCCCCACCTTGTCGCATATGTCCTAGAAATAAAGAAACAATGGTGTAGGTTCTGCAGATCTGTAGGACATGATGAATAGAACTATCAGGCGTATGATCTGATGATAGATCGAGGAAAATTATATAGGGTACAGTCGAATCCATCCTTTCCAAGATCCCCCGCAAGCATAGGTGGCTCCCCAGCTAGGGGCAGGGGAGGGGGCCGAGGTGGAAGTGCATGTAAGGGAAGAAGACAATTGATCTACTATAACTGCAGGGAGGTAGGTCACTTTGCAAGGGACTGCATGAACCAAACAAGGAAATCCTGCAGATACTGTAGGCAACTGGACCATGTGATCGAAGACTGCTCGATTCTGATAGCCAAGATGCAGGAAAAGCAGCAGACACCTACGAAAAATGTACAAAGGGTTAAGGTAGAACCTCAAGAAGAGGGGCCAAGTGTTAATGTTATAACACGCAGTGGCATGGCTACTGGAGGGGTCGAGGTGAAAAATACAACAGAACCTCTGATCTGGAAAGCAGTCACCAAACAGGAAGGTTTGGACCTACATAAGGAAAAGGAAACCTTTGTCATAGCTCGGGAAGACTTCACTCAGGCTGAGGCATCTGCTTCTCAGAACCCCGCAAACATTAGAGCCGAGGACGAGGTCAAACCATTCTTACGAGAATGCATGAAGCTGCTGCATAACCAGCAGGTCGTAGAAAACTTCCAAGCACTAATAGACAGTTGTGTAGAGAGAACTAATCCACCTCTGGAAGTTAAGGATGTGCACAAACTGTACAGACATAAGAAACGCACTGGAAGGGAATTGTGGCTTATGGCACAAATTGGTGCTTATGAAATGGATCAGGTTATTTTGGACCTGGGCTCGGATGCGAACGTGTTGCCCAAGAAAACTTGGCAGCAAATGGGGGAACCTAAGTTGGAATGGTCCACTATCCAACTGCACATGGCCGATCAACAAAATATCATACCACTAGGGAGGTTGTCAAAGATCATGCTGGATATTGCAAGAGCTAAGGTATAGGTTTATTTTGAGGTCATTCAAATTGTAGAAGATGCGGACCCCTATCCTGCTCTCCTCGGATTGGACTAGGCCATAGAAATGGGTGGTATTATAAACTTGAAGAAAATAAGCATGGTGTTTGAAAGTGAAGGGACACGAGTGATAGTACCACTAGACACCGTAGAAGGATAAAGGTATACAGAACCAATACGTGAAGAAGAGGAGGTGGACCACATCTATAAGTTAGCCATGCAGGATGAAGAATGGATCAATCCTACAGTCGATGGTGTGCTTTGCTAGGAAAAAGATAGCGAATGCTTCTCTGACTCTGACGGAGAAATAGAAAATTGGCAAAACTGGTTACATGATTTCTATGCACTGCGCTACCTACGAATCACAAGGGTATTCCGATGTATATCCTTAGAGGTAAGATAACTTCCCTACTTTGATGGTTCTAGCAGTTTTAAGGAGTTTTTTCAAGCATTCAAAGCTGAGGTTCCCACAGAACGAAGACTATGGGCCCTTAGTCTCGCCATGCGCGCAACACTTGGAAGATGGTGGGACACACATAAGGCGACGTTCCAGGGCTGGAGGAATGTTGCGACATGATGATATTGCGATTTGAGCCTCTGTTTGAGGTGCGCGTCAAGACATTCCTTGGCCCAAGGGATCCGCATGAACACTTGTTCACCTAGATGGAAAAGTGGTATGACTGGACTACAGAGGAATGGATTCACTTTTTTATTCATGCATTGGGACCAATCCCCATGACATGGTACTTAGATGCGGAGCTACATCAGTGCACCTGCCACTAGGAAACTTTGAAGGAGTAATTCATAGGAAAATTTGGATTGACAGGGGGTTTGGAGGCGCTTGAAGAGGCTCTACAGGATATAGACACCTTTGTATTTGGTGAATCCAACACCTATGTAGCATTTGGGGCACCAACGTGGGAAGCGCAGATGTGGGATGTTTCCAATTGTCACAATATAACTATAGAAGAGTGCGATGAGGATCCGCGCAATGTATCTATCCCAGAGTCGAAGGGAGAACGCGCGGTTGCAGGACCTCCACTATAGACTATGGATGTGACGAAGCCTCTGAAACTGTGGGAAGTCAACATTGGCACAACAGAGCAGCCTAATTTGGCTAAAATTGGGAACTACTGGGATGATGACAATGTAAGAAAAGTTGTTGAATTTCTCACAAAATATCAAGACTTATTCCCAACCAAGTTTTTGGAGCTCAAGGGGATCATATGGAACCTAGGGGTTATGCGAATCATGCTAAACCCAGATGCGCGCCATGTAAAGCAGTGGCCTTATCTGCTAAACCCTACGTATAAGCAGAAGGTTAGGGAAGAAATCGATAAAATGCTCGTCGCAGGTATTATCGTGTCGGTCAAGCAGTCAGATTGGGTAAGCCCGATGGTGGTTTAAGAAAAGAAGATGAAGGGAGGAATCTGAATCTTTGTGGACTTATGCAAGTTGAATGACACCTGCGTACATGATCCCTTTCCAACACCATTATCAGATGAGATCGTGGATAGCGTAGGAGGCCAAGAAACACACTCGTTCACTGATGGGTTCTCAAGATACCATCAAATCAGAATTGCACCAGAGATCATAGAAAAACTATGTTTTCCACTGAATGGGGATCCTTCCAATATACAGTCATGTCATTTGGACTCAAGAATGCCCCTGCTATATTCTCGCAAGTAGTTGTCACAGTGTTCAAAGAATTCATCCACAAAATTCTAGAGGTGTACTTCGATGATTGGACTGTCTTCAGCTTGGTAAAGAAGCAATATTAAAACCTTCACATGATGTTGGATGCCTGTTGAAAACACCGAATTTCCCTGAATATCAAGAAATGTATCTTTTGCGTACCCTTCAGAATCTTGCTCGGACATATAGTCTGTCGTCAGGGGCTAATGGTTGACCCTACGAAGGTTGTAATTATCATTGATTTGGTAGTACCTATGACTAAGAAACATCTACATTTGATCCTCGGAAATAAGGGCTACTCCAGTCTAAAATTCATTCAGGGATACGCACTGATCACAGGACCTCTGGAAAAGCTACTTAAGAAGGATGTTTCATTTTTCTAGGATGATGAGTGTTAAAAGAGCTTTGAGCTACTCAAGGAAAAGATTGTATCTGTGCCTATCCTTATTTTTCCTGATTGGGTGAAGATATTTTAGGTTCACATTAATGCTTCAAGAATCACCCTGGGAGCGGTCCTTACGCAGCCTGGAGCTGGAGACATTGATCACCAACTTTCATTTGCTAGTCGAAAATTCTCAGGTGCAGAGCTCAATTATGCCACCACGGAGAGGGAGGGGTTGGACATGGTCTATGCATTACAGAAGTATCGGCACTATCTATTAGGAGGGAACATCAAAATGTTCACAGATCATTCAGCTTTGAAGTACCTAGTGAGTAATTTTGATCAGCGGTTGTCATTGATGTCAACCCAAGCAACACCAGGGGCTAATCAAATATTGCATGGAATTTTTGACCTACAAAATTAATATATTCTGGGTCAATAATGCTTTATATGGTTTCTACTTGTCGAGATGTTTCCATTGATATATGGCACGCCATGTAATTCTTCACGGTTTGAGAGATATTCATGTTTGAAGTTTGTAACCCCAGTTAGTGGGCTAAAACCCCATGGGGTTGAGGCATGGGTCATTGAAAAGTCATAATTAATATTTTTTTATGCTCCTAAAACCCCTCCCACGTTCACTTGTTGAATCCCCTCTCAACTTAAGCATTCATATAAATTGTGATCTCCATTTCCTCCTTATGTAAGGGATTCGGCCATCTGAAACAAGTCATCATGGAATTTCTGCTCAAAATTTTTTTCTACGAAGGTTAAGAAGCTGAAATTTTTATGAGGTGAAGCCGAAATCTTGAGGAAGCTGTAGTAAAAATTTCAGATCAAGGTGCAAAATAGTTTTGGAGATATGATCTGTGGAAGTCATGGTTTTTGCAGGCTCCTGAAATTCATCTCAAAGAAGTGACCTTGGTAAAATCGTCATAAAACTCTCTCTGAGTATCGGATTCAAATTTTGTAAAAAATTTTAGATAGGGCACATTCTCTAATTTTTTCTCTATCAATTTCAGATCCAAATGAAGAAACAGTGACATGTGGCACGTCGTACAAGTGCGCTCTTCTCAAACAGTCCATAATTAGGGAATTGTGAGAGATTGGGCATAACTATTTCTTGAAGAATCCAAATTGGGTCAGAACTATGGCATTGGAAAGAAGACTCAGAGGAATAATACAGGACCGAAAATCAGATATTGAAGATCTGAAATAACAGAGATACACTATATTCAATATCGAGCTCCTAGAAGGAAAGAAAAAGCTAGATCATGTGTTGTCAAGGGTTGCAAAGGACTAGACTTTCTATGGCAGCAAAGCAAAGCAAGGTACAACAGAGGGTAGCATGAAAAGAGGAGAAACCAAGGTGCATAACAGCAGCAAGAATTTTATCATATGAAGTCTTCAAGTGGGCAACACTGCATACAATCATTGTAAAGGTATCATTGTACTTAGTCATTGTAAATACATTATTGTACAAATTGTACTAGTATCTATCTACCAAGGGTTGAAGAGGCAGTGTCAGGAGGCCTAGGATCATCATTAGGTGGTTGTGTCATAGTTGGGGTTATGGTCTAGTGTGTCTTCTTCTTCTACATCATTCTATATCATTGTAAAGTGGACCATTTTCCCCAGTACGAGAGTCCATTCTTCTTTTATTCTTCTATAGGGTGGTAGGGTGGTGCTAGGGTGAGTTGTAGCTCACACTGGGTTTTGGGGCATGTTTGAATTTGACTACTGAAGAATCTCGAACGTTGAGCGTCCATCTGGTGGGAGATGGAGAAGAATACTTTTCTAGATTCTAGGGAAGTTGGAATTTCTAGGGAAGTTGGAGCTTTATTTTCAATTAGAGTTGAATATTAAAGAATTATTAGAAAAGCATTAGGTGGTTTTTGTCCCGTAGTGGGTTTCCACCTAAAAAACTGTGTGTATTTGTGTTCCTCTTGTTTGCTGCTATCATTGTACAAACACTGATAATAATTGAAGATTAACTAATGCTATAATTGAGAGGAATATTGATTCACCCCCCCCCCCCTCAGTATTTCCAACAATTGGTATCGGAGCTTGGTTCCTTCAATAGCAGTTTAACAGCTGGAAGGAGGTCATGGAACATACTAACAATGGTGTACCTCTATTTAATTAAAATAATTATGCACTCTAGAAAGGAAGAATGGAGGTGTATCTCTTGGCGCAAGGTTACAAAGTATGGGACACTGTTCAAAATGTATGTACATAAACCGTGGATGAACAAGGTAAGAAGAATTTGGTAAATGATGCAAAAGCTAAGAATATTATTATCAGTGGACTTATTGAATCTACTTATCATAAGGTATTGGCTTGTAAAACTGCCAAAAATGTATGGGAAAAGCTTGAGAATATATATGTAGGTGACTCAAATTTCAAAGAAGCAAAGCTTCAAATCTATAGAGAAAAATTTGAGCAACTCAGAATGAAAGAAGATTGCAACATTGTTGCATACTTCCAATAGTTGATGATATAACCAATACTCTAGAAGGATTGGAGAGCCGATTGACGAGGAAGACAGTATATGGAAGATTCTTAGAACATTACTAAGGATATTCAACCCAAGGGTATCGGTCTTAGAATACAGTTCAAATCTGGACAAGCTTAGCAAGGAAGAATTACATGGAGTTCTCATAGCATATGAAATGAGACTTGATGAAGAAAAGGGTACTTCAAATCTAGAAACTGCGTTTGTTTCATCTAAGCAAACCAATAAGGACAAACAACCTTCAATTGAAATGACATGCACCTGCAAGTGTGAAGAAAAGGGAGATGATGGAGAAGGTCTTTCAGATGAAGAATATGCTTACTTTACAAGAAAACTAAAACCTGGTAAGGGAAAATTCAAAGATAAACTTCCATTGATATGTTTCGGTTGTGGTGAAATTACTGCAGACATTTTATGTAAAATGTACGAACAAGAAAGTGATGGAAACTCAAGGAAAGAAAGGCTTTAAAAAATTCAACAATAGAGGCAAAAGAAAGGGATCCAAAAGGAACTTTCTCTAAAGAAGATAGCTCATCGTCCGATGAATAAAGTGACAACAAAGAAGAAATGATAGTATTGTCTATGGCCAAGCACAATAAACAAGAAGTATCAAACAATGAAGAAGAAGGGCTGACCATAGAAGAATATCCATTCCAATACTCTTGAAGAACAAGTTCAAGGTCTCAAAATTTAGGTTGAAGAACACAAATGTATTGAAGAGTCACTTCAAAATAAGTTGGAAGAAGAAAACAACCAAGAAAGGAAGCATTAGAAGCGGAAGTAGTCTCCCTGCGTAAGGAAGTGAAGAAGGGAAAACTGTCCAAAACTATGCCAACAACTCAAGGGAATTGGAAGAACTCATCAAAAATCAACGATCTTACAAGATAGAACTGGCCTCGGTTAGAAAGAAGAAGAAGTAGGACCTTCTAAAACAAAATACAATGAACCTATGAGATCTAACATACATGAAGACTTCATTGGACAAGATTCGCAAGCACATCCTTGGAAGACGATTCATCGACGAAGATTTTCATCCAGGTACTAACATATTTTTCATGGCTATTGTTATTCATGTGGAAAATTTGGTCATAAAGCTATAGAATGTCGCATGTACCCTAGGAACCAATACAATTCCTAGAGATTCTTCAAACATGAACCTCCCAGGGCTCAACGAAACATCAATAGATTTGAACATTTAAGAAATAATATGGAATGTTATAAATGTCAGAACTTTGGAAACATAGCCAGAGACTGCAGACTTGAAAAATCTCCAGAATAATTTTCGAAGCCACAGAATGAACGAACATGGAAGAAGAAGAAGATTGATAATTGTGCTCTCGCTCTCAAGGCTCAAAAAAATAAAGATGTGTGGTATGCTGACAGCGGTTTCTCAATGCATATGAATAGATATAGAAAGAAATTTGTATCTACGAAAGAGAAGAAGAGTGGAACCATATCCTTTGGAAATGATGGATATTTAAATGTTATAGGATCGAATACTGTCACTCTCGGAAGAAAAAGATGTTATAGCGAATGTTCTGTTAATTCGAAAACATGAATCAAAATCTACTCGGTGTTGGACAAATGTGTGATCAAGGACACACAAGTAGCACAACTCCACAAAATGTGAAATCAAGAAAGGCGAGGTATGGTAAAATTGTGGCTACAACAAGTCAAGCTCCAAACGACATATATGTTATGGATGAAGCAACTAAAGCATGTCTACTAGCTAAAGAAGATGAAAGTTGGTTATGGCACAAACGAATGGGTCACATAAACTTTGAAAATCTTGTCAGGATAAGAAAAAAGGAAGCAGTACGGGAAATGCTGAAAATCTCAAAACCTTCCAACACACTATGTGAGGCCTGTTGGCACAACAAGTATAAAAAATTTCAATTTATAACAAAAGAACACTTTGCATCACATCCATTGGAATTGATACATATTTACATATTGATCTATGTGGTCCTGTGAGAACAAAGGCTTAGACGGAGAATTATATTTCATATTGACAAGTAGATGAATATGCCGGGATGACGATGATCGATTCCTAAAGAAAAAATGCGAAGCATTTGAGTGCTTTAAAATCTCTGAGGAGTTGGTTGAAAATAGAAATGATTTGAAAATAAAGTGTTTAAGATCGGATAATGGTGGAGACTTCCTTCCAAGTGTTTCAGCGATATTGTGACGAAAATGGACTAAAAAGGCAATTTTCAACGGCCACAGGCTACCACCGACCAAAATGGAGTTGATGAAAGAAAGAACAGAACCGTACAGGAAATGGGTAGAACAATGTTGAAGGACTCAAAATTGGATGAAAAATTATGGGTTCAAGAAATTGATATGACAATCTTCATTATCAACCGAAGTCTTCTCAAAAAGAGTTGCAACAAGACCCCATATGAATTATGGAAAGGAAAACTGGATTACGTAAAATATTTCAGAATCTTTGGAAGCAAATTTTATATCAAAAGAGAAGATCAAAATTTGGGTAAGTTTGAATCATGTGTTGACGAATGTATCTTTGTTGGTTACTCATGCAAAATAAAGGCCTATAAATTCTATAATGTAAGACAAAAATAGATAGTTGAGAGCATAAATGTTACATTTGACAAAGATGGTGTTCTAACGAATAATGATGTGGATCTAGAATCTTTGAAACTTGAGAAAGAGGCTAAAAAAGACACAGAGAAAATTCTAAAACAAGTAGAAAATATCAACGAGGAAGAAGTAAATAATGATCATCAAGATATAATAGAACAACAACAATAATCTCCTCCAAAGAAAACAAAAGAATGGATTCAAAAGAACCATCCATCAAATCAAATCATTGGTGACACAAATGAAGGTCGGCAACTTCGTTCATCACAACAAGCTCACATTGCTTTTCAAGCAACCTTTGAGCCTATTAGTTTTGAGGAAGCTAGCTAGAATGAACATTTGGTAGCAGCTATGAATGAAGAATTAGATCAAATTGAGAAAAATAACACTTGGGAATTAGTTCAATGACCAAAAGATAAAAATTTCATTGGGACTAAATGGGTGTTCAGGAAAAAATTGAATGAAGATGGACACGTTACTAGAAACAAAGAAAGATTGGTTTTCAAAGGCTATCATGAAGTGGAAGGAATCTTTATTTCGACGAAAAATTTGCACCAGGTTCCGAAATGGAAGCCAACTCAGAAACCAAACTCGCCTATGCATGTTCAAGAAACATCAAAGTCTACCAAATGGATGTTAATTCAGCATTTCCGAATGGCGAATTAGAAGAAGAAGTTTACATCGAACAACTCGAAGGTTTTCTACTATCAGAAAAATAAGACTATGTTTGCAAGTTAAAGAAGGCTCTATATGATCTCAAGGAGGCTCCGAGAGCATGGTATGCTCGTCTTGATGGATATCTACGTAAACAAGGGTTCAAGAAAGGTATTGTTGATAAAAATCTTTATGTACAAATAGATAAAGATAATTTAACAATCGTTGAGGTATATATGGATGATATAATATTTAGTAGCAATTATGATCGACTAAGTAAGAATTTTGCTAAAAAAGCTGCAAAGTTAGTTCGAGATGTCTTTACTTGGTGAGTTGACATACTTCTTAGGGCTTAAAATATCTTAGGAAGAGAAAGGAATATTTATATGTCAAGCCAAGTACATCAAGTAAATGCTCAAGGAATTCAAAATGGAAGATTGCTAACCCGTCCTTACTCTGATGGTAACAAGTTTCAAATTGAACATAAATGACTCATCTAAGGATGTGGATCAAAGGTTGTACAGATCTATGATTGGTATTCTTCTATATGTAACAGCCTCTCGGCCAGATGTTATGCAAGCAGTTGGACAAGTAGCAAGATTCCAAGCAACACCAAAAGAATCACATATTATTGTCGTCAAAATAATTCTTCGATATATAAAGGGCACAGAAGAATATGGCTTGTGGTATCCCAAGGGTAACAATCTCATTATTCAAGCCTTTATAGATGCAGATTGGGCAGGTAGCGTTGATGATCGTAAGAGTACTAGTGGAGCAGCATTCTATCTAGGTGGTTGTCTCGTATCATGGTTGAGCAAAAAGAAAACTTCAATCTCGTTATCTACAGCGGAAGCAGAATACATTGCAGCAGCATCATGTTGTACTCAAGTCCTTTGGATGAAACAAAATTTGCACGATCTTCAAGTAAAATTCAGTGAGCCTATTCCCATATTTTGTGACAATAGTAGTTCCATCAGCATCTCCAAGAATCCTGTCATGCATTCAAAAACAAAACAAATTTTGATCAAATATCATTTTGTTAGAGAACAAGTTGCTGAAAAGAATATCAAACTTGAGTATGTTTGTACAAAAGAAAAAATTCTGATATCTTTACTAAACCTTTACCTCGTGAAGCATTTGAATATCTTCGTCAAAAGCTTGGGATACTCCCAAGTTCTCATTAGATTACAGGTCTGCAGGACGATTGTGTGTCAGGGGGAGTGGAAGTGTGTACAGGTCTGCAGGACGGTTGTGTGTCAGCGAGAGTGGAAGTGTGTGCAAGTCTGCAGGATGGTTGTGTTTCAGGGGGAGTTACCCTTTTCCATTGATTTCAAAGGGGGAGAGAATGTTGTAGGAAGAGGTGTCATGATCGCAGGGGGAGTACTTGTGTTGCCATCAATGCCAAAGGGGGAGATTGTTGATCAGCGGTTGTCATTGATGTCAACCCAAGCAGCACCAAGGGCTAACCCACTATTGCATGGGATTTTTGACCTACCAAATTAATATATTCTGGTTCAACAATGCTTTTGATGGTTTCTACTTGTCGAGATGTTTCTGTTGATATATGGCACGCCATGTAATTCTTCACGGTTTGAGAGATATTCATGTTTGACGTTTGTAACCCCAATTAGTGGGATAAAACCCCATGGGGTTGGGGAATGGGTCATTGAAAATTAATAATTAATATTTTTTTATGCTCCTAAAATCCCTCCCACGTTCACTTTTTGAAGCCCCTCTCAACTTAAGCATTCATATAAATTGTGATCTTCATTTCCTCCTTGTACAAGGGATTCAGCCATTTGAAACAGGTCATCGTGGAATTTTTTGTCTAAATTTTTTTATATGAAGGTTTAGAAGCTGAAATGTTTATGAGGTGAAGCCCAAATCCTAAGGAAGCTGCAGTAAAAATTTTAGATCAAGTTGCAGAATACTTTTGGAGATATGATCTGTGGAAGTCAGGGTTTTTGTAGGCTCCTGAAATTCATCTCAAAGAAGTGACCTTGGTAAAATCGTTATAACTCTCTCTCTGAGTATCAGATTGGAATTTCGTAAAAATTGGCAGATAGTGCACAGTCTATACTTTTTTATCTATCAATTTTAGAGCCAAATGAAGAAACAGTGACACATGGAACGTCGTACAAGTGCGCTTTGATGAAATAGTCCATAATTAGGGCATTGTGAGAGATTGGGCATAACTCTTTCTTGAAGAATCAAAATTGGTTCGGACCTGTGGCATTGGAAATAAGACTCAAAGGAATACTACAAGACCAAAAATTAGATATTGAGGATCTGAAATAACAAAGATACACCAGATTCAATATTGAGCTCCTAGAAGGCAAGAAAAAGCTAGATCATGTGTTCTCAAGGGTTGCAAAGGACTAGACTTTCTACGGCAGCAAAGCAAAGCAAGGTGCAGTAGAGGGTAGCATGAAAAGAGCAGCAACCAAGGTGGATAACAGCAACAAGAAGTTTATCATATGAAGTCTTCAAGTGGGTAGCATTGCATACAATCATTGTAAAGGTATCATTGTACTTAGTCATTGTAAATACATTATTTTACAAATTGTACTAGTATCTATCTACCAAGGGTTGAAGAGGCAGTGTTGGGAGGTCTAGGATCATCATTAGGTGGTTGTGTCAAAGTTGAGGTTATGGTCTAATATATATTCTTCTTCTACATCATTCTATATCATTGTAAAGTGGACCATTTTCCCTGGTACGAGAATCCATTCTTCTTTTATTCTTCTATAGGGTGGTAGGGTGGTGCTAGGGTGAGTTGTAGCTCAATGGGTGTTGGGGCATCTGTTCAGTTGACTACTGAAGAATCTCGGGAGTTGGAGCGTCCATCCAGTGGGAGTTGGAGAAAAATGCTTTTCTAGATTCTAGGAAGTTGGAGCTTTATTTTCAATTGGAGTTGAATATTAAAGAATTATTTGAAAAGCATTAGGTGGTTTTTGTCCCGGAGTGGGTTTCCACCTTAAAAACTATGTGCATTTGTGTTCCTCTTGTTTTTTGTTATCATTTTACAAACACTGATAACAATTGAAGATTAACTAATGCTCTAATTGAAAGGAATACTGATTCACTCCCCCTCCTCAGTATTTCCAACAAGTAAGCCTGTGTTGGGGGGGAGGGGGGAATCTGTCGATGGCTTCTGCTCTTCCAGGAGTATGACTTCGAGATCATTGTCAAGCCAAGGAAGTTGAATGTAGGGCCAGATCACTTGTCTCGAATCAAGAGTGGTGAGGAACCAACCAACCTAGAGGAAGGGTTTCCTGGTGCGCAACTATTTTCTATTAAGGTGGTTGATGTGCACTTCGCTGACATCATTCAGTTCCTGACTATAGGCATAGCACCTATTGGTGTCCGGATATGATCAAGATTCAATCCTTTTTCCATATAAATTATCAACCTGAGGGCATTAGTTATTTCAAGACTAACGGCAAAGTATATGCAGATACAAGCACATGGTCTGTTGTGAATCACAAGTTTAATCTATAACACAAATACCATTGTAACAGCAATAAATAAACTGCAGAAATAAAAAGCATCCATAGAAATTAACGTAACTATAACAACAATTAAAGAATCACACAAAACACAGTTCTGCAGAAAAATAAAGAAGAACACAGCACCTGATCACAAGAGTGGGCCCAACTCTTGGATCAAGGCTGCGGAAACTCAAGTGTTATAGGAGAAACAATGAGTTATTGTGTATTCGCTTAATAATAGAAAGATTAATTACAATATCTATATATGCGTAGGGGTCTCTCGATTCGTAGCCCGTAGGCTTCTTTATACCATAGTCCTGAGATCCCCAAATTCTCCCAACAACTCCATGGTTACAAAAATACATATTGTTACAACGACAACCGAATTTCCCAGCAAAAGACCATAAGAAAGCCAAATATAACACTAATATATCCATGGATGTTACGCTATAGCAGCAAATGAGGGAGGTGTTGTAAAATGATGGGTTGTGCCCTGTCTTGCAGCTGTGACACGCCTGTTGTAGCCAAATCTAAAGAAATATAGGAGTTAATACGTAAAAAGGTAAAACCTCCATGATTAGTACATCATTAATCAAATATCCCATAAAAGATAGGAGAAAGGGTTTTACCTCATGCTTTTAAGATGAATAATGGCACAAAGAAATAGAAATGTATGGTAAAAATGAGAGAAGAAAGTATAAAAATCCGGTGCCCAGCATCTCCCCCCAACTGATCTATCTACATGTCCTCATGTAGCTCGTCGTCTCCTCTGATCCAAATTGGACTGAATGTGATTGGCATGAAGCTCTGTGAGGTCATATTCTACATCCATATCTATTCCTAGTGGCTTATATCCTTCTGTCAAAACAACGTCTTTCCACTAGTCAGGTTCAACGTTATAAGCAGGAGTATACTGTTCAGCTGGCAGCCATAAAATGGGAAATCGAAATCTCAATCCCATCCATCTAATCCCACATGTATGAATCCATGCCACATAACGCGGCATTCTTTCCAAGTCACGTGCAAAGTTAGGTGCCCCAAATGGTTCTCTTCCCCTGACAGCTGAAGAAGACAACATCCATCTTTTCTGAAAACTGTCCAAGGCTTCCTGGCGAAATGTAGTAATCTAGCCGACACACAGGTCAACACACCACTTTTGAGTTGCTCTCATGTGTTCCTTTCGACCCTCAATCTGTAGAAAGGTATAATGTTTATTGTAAATATTTGCGGACTGACCATGCTCTCTTCTTACCATTAATGGTTTTTCGGCTTGATTTTCTTCAAATGTATCCCAGGCCTTTCTCCATTTGATCTGATTGATGGTATAGGAGGTGAAAGCCCTTAAATGGATGTCCCCCACGAATGCAACGGGGTTAAAGGACTGATCATGCTTTAAATAATACCCATGCATGTAGAGATCACACATTAAATGTTGTCCTATAACATCATGAATTTTTAAAATACGGAGAAATTGAATGGGGTCCTCAATTTCGTACCAAATATCCTTATATATACTTTCAAGACAAAAGTAAGGAAATTTCTCATGAAGGAATAAGGCATAGCTATGTGCAGGAGGTTTGCAGGCCATTACCTATTGTGCTAGGGAGAACATCCTCTCCTTATTTGTCTTTAGCAACTGAACTTGTTCTTCCAACTCTTCTATCCTAGCCTTCTGTTTGGCCTGCTTCAGCCGAGCCTTGTATAATTGATCTATGTACCCTGTAACGACTCCAACAGCCTATTCTCGAACCCTAGTTTTTTCTTTCTTGTGGTCGCTCACTGCAAACTACCTATTGCATTCACAACCAATAATCGCACCAGTCCATGGTTAGAAATTACTGCCATCATTCGGCGAGAGCGTCAAGCAGCATGTGCCATATGCTGTAGTTGTTTTAATAGAAAGAATGGCATGTTTAGGGCATGCTCCTGATTCTGTGGAAATCGGAGGTGCATTCAAATTTTAAAGTGATAGTTGAACAGATTTGAGGCCCGACCCTCACAGGTAATATATTTAATTATGAAACCCGCAACTTTGTTCCAAGTATACGGTATAATTCTGCGCTCGTATCCCCTGCCCAATTGAACTACACTTTCTCCTTCCTACAAAGACAATTCGGGAAACTCTAGGAGAGAAACCTTTTGAGCAAACCATTGTTGCCCCTGCTTTCTTAGCCCGCTAACCTTTGAAATTACTTCCTTTGTAACAGGAACTTCCAGACCTCTAACCCACAAATGATCCTCCTCTAAATTGAGTGCGAATTCCATTGTGATACCTCCATCGAATCCCTGCAATCAGTCAAAGTAGACGTCCCAACCTGTGTCGATAAAAATTTTCCAAACCTCTGGGTTGCTGCAAACCGAAACTGTGTTTTTAGGCTCATGCCGCACAGCCATCCCACCCATACTGTGGAGACTTGTAGCAGCACTTCCTGTAGCAGCAGACCGTTGGGCAAGGTGGTGGGTACCAGATTTGGAGGAACAACATAGAGAAAATGGACCGGTGGTGACAGTTAATAAGATTGGTAATTCTCAAAAATCGAGAAAAATCATAGAGAAGAATGGTAAGTATGGTAGAATAGGAATAATAATTACTCGTGCAGGATAGATGAGACATTTTGTGAATCCCAATAGGATTAAATGATGGTACCACATATTGATGTGATTCGTAAGGTGTACCATAAGAGAGATGTCATTCTTAAATTATGGGGTAATTATTACATCGTCCTTGGCATGACGACACCCCCCCCCCCCCGCCTCGACATAAATCTTTGACGTCTGCGGCATTAAAATCTTCACATGGGATATTTAATTAAATCAGTATGGGTCACATGGAGGCATACCTGATGGCCTACCTGGATGATGGGATGGTGTAACAGCATCAGAGTAACAACATCGGTGTAACAGCATTGGTGTAACAGCATCGGTGTAACAGCATCCAGTGTAACAACATCGGTGTAACAGCATCAGAGTAACAACATCCGGTGTAACAATAATAGCATCATAGTAACAGCATCGGTGTAACAGCATCCGGTGTAGCAGAATCAGTGTAACAACATCAGAGTAACAACATCGGTGTAACAGCATCGATGTAACATCATCTGGTGTAACAGCAGCGGAGTAGCAGCAACCAAGTAACCGCAACATGAGTAGCAGCATCTGGTGTAACAGTAGCAGTGTAACAACATCACAAGTAGTAGCACCCAAGTAACAACATCAGGTGTAGCAGCATTAGAGTAGCAGCAACCAAGTAACCGCAACATGAGTAGCAGCAACCAAGTAACAACAGCATGAGTAGCAACAACTGAGTAATAGCATCCGGTGCAGCAGCATAGGAGTAACAGCAACCAAGTAACAACAACATGAGTAGCAGCAACCGAGTAACAGCATCTGGTGTAGCAGCATCAAAGTAGTAGAAACCAAGTAACAACAACATGAACATTCCTTGATTTTTACTCCTTAGTCGTAGCTCCTGCAAAAAGACAAGAAAATAGAAAAAAATTCTTTATTAATTATTATATATATATATATATACATATTTTTTTTTTTATTATATATATATATATATATATATTACAAGAGTGCAAAGGAAAGATTCTATACATTGTTAACCTTCAAACCAGATTTCTCAGAGAGTTGTTAAATAAAATCATCCTTAGAGGCCGGTCGGTGGTATAGTCTCAAGCGATGTCCATTGACTATAAAGAAAGTACATGTATCATCAATTGTGACTAGCCTGACTGTTCCATTATCAAATACAACATTCACCTCATAAGGTCCCATCCACCGAGTGCAAAGCTTTCCCTTAAAATCCTTAAAACGAGAGTCATAAAGTAGTGCCCAATCTCCACTTTGAAACACCTTGTTTCTAATAAACTTATCGTGCCATTTCGTTCTCTTCTACTGAATAGTATTAGTTTGTTGGACAGCCATTGAACATATTTCATCAAGTTCATTAAGCTGAGCCAGTCGGTGCTTTTGGGCATCTGATAGATCTAAACCAACTTCCAGGGTTGTTCTAAGTGTGCTTATTTCAAATTCAATTGGAAACAATGGAGATTTCCCATAAACCAACTTGAATGGTGAAAACCCAGTTGTATTCTTCCATGTTGTTATGTATGCCCATAGAGCCTCTGGAAGTATCTAAGCCCAATCCTGACGATGGTATGCCACAGTTTTTGACAAAATATTTTATAATGTCTTATTTGTGCTTTCCACTTGTCCATTCTCCTGGGGATGATATGGAGATGTCACTCTGTGCTTGACCCCGTATTTTTGCATAAGCTTTTCTATCTTGTGTGATGTGAATTGTGCTCCTCCATATGAAACAACCTCTCTTGGAGTACCATACTGAGCAAAAATTTCTTCAAATAGAAAATCTGAGACTACCTACTCTGTTGCTTTCGCAACTGCTTTGGCTTCCACCCACTTAGTAACGTAATCTGTACAGACCAAGATGTGGAATTTCTACTTGGAGGGTGGGTTAAAGGGTCCAACGAAGTCAATAGCCTATTTTTCAAAAGGTTCGAGAACTAGCTGTGCCTGCAAAGGCATTTCATCCGCTTTACCGAGTTGCCCCATACGTTGGCAACTATCACATCTCCTGAAATAATTCTGAGCATCAAGAAAAATGGAAGGCCAGTAATATCCCATTTGTAGCACCTTACGGCCTGTTCTTTTGTCTGCGAAATGCCCTCCAAAAGGGCCATCATGGGCATCTTTCAATATTTCATAGATATCATCTTCAGACACAGCGCCGGATCTGCTTATCTACTCCTGTATGAAAAAGGTACCCTGCCATCCAAGAATATCAAGCACTATGATGAACAATCTTTCGTTTTTCCCTATATGAAAAATGAGGAGGCACTTTCCCTATAGAAAGATAGTTAGCAATGTCTGCATACCACAAAGGCTTAGTAGAGACTGAAAAAATATGTTCATCAGGGAAATTGTCTTCTATTGGTGTGCATTCATCATTATTATCCATTCTAGATAGGAAATCAGCTACTACATTATCTTTTCCTAGCTTAGCTACTATTGTAATATCAAATTCTTGAAGCAATAGTAACCATATCATAACACGGCCAAGAGTAATGATATTATTCATTAGATACTTGATTGTTGCATGATCAGTATGGAAAATAGTAGAATATTTGGTGATGTAGTGTTGGAACTTATTGATGGTGCAAAGGACAACTAAGAATTCTTTTTCTGTCACCGTATAATTTAGTTCAACAGGAATTAGATTCTTGTTGACGTAATGAATTGCATATGGTGTTTTTTCTACTTGATGTCCTAAAACAACCCCTACTGCTGTCTAAGAAGCATTAGTATGTATGTGAAATGGTAATGCCCAATCAGGTCCTCGAAGGATTGGGGCCGTGCACACCAGTCCTTTAATTTTCGTGAAAGTTGTCTCGCAATCTTCGGTCCACAAAAATTCTGTATCTTTTTTTAACAATTGAAATAATGGATGTGCTATTTTAGAAAAAAATTCTATAAAGCACCTACAATAACCAACACAACCAAGAAAGCTACGTACCTGTGTAGGTTTTTTGGGTACCGAAAAATGTAATATTACCTCTACTTTAGCCAGATCAACTTGAATTCCAGTGGCTGAGAGAAAATGTCCCAATACTACTCCTTCTTCCCTCATCATATGGAATTTGACTGTACTCAACGATACATGGGTCTATTTACATCTTTTGAGTACCTTCCCCAAATTTTCCAATCCCTCCTTAAATGAATTCCCATATGGAGTAAAATCATCCATATATATTTCAACACTATCATCGACCAAATCAGAAAAAATTCCCAATATTTCCTTCTGGAAGGTAGCAGGGGCATTACACAGACCAAATGGAAGGACCCTATATGAAAAGGTTCCCCATGTGCATGTGAAAGTTGTCTTATCCTGATCTTCCGGGGCTATCTAGATCTGGTTATATCTGCTAAATCCATCTAGGAAGGAGAAGAACTTCTTTCTGGCCAAGGTGTCTAGGACTTGGTCAATGAATGGCAAAGGAAAATGGTCTTTTTGAGTTGCCTTATTTAATTCCCTGTAATCTACACAGATCCGCCATTTACCATTCCTTTTGGTAACGATAACTAGCGGGGATAACCATTGGCTATCTGAGATAGGATAAATGAATCCTACATCCAACAATTTTTGTAATTCTTCTTTAACAATATTTTTGAGAGTAGGATTCATCCTCCGTTGAGGTTGTCTTACAGGGCGGCAATCTTCCTTAATGTAAATATGTTGAGTGCATAGGCTAGCAGGGATACCCTTCATGTCGGTATAATCCCAGGCAAAAGCTTCTCGATGTTCTTCAAGGACTTTCAAAAGTTGTTTGGTCTGGGATTCAGATAGGTTCAGGTTGATATTAAATGTTTCCCCTAGTTCAATCATGATTGGAGTACTATCATGGAATGGGGTCACAGGAATGTCTTCTATGTCATCTTCTAGTTCAATGTTTTCTTGTGCCTCACAACTCATAGAAGATTCTAGAATATATTTAGTTCGACTGGGAATAGAACTGGAATCATTAGTGAAGACGTTAATGGCATCATCTTTAGTTTCTATTTTAAATCGAAGGGCTTGGCCAATAGTGAGAACTGGTCTAACATCTTCATTTTCAGGTTCAAGCTCTTCTGCAGGTAGAGGTTTCCGACTGGTTTTTTCGATGGGCTTAGCTTCACAAGAGAATAAAGTTTGAGGTCCTTCGTAACTGTCCCATTTGATATGATCATATGTCTAGACCGACATCCTATATAGGCATTTGCAGTTGCTAACCAGAGTCTTCCTAGGATCAATGGGTGACCACCCACTAAAGATCGAGTCTGCAATATAAGGAGGTCCACAGGGTAATGCCATGAGTCTATTGAAATGATCACATCCTCTAATTTCCCTACTGGTTTAATTGTGGATCTGTCTGCAAGTTCCAGGATAGTAGGGGTTGATTTAATGTTTCCAAGTCCTATTGTGTTCATTGTTTCAGCAGTGATAATGTTAATGGCTGCTCCCAAATCCACTAGTACATTTGGGATTTCAATCCCATTAATTTTTACTATTAGAATCGGGTTCCCAGGATCTCCGTATTTTACAGGCATGATCTTTCCTAACATGATATCAGATAGTCTACCCATTACATGCACAATTAATGGATCCTTAGGTTTTCTACCCAGTTTCTTTGAGCAGTATTCTTTCAAAGTCTTTGCATAAATAGGTACATCCCTCATAGCTTGTAAAAGAGGTATTTTAACAAAAATATTCTGTAGTTCCCCTAGAAAATCAAATTCTTCTTGATGGTTTGGTCAAGATATGGGGGAAATGTTAAAGGACCTTGATTAGGAACAACCTGGGGAGGTGTTTGGTTTTTTATGTTTTGATATACATTCTCCCTCACTGTTCTTTGTTCTGGTTCTGTATTTTCACCATCAAATTGTTCTGTGATAATGGGTGAAGTAGGTGCATCTACTACCCGGCCAGACCGTAGATTTATCTCATTGAGCCCTATGATATAAATGTTGTAGGATGGAAGGTTCAACGTATCTGTTTGTTGAACCCCTTTGTTATTCGGATTTGGGTTGGGCTGGAGAGGAAGCTGAGGTCTAATGGTTGGGTTTCCTGGGGGTACATTGGAGGGCAATTGAAGTTGTTTCTAAGGCATAGGCTGAGGAAACTATCCAATGGGAGGGGATCCACGCCAGGTCTGATTCCATGAAGGATTCGGATTGGCTTGAGGAACCCATTGCTACCAATCGAGATAGTAGTATTGAGGCCACATGGCTGAAAATGGTGCAGATTGGGGACCCATACTAAAATTATGAAAATACTGGGATGGGTCTTGAAACATACATGGATTCACTATCGGTGGTCCAGGTTGCCATGGTTTCTTCTTCCCCATGAAATATAGCTGGTCCATTGGGCTTTCCTCACTTTCTCCTTGGAAAACCACTTTCAGCCCAAGCAAGGAAGGACATGCATTGGTCTCACGAGTCTATTTTCAGATTGTGTAGGCTTCCACCGTGTTCAACAAGCATTCCTTCAAAGGGTGTTTCTTTCTGCACTGAGGGCAGAATATGGCCATGGTTTTCTCTAGCTCCTTCTTCTGTTTTTCTTGTAGAGTGTCCATTTGGGCTGATAGCATACTCAGGATATCGGTCCTCGGATTATCTAGTAGATTCCCAATCTCCGCTTTTGTGACCCCTCCACTAGAGGTCTTTAATGATCGAATACCCTGTCCACTTCTTGCAACCCCCCTTGAACATTTGATACAATAATCACAGATAGTTTCGAAATTTTCTTTTGAAATATCTCCTTTACCCACTATATTCAGAAGTTGTAGAGAGTCGTCTCTGAGTGCTCTGAGAAGGATGATCTTTAGAATGTCCTTATCCAAGTCACTATGTCCAAACCTCTGCAGTATGTATTTAAATCGTTCTACACAATCCTCCATATTTTCATCTTCCTTATATGAAAATTTAAATATTTCCTCCTTGATGTCATGAGACTTACAATAATCTTGGTATTTTTCCAAGAAGACTTTCTTCATTTCATCCCATGAAGTAATCATGCTTCCCCCTAAACCCATAAACCATCTCAGGGTTGTCCCCTTTAGGGTAGCAGGGAATATTTTCAATTTCTTAGCATCAGTCATATAGTCGTATCCTCGACAAACGATATCAAATTCAAAAAGGAACATGTCAGGGTCTTCCGAAGAGAGCCCATGAAAATTAGGCAAGGCTGTCAAAGGTATGGGTCTCATTGGTGCATCGGCTGTAACATTTCCTATAGGAAAATCAATGGAGGAACTTACAGGTGCCATGAATATCCTCCAATACTCAATTGTAATTTCGGTCGGTTTCACAGCCAGTATCTGGAGTGATTCAACCAAAGGTGGTCGCACCACACTCCCTTGGTCCCTTGGTGACTCACAGTCCTTCAAAAAATCCTTTACCAAATTAGAGTCTCTTAACTTAGCAACAAGAGTTTTCACAGCATTGCCTTGGTCTCTTTGGGATGAAAACCCTTTTTGAGGTTCTTCTTCCCAGTTAGAGTTGCTCAATTCTTCTGATCCCTTACCTGCCAATTCTTCCCCTTCTATTGTTGACAAGGATTTCTCTTCCACTGGTACCCTGTTATTAAATCTTCTGCTGTAGAACGAACATCTTCTGGTACCGTGGATGGTGTTGGTTGTTCCACAGACTGCCCTTTGAACTTCGTCTGAACACTAACCCTAGCAGTAGCACAGGATGATGCCTCAGATCTAGATTTTTCAATAATTTTCTGAATATATGTCTTCCTCCCCAAATCCTTCCCTTTCTTTGGGGGTCTTCCTCTACCCCTCTTTTTCGGATCTTTGTTCATACAAATTATGGAAAGGGTTCATTAAAAAAAATCAATCAATAGCTTAGGAACCGAAGTAGGAAAGATAAATTCCTCCCCGGGACGAGAGAAGAGATTCACAGGAAATAAATAAAAATAAAAAAAGAAAAGAAATCAGATTTCGGGACCTGGAGCAGAGTAATAACATACCCTCCCCAGGACGATAAATTGGCCCCTAAAAAGAGAAACAGGAAAGAAAAACTATACTACACCCAGGACTTAGGGCAAGGTTTTACAAAACACCTTCCCTAAGACAAGGGTTTAATTTTTTTTTACAGAAAACAAAATGATACAAAAAATAGGAAAGAAAGTAAGAAAAAATAAAATACAAGGCACTTACGCTCAAGACTTGAAGCTGGGAAATAGTTTCCCACCTCAAGACGAGAGATCGACTCTGAAATCTACTGCAGATCCTGTTCTTGAACCTGTTAGCCTTCCTTGGCAACTGAGCCAAAATTTTGGTGTCCAGATATGATAAAGATTCAATCCTTTTTCCACATAAATTATCTACCCGAGGGGGTTAGTTATTTCAAGACTAACGACAAAGTATATGCAGATACAAGCACATGGTCTGTTGTGAATCACAAGTTTAATCTATAACACAAATACCATTGTAACAACAATAAATAAACTGCAGAAATAAAAATCATCCACAAAAATTAACGTAAATGTAACAGAAATTAAAGAATCACACAAAACACAATTCTGCAAGAACAGAAAGATGAACGCAGCACCTGATCACAAGAGTGGGCCCAACTCTTGGATCAGGGTTGCGGAAACTTAAGTGTTATAGGAGAAACAATGAGTTGTTGAGTATTCAATTAATAATTGAAAGATTAATTACAAGATCTGTATATGTGTAGGGGTCCCTCAATTCACAGCCCATAGGTTCCTTATACCATAGTCCTGAGATCCCCAATTTCTCCCAACAACTCCATGGTTACAAAAATACATATTGTTACATCGGTAACCAGATTTCCCAGCAAGAGACCTTAAGAAAGCTAAAGATAACACTGATACATCCATGGATGTTACGCTGTAGCAGCAAATGAGGGAGGTGCTGGAAAATCATGGGTTGTGTCGTGTCTTGCGGCCGTGACGCGCCTGTTGTAGCTAATTCTGAAGAAATATAGGAGTTAATACGTAAAAAGCTAAAACCTCCATGAAAAGTACATCATTAATCAAATATACCATAAAAGATAGGAGAAATGGTTTTACCTCATGCTTTTAAGATGAATAATGGCAAAAAGAGATAGAAAGGTAGGGTAAAAATGAGAGAAGAAAGTATACAAATCCGTTTCCCAACAACACCTATGGACTATTCAGTGCAACAAAAGAAAGAGCTAGTAGCCCACGTTGTGGATTTTACCATCATTGAAGGGAATCTACATAAGATGGGAGCAGATGAAGTGTTGTGCAGCTACGTCCTGGAGCATGAATGGCATGATATCTTGGTAGAAGCCCACGACGGGGTAGCAGGAGGTCACTAAGCAGGGAAACCAACGACGTAGAAGATCTTAAGAGTTGGCCTATGGTGGCCTACACTACATACAAACTCTCACGACTATTTTAAAACCTGCGATACATGCCAATGGACAGGAAGGCCATCGTGTCGCAATGAAATTCCCCTTAACTGTAAATTGCCCTCCAAGCCTTTGACAAATGGGCCATCGATTTTGTGGGACCTATTAACCCACCCGGAAAGAAGAGAGGTGTGCGCTACATCATAACTGCCACTGACTATGTAACCAAGTGAGCCAAAGAACAAGTAGTAAAGGATTACACTACAGATACTACTGCGCACTTCATCTTCAAGCACACTCTAACCAGATTTGGGTGTCCAAAAATCTTGATGAGCAATAGGGGTACGCACTTTGTTAATAAGACAATACAGGCCTTGACGGAGGAATTTTGGATCCGTCACGTGAAAATCACTCCATATCATCCTCAAACGAACGGAGTGGTTGAAGCATTCAATAAAGTCTTGGAGAACGCACTCACTAAGGTCTCTAATGTTGATCGCACTGACTGGGACATGCGCATCCCATCTGTTCTTTAGGCCTATCGAACCACCTGTAAAAAGTTGACAGGGAAAACACTGTTTAGGATGGTTTATGGAAAGGAGGCCATTATGCTTATGGAATATATTTTTCCTAGTCTACGCATCACAGCCTTTATGAATACGGCAGAGCCTGATATCATGGAGGAGCATTTAGCGCAGCTTGTGGATTTGGAGGAAGACCATTTCATTGCTAACTTCCATCAGTAGGTGCAGAAGGAACGGGATAAGGCATGGAATGACCGACATATTTGATGAAAGTCCTTTTCGAAGGGTGACTTAATACTACTGTATGATAGCCAGTTTGCGAGACACCTGGGGAAGTTCCAACAGCACTGGCTAGGGCCCTATACATCTAAGGAAATCATGGATGGCGGAGTTGTTTGGTTAGCTACCCTGCGAGGCGATATGTTACTCGGCTATACCAATGGTAGTAGGCTCAAACCATATCGGATCAAATGACTATATGGTCGGAGTAGCTTTATTAAGGGGGGAAGACCTGCTGAGGAAGGTAAGCACCGCAGGTACCATGTTACACGTAGGAGGCAGCCACAGGTTTGGAAGCCCAGGGGCATTTGCTAGAGGTGCAGGAATAAACTCATAATGCAACAGGAATGTTGGAAGTGTAGGAGGTATGATCAAAGCGCAGGGATGCATTGGGAGTGCAGGGGTGCGCTGAGCACACCAGGGGTGAAAAAACTAGCCGTTGGAATAGTCAAATCGGGTAAAAAGAAAAAATTACCGTTGGAGGGAGCGGGCGGTCGACATTTAATAAGGCGATTTCTGGAGATTTTTTATCATTTTCCTGATGGTAAGTTCCAAGTGAATTTTAACCTACCGTTGGGTGATCGCAAAAGCTATAAAAAGGGAAGGATAGATCAGACAAGGGTTTTGTATCGCTTGAATAGCTTGCACTTGGCATGTTTGTCCTTGAGGAATTTGTGTTGTAATAATTTATGTGCCTACAACATCCCTTTCATGTCTGAGTAACCTAGTCCCTCTGACAGTAGAAATCCTGAGTTTTTCTTTCGCGCCAGGATGACAGCCACGAATCCTGCTGAACCCTCGAAACCAGTGACCTCGTTGGAGCAAGGAACTGAGGAAGTGGTGGAGATTGAGTCCGAGGCCGAAGAAATTATCTCCACGCCAAGCCCAGTCATGAAGAAGGGAAAGGAAAAAATACAGGGCTCAGGGAAACCCCTGAAAACCACGAAATGGGCTAGAGGGAAGCCTCGTACTTCCATGCGCTATGTAAAATCCCCATGAGCAACGCCTCAGGCACGTGCTGCTCGGGAAGCGGCTCAGGCCGCAGATCCAATCAATTGGTTACCTCCTTTTGTTTGGTTGTGCATGCCCTCGACGCGCACGCCAAAGAAACTCAACTGCCTAATCACCTACCTGCAGATGTCGCTGACCCCAGGAGAGGTCCCCATTATTGGTGAACCTTTTGCAAGGCTCCATGAGATCAAATTTGTTGACCATGACTTGGCCAATTTGGAGGCCTTCCCTGAGTTGGCACTCGAGTTATATCTTGAACGAGTTTAGAAGGATGATGGGATCAAAATTGTCCCTGTAATCTGGGTACGTGGAGTGGCAAGATCTGAGCTCCTCAACCTGCCCAGGATGCCGCATTTCGGCCACTACAATATCACGGACCGCCTGGAGCATCAGTTGCTTGCCCTGGCCCATGATGGGTGTTTATGGATCAAGGATCAAATCCCTATTGACATTGCACTCATCCATTGGATCATTGGTCTTCCTATGGACGGGCCAAACCCTTTAGAGCATGTTGGCAAGAAGTATGAAGGGGAAATTGTTGAATATGTGCGACAAAAATACCATGGGAAAGGAATACTCACGGCTTCATGATAAAAACCATCAATGATCCCATTATGAAACTGGGTACCATGTTATTGGCATGTAAGATGATGCGCAAATGCCAAGTGGCCTCCATCCCCGCATACATAATTCAGCTAGCAGGTGAGCATTAGGGGAATTTTGAGGTCTAAAATGGGCCTCCTAAGGAAATTATAAAATAATAGTGGAAAAAATCAAATAAGATTTCATGACATCATCAAATTTTAGAGGGAAAAATGGAAAAACTACTTTTTCAACTCATATTTTCAACTTATCTCCCAAAGTTTTTACTCAAATTTCGAGCGGGAGTACTCGTTGGATGCGAAATTTAATTCCCCATCCAAGGAGTACCCATGTTGCATACTTTCGATGGGTCCTACCACACGAAAAATGAGAAATACATAAAAAAAAATGTGATTACAATCACGTTTTTTATGTATTTCTCATTTTTCGTGTAGTAGAGTTCATCGAAAGTATGCAACATGGGTACTCCTTGGATGAGGAATTAAATTTCGCATCCAACGAGTAATCCCGCTCGAAATTAGAGTTAAAATTTTGGGAGATAAGTTGAAAATACGAGTTGAAAAAGTAGTTTTATTATTTTATTATTTTTTAATATTTTTACCCTTATTTAAAAAATGGTGAATCATCCCCCATGGTTGACATCATCATCTTGAATCCTATTGGTTGTTATAAAGTTTATTTTTGTTGTACATTTTTCTTAGGAGGCCCATTTTAGACCTCAAAACTCCCCTAATGTGTGTGAAAGGGGTCTGCTTCAATTGGTCACAATATTTGTGCAATGAGTTTTTGGCCAATGTCTGCGAATCCCAGGAGCAAGGATAGGCATTTTTCTATTCCTGGCTACTACTTCTCATCGCATTGATAGCCTGGGAAGCCCCTAAGGAATTGGTCCTCCCGGAGCTCACCCCTGACATGTGCAAGGGCGCCCGATATACAAAATTATGGGATTGTAAGGATACGCAGCGTCTCGAGGACAACCAAGTCTTCTGGGTCCTATTTCAGAGTATCTTGGTAGCAGCCATTGATTCCTAACCACGGTTGTCTCCAGAATTATATGACATAAAAGGGCATTGCGGCATTCCAGGTCACCGTGCACAACGTCCAAATCTGAGCACGCAAGGATAAAGCCTAGACTTCGCTCCCTTATATGGTGGCGGACAAAGAAATTGACAATGTCATTGTGCTCTGGCCTCCTAACTGGAAGATCAACTTCAAAATCAGCACGAATGGCACCAAAGGAACCTACACGAAGCAAGTAATCCCCCTTGTCATCATCAAGGATACCGAAGGACCAAGCAAGAGTACAAGGAAGGACATGGGTGCAACAACACAAAAGGATGCGTAGTAGAAGAAGACCACCAAGAAGGATGTCGAGGTGGAGACTCAAGTAGAGTCGTAGCCAGACCTAGGTGGAGAAGGATTGGATGTAGGAGGAACTCCCTCCCCCTGCAGCACGAAGCGAACAAGCGAGCCTATCAAAGGGCCCCGAAAGAAGCAGCGCTCTCAGCGGACGGAACGAGATGAGACAGTCACGCTGATCTAAGGAGACCTCAAACAAATTGCTGACATGGTCACTTTGGTCACGGAGGACATATGGGTAGCCTTAGAAGAACAATAGAAATTTGTGATCGATGCAATCCAGGCTGAGTTCCGCACTCTACAACTGAAGACAAACACATTGCAGACTAGTGTGACTCAATTATGAACGACCTAGGCCACCAGCAGTGCAGCACTAATTACAGAAGAAATTCATCTCTATTCGCTACCTGGCACAACCCTTGTGATTAGCCCACCTGACCTAGGAATGCAAGTCCAGGCCGGTGTAGAAGTACAACTAAATTTAGCCAGATTGCCACAAGAGGCATTGCAGGGTATCCACACCTCATTGTTTCAGGAAATTCAGCACTGGGACCTACAAGTTCACCAACAACTCAGTATGGCTGAACAGACAATCGCATAAAATAACATTGAAGTGTCCATCGCCACCGCACAGCAAACAGAGCTAGAAAATTTGATTCACCAGCTCTGTGCGGATGTTCTAGAAGAAATCTTGGCCACAGCCACCCCCTAGGCTAAGGTTGAAAGGTTGGTCACAGCATTAAAGGCCTCTAGGACGGAAGTTCAGGTGGTCAAGACACAGATGGAGCAACAGATCGTAAATCGGCATGCTAAGTTGAAACCAGAAACACCCCGGAGGTACAGGCCCAATGAGTTGCACTGGTTACCGCGGATACAAATTTCATTACAGGGCAGGTCGCTCAGGGTGCCCAATTACTAGAAACAGCCATGCAGATATGGACCAAGGTCCAGCGTGACCCAATATTTTGAGAGATAAAACATGACTTGTGACAGAAGGAAGAAGCGTTCGAGAAGATAGAAGCCACCCTGCCCACTTTGGTTCCTACTTAGCGCTTGGCACGGCTGTGAAACAGCCACACCCTCCAAAATGATATTGATGAACTTTGGTATAAGAATAAGGTTCTCGGTGACCGCCTGAAGCCTTGGGCTGCTGAGGCCCTCAAGCTCTCGCAGGATGTTGATGTTGTTTTTAAGCAGCTAAACTAGACTCTGGAGAGTGTCACCATTGCAACAGAAGGCCTGACTTTGTAGAATTTGGTAGACATTGCACAAAATGTTGCAGCTCAGAGTGAAGGTGTGCTACCCCCATTGGTTGAAGCGATCAGATTGCTGCAGGCACAAGTGGATACCCCACCATCACAATGACTTGGGATGAGTCACAAGATTGTGTTGGGGGACTTTTGGAACAGGGTCTCCTAAAGCTGTGAATTTGGTCCATTTTTGTATATTTTTATTATTATTTGGTCTAGTGCAGGGGTTTTGGGGAGGGTCAAAGCCCCGAAGGCATTGTAATGGGTCAAGGGTAGGCTAAATCAGTATAAATAAATGAACCTTTTTGAGTCTTAAGGTAGGAAATAATAGAGATTGATGTTAAGCACGAATTGTTAGATCTGTAGTTGGGTTGTTTGGCTAAGGACTCCTGTTGGCTGTGTGCATGGAGATCCTCTGTCCTGCTATGTGCGGACCCTGTTGGCTGTGTGCGTAGGTGGTATTTTGGGATTGTAAGAGGATTTTGGTATTAATATATATGAGAAGTACTTTTGGATATCTGATATTATCTGGATCTGTTTTGTTATGATTGATGCGAACTTGGGTTGTATGATTAAGTTGCGAAAGTATCTGTTTGATAGTTGTGAAAGTATCTATGTTTCTGTTATATGAATATGTGATCTGTTAATTGCTGTAATTATAGTTTTTGTACTACTAGATTGGTATTATGCACATGGATGCGAAAGTAATTACTAGATCTGTACCTGATAATAGCTCTGTTATATAAGCCTGTGAATAGATCTGTTATTACGAACCCGACAGGCTGGGAATGTAGACCTGCTTGACTTACCTCCTCTCTCTTAGGGTGCAGAAACCTGGTTCGAGCACCCTCCCATACTGCTTCGAGTCCTGCGCAAGCGGGTCACTGCCAAAAGGACCAGTAGTATAGGGGTTTTTTGGCAAACCTTAACCTTCGAACCTGGATCAGGACCCCTCGAGCCAACAGGGATTTTTTTCGTTAGCAAGTTTTTATAAAAATAGCTTCTTAAACTCCCTCAAACTATGGATTGAATTAGTCATAAGACTGTGAAACCATACATATGCTCTACCTTCTAAATTGTACAAAAAAAAAATTAAAGCAACATCGTTAAAGTGTACCTGAAGCATTCATAAATGCATGTAGAATTCATTTAGATGGTCATTAGCTTTGGTCTTTTTATAGGCATGAAAATTTGACAACAACGTTTCTGGATGTTTTGGAATCTTTTGAATATTATCTAGAAGAGAAAGTGACCGTTGGGCCATCCAATCCAAATATGCATCAACCATGTCTTCATCTCTTTCCTCCTCCTCTTCTTCTAAATCTGAAGAAGCTTCTCCTTCACAATTAATATCTGTGTTGTGATCAAGATGTTCATTGTCAAAAAAATAAAAATATTCCCCTTCACTGTATGGATTCTCCTAAATGGGTGGAATTTCCCCTCGATTTTTAGTAGGTTCAACCAACTCCTCAAGGGTTGCGAATCCAAATCTTCCACCGAATAAACCAATATGCCACTAGGATTTTTTTCTTTCTTTACAAACTTATGAGGTAGAATAGAAACAACAGGGATTAAACCAAGAGCTCTCGTAAACTGATGAGTGATGGGTCAGATATTTTGTGGTTGATCGTAAGTAACCTCAAAGACTTGTCCTGGATGATAATGAGAAATTTCTTCTTTTTCAAGAATATGAGTTGGAGTGGAAATGGGAACATTACTGCTTTGTGTAGAATTTTTATTTTTAGGATGTGGTGAGTTTTTAGCCATAAAAAAGTGGCTTCCCTCCTTCTAGCACTGGAATGTTGACAGTGGCAGATCCCACCAACATGAAAAGGGGTCTCTCTAATGAAAAGTACCAATTAGACCACACCCTTTGGTGTAGGAGCCCTTCTAGAAATAAGGTCGGACTACCATTTTTCTTAGATATTTACCTTAGTTGTGATGGTCAACACAAGAGAGTAATGTATATGTACTTTTATATGAACAAGTGAGTATGCCTTGTGGAATGTTCAATTGTAGAATGCATCAAGGTTATTCTACTAGAGGGGAAGCAAAAGTGAGTCGTTAAGAGGAGTAATAGTACTAATATAATAAAGACACATGAGCATATATATGAATGAATCATTTATCAACTTGTGAAATAGTTCACATAGAAGCAATGCTCGTTAAAACAAATAGTTTAATTTATTTATTACATATGAAAACAACATATACCACAAACATTCAAAGAATAGTCTTAAAACATTTATGACACACACATGAAAGTGTGCTAGATCAACGAGATTCAAATGTTAAGAAAAATTTCCAAGATACATCAATATAATGAACACCACTAGCTCTATTAGTGGAGCATTAGAGCAACTACTTGCTCCTCCAAAATAAATATCTTCCTCTATAATGCTTGGTAGGAGGAGTCATGGTGAAAATTCATTTTCATGAGCTATGATTGTGTATCTATAACATATGGGGTGACACTTCACCTTCCTTGTGACTCGTGGACTACCTCATGAATCTTTAACTTCCATATTACCTTTTAACACCTTCATGAATTTTCACATTCTATAGATCACTATTGGACTTCCACTTTACATTACATTCTCATACATTAAAAATTGCATAATCATATCCACAAATGATGTGGAAAATGATGAATCTTATAACAACTTGACAAGACATGACATGACATTGATTACATGGACAAAATGAGGATATGGAAATATTAACAATTCTTTCTGTTGTTATATTTTTGTCTTCTTGAAATATGGTACATTTTCTTCTTCCTCCTCCTCCATAAGGCTTGAAGTTAGGGATTCTTCACTATGATCTTGATATTCAAGTGCTATCACAATATGGTTTCCTTTCATCTTCTCGTTCAATGATCAACCTGTATTTAAAGTTGCATAAGTGTCTTCTAGCATGGTCTCCTTATTCTTCTCCTTCATCATCATCCTTTAATGATAAGATATAATACCTGCAACTAGGAACATCTCATGTTGAGATGAAATCAGTCGAAAAAATCCTATTCTAACATACTTCATGAAAATAACTGACTGAGCTAGAACTGGGTGTTGGAATGAGAGTCTGGCTTAGGGATTGCATAGTGTGCAGTTCCATAAGCCAGGAGTCATGAGTGAGGCTTGATACTACACAGTGCATAATTGAGGGGGGCCAAGGCAGGGTGACTCTGTTGTTGATGAGATCGAGGCAGACTTGAGGATTAAAGTTTCCCAATACATATTTATGGAGGGAGATAGGCCTAGGTCTTGCACAGTTGTAAATTTCAAGGAGGCATGCTGAAATCTTGAAGCTTGACACTACGCAATGCAGAGAGGGAGCTAACTAGGAGGCTGAAATACGTAGTTGTGGAAATCAAGGGGCCAGGGTTGAGCACTAAGACTGCATAGTGTGTAGTTTTGCGATGTAATAACTATGCATTGCGTAGTTCCAAGAGGAAAGGATTGCACTTGAGGGATGATGCTACGCAGTGTGTAGTTCCAAAAGGTTGAGTGAAGGACTATTGCTTGGGTAGGAACATTCAGAATTTGGCTAAGTTCAGGATCAATGAGGTCAAAGTGAGAAAGGAAAAAAAATGAACATGATCACACACTCAGAAAAATTAATGAAATAACATTGATCACTCAGGACATAAGAACAATGTGTTCATCAATGCGACGACAATATGAAAACTTCCCCCAAGTGCGACACTTAAGATACACTTTGTGACGACAGTGAAAACACTAGTGCGAAAATGTATGAAACCTTGGGAATGAGTTTAATATATGTGTATATAATAAACAACACTCATTGGAACCAAATCTACACCTTGAAACAAATCATAACTCTGCTTATGTGATATGCGACATTCTCCATGCCAAAAGACAATACTTTGGTTTTCTTCCAAACGAGACTTGAAAACTTAGAGTATACAAGGAATGACTCTTACTACTAGTGATAACATCATGCAAAGTCAAAGTAGGCTCTGAAATTTTGATGTAAGCAAAAATTTTCGAGGGTGTTGTAGTAGTTAAAAAATATACCCACAAGAAAAAAGTGTCAGTGAATCAATTGAGTGAACCTGGTCTTCGAAATTCATTTAGATGGAATAATAAAAATTAAAATAAATTTGATAAGGGAAAAGCCAATGCAGATACAATATGTGCTTATCACTCGTCAAAAAAAACATTAAAGGGTAGTCTAGTATCTCTAAGCTATTTTTTATTTATATTTGATATATGGCTTAACCCTGTCATGTATCATCAAGATATATTTCTCAATCTTCATTGAGACTAGTTTTCTGTATGCTATTAACAAGGAATATATAATTTATTAATATTTTAGAACATTTACAGATAGTTATCTAGCTTTCTTACCCTTTAGAGTGATATTATAGCTAAAATTAAAAAAATATTAAGCTCAAGTTGAAGATAAGACTGTCATTTCACATGAATGCTCATGATGCACATGGAGCAAACAATCTCACTATATTTATAATCTTATGAAAATAATATTTATCTACGTACTAGAACATGTCCAAAATAAAATACAAATATTTCCTGTTTTTCATTGCATAACCATTAATCATTAAATGAAAAGAAAAATAAATTATGATATCATATGTCACAATAAAAATAAAAAAATAAAAATAATAACTCATAATATTTTCAACATAGTTGATGAATATACATATTTCATCAATAACATTTATGAGTTATTATTAATTAGTAACAAGGGAAAAACTTACTTATATATGTGCATGATTATTTTACTACATGAATTACAAGGATTTTATAATCTATGAATATATCATGTTCGTGACCTCAATACTATCATGTTCATCTTGTTCTAGGGGTAAATTCAATCAATAGATTCACAAGCATCAATATGTTAATGAGCACTAACTTGTAATCGTTTTTAGTTTTCCTAGTATGGAGCATAATCATATTTTTTAATGCATCTAAACAATAATAGCACTCCTTTCTCTCAAAGAATAGGTAATTTTTTTTATCCATGAAGCATATCCAATTAACCAACCATCAATTTCTCCGATAGAGCATGAAATGTTTTTTATTGATCAATCATATCCAAGCAACTAACCAACTATGAAAAATGTGTAACAATATTTAGTTACTATGAAGAATTATATCAAAAAATTCGAAATGTGACATAAAACCATAAACATAAGCCATATATACAAAGTATTTATAATATTCAAGACTTGAGTAACATTTATATATAGAAGGAATTTTATATTTACCGTGCACAAGACCTTTGACAAGAATCTCTTATTTGACACATATAAATGGACCAAACCAGCAATGGTTCATCAACCCACTAAGAAAATAGAGCATATAATCCTTGAAAAAGTTCCTATGTGCAATGGAGAATAATATGTCATTCGAGTTCATATGTAGCTTCATGTAGTTTAGAGAAGACTATAGATTCCATGATTAACTAGTTTTAAAACTGCAAGAAAAAAATGTGATGGCACACATGGTAGTGTAGTGATGATAATAATTGGAGCCTATAATGAAAAACAACTTAATTCATAATTGTATATATTATCAATGGCACATCACATAGATTTAAATAAAAAAATAAACTGCACAAAAAAGTTTATCAACAAAAGAAAAATATCTTGAACAATGTGAGAGTAATATGAAAATAAATATTTAGGAAGAGTTGATATATATTAAAAAAAAAAAAAAACAAAAGTGTCTCAACTATCCTGTTGTTGTGAATACAATCCCCTCTGTGGACAGAGGCGACCTCTCTAGCCCTAGAGTGGGTATAGCAACTTACAAGACTATCTAATGAACACTTTCTTAATTAGCATTCAAAGCAGGATGAGAAAGGGAAAAGGTCCTACCTCTTCCTGATGTTATGCTCAACCCTTTGATGAAGGCCTTGATCCATGATCCTTCAAGCTCAATCCTCGCTCCTATTGGTGTTCGAATACCTGTAGGTGATCAAGAGAAAAAAACAAACGTGATCCAATATAAATCATACATTAAACATTAACTACGTAATATATCAAGGAGCATTATGCTACTCATATGGATATCCAAAAAAATATATTAAGCGAAACACCAGATGTAATATTGATAATATAAAAGAGGAATCTTACAGCCATGGCCTTGATGTTTTAGGCCTCCCTTTGGTGTAATTCAGGTCCAAACCGAGGCTCTTAAGTGGTCCTTCTCCCAAATGGTAGATTAGGCATTAAAAAAACATAGGGATGGAAAGGATAAATGATAAGACCAGCCCAACAATGACCAACCAATAATGGAGGGATGGGGATCAATTTATAGGAAAGGAGAGGGAGTTAGGAGCCCATGAAAGAAGGAGGAAAGTCCACATTTCAAGGGATAATCCCCTATTGATAAGATCAAGAGCTCCAAATGAGATAGCTCGACCCTATATCCACCGAACAAGATCCAACTCGATGTCCCGGGAAATTCTAGAGGTTGAAGCTTCTCCTCCATTTGAGGAAACACTTCCAGAAAGGGTTCAGCATGATTTTTCCAGGAGTAAGATCGTTAACAGTGCTAGGCTAGAATGTGCAACCTGCCATCAACATAGGCAGATAACTAGAGAAAGGCACTGACCCAAAAATTTAGGGTTTGAGCTAAGCTCTTAAAACTATTAAAGGAAACTTTCTTTTAGCCTTTAATGTATATCACAATGTATTTTTCCAAGGTGGATATACTGAAAAGTATTCATCATAGGGAAATTCAGGATCGGGGATGGGAAGTGATCAAGGTGAAAAATTACAGTGTAATAGATGCCACCTAAAGCATGAAGGCAGAACATGGAGTGATGGGTGAAATACTTTACAAACCAAGGAAAGGAATTGAAAAACCACTAGGAAACCTGCCAAATCAAACAAAATAAAATATATGACATCTCTGATATGAATATGACTAATAATATATCTCTAAATAGGCATCAAATAACACATGAACCCATGACATGGTCAGAACCATCTGTATAGAAAGGACCATGTGTACAATCATGAATACTCAAAAACTCCATGCAGCCCGAATAATAATAGATGTGATCCAGGGTCTTCGCCGCAATCTTGATCTACCCAATGTACAAATCTAAACATGTGAATAGATGTGTCGATGTTGAACATTGTAGAAACCACCTTATTACTGGTCAATGATGAAAACCGTTAACATGCATGAGGGAAACCACAAATAATGACAATGGCTCTCAAGGTACAACATCACAAACTGAAAGTATGAATAAAAGTGTTGAGGTTGAATACTTGCAGAATCATCCGACCAGAGGCCAATTATGTGAACATGTCGTCGAAGGCGAAGAAATTTCCATTAAGGCATGCAATATCCAAGGTACTGAAAAGGAGTTTATAAATCATCTTCCTAGACAATGAGCTAAATTCGATGGGAAGCAATTCATTGAAGGTGGGTCATGATGATTCCCACATGATCAGCATGAAAAAAAAAGGATTTCTCAAGATAAAGGAGTGATTCAGGACTGTTGCAAAGAGGATAAGATAAGTAGAGGATGTTTGACTTTAACAAAAAGGAATTCTCTTGAACATATCAATGACACAACTCCGGAGCCTGTAAATATTTGACTCAAAATGGGACCAGAGGTCATGATGACAAAAATGATGATCGAATAAGAGGCAATGGATTTCCCAAACCCAGGAAGGAAAGTGATGAATGAAGGATATCCCCAACTCGACAAGAAATGCATATGAGTTTCATGTTCAAGAGTGACGTGCTACTTAATACAAAGGTTGTTCCACTTTCAACTTTTCCCCATTATTTCTAACGAGTACCTCTTTATTTTTGATAGCCAATGTGAAGAGGATAACATTTGATGAGTGTGTAAGTTCATTCTTAGAATGAATCCATCCCATTAAATTTAACGAGCCCTAGGAAGGAAGACCTTCGTCTCGTCATGGTGATAAGCCTTTCGCCATTTAATTTTTTACTAGTATGACAGAAGAAAAACTCGGTGTCTTTTTCATGTTTAGGGAGTTTGAAAAATAAATGGAAAAGAAAATTCCATCAGATCCCTTTTTTTCAATCATCCCTTGAATCCGAAAAGGTAGAAAAAAATATTCGAGAGAACCTCTTAACCATGTTAGATATAGGTATTCCTTTTTCATAAATATTTAATCTCAGCCTGAAAAAGGGGTAAACATGTAATGAGACGACATAAATTCATTTAATTTAATGAGTTAGAAATGACAAGTAATCGACGATCTTTTCATATTTAGGGAGTCTAAAAAGAGCTGAAAGAGGATTCCTCCTGGAGGAACAAGTGGTATAAAGGGTAGTAAATGGTTCCATTCATAATGGAACAACCAAAAACATGCAAAGGTCAAGAGGATGGCTAATAATACCACTCATCACAGCAGTTCCTCAGGAAAGGGTAAAACAACCAAGTGAGACATCTGCTCAGCCATACATATGGTGACGATGGAATGAGAAAACCAAGGCTCATCTGGAAAAATAGGTAGATAAAAAGGGAAATCATGAGAGCTATATAGGAATGGTTTCCTTACACAAGATTGAAACAAGAAACTATGCTTGAAATTGGTTTCATTTTTAAACAAGCTTGAAACATGAGGAAAACCTATGCTTGAAATCGGTTTCATTTTTAAACAAGCTTGAAACATAAGGAAAAACTATTCTTGAAAAATTTGCATGCCCCCAACATGGTGATTCAATTCGACGTACCTGCACCCGAAGCTTCATCTCATTCACCTAAATAGACTACTGGTTACTAATAGGTGGATGGAATGAAGGCTCATTTACGAGATCAAGTGAAAAACTCGACTGGGGTTTTATGAGATCTAGTCAAAGACTTGAATTGAAAGGGGATTTGTTTCATTTTTTAATGAGGTTGAAATATTAAAATAACTATCCTCATGACACCTTGTTTCATTTTTTAACATGTTTGACCCAAGAAAAGGAAATTTACTCCTAAGATCTTGTTTAATTTTTAAGGAGCTTGACACGAGAAAGGGAATTATGCTCTGAAGAGCTTGTTTCATTTTTTAAGGAGCTTGACACAAGAAAAATAACTTTGCTCCAAAATATCTTGTTTCATTTTTTAAGGAACTTGACACAAGACACAAAACTCTTCTCCAACACCTTTGTTAGGTCCCTATATTACTAGTGTAGTCCCTTATTGTTGTTAGTGTAGCCCCCTTATTGTTATTGTTGTACCCCTATAGCCCCCATATTGTTATTATTGTTCCCTTACATTATTATTGTTAGGTCAGCTAGGATTATATTGTGACCCCATGGACTCCTATATAAAGAAAGGAGGTTTTGTAATTTGTACAATCCAAGAATTGTTCATTTATGTAATGGAAAGGAGGTTTCCCCTTTGAAGAGGCTTATTTATAAGGTGTTGATCTCTATTTTCTTCTATTTTTGGAGCTGATTTCATAATATTTGGTATCAGAGCTTTGGATTCTAGGGTTTCGCTACTCCAAACAGGTCATCATGGAATTTTCTCTATAACTTTGTTTCTATAAAGGTTCAGAACCTAAAAATTTTAACATGAGAAGTAGAAATCTTGAGGAACTTCGTGTAAAACTTTTAGATCTTGGTTCACAATATTTTCAGAGATATGATCTGTGGAAGTTAGGGTTTTTTCAGGCTCCCAAATTTCATCTCAAAGAGGTGACCGTGGGAAAATCGTCATAACTCTCGCTCTGAGTATCGGATTGGAATTCTGTAAAAATTGGTAGCAAGGACACAAAATTTAGTTTCATGTATATCAATTTAAGAGCTGAAGGAGGAAAAAGTGACACGTGGCACGCTGTACAAGTTCGCTCTGTTGAGCTAGTCCATAATTAGTACATTGTGGGAGATTGGGCATAAATTTGCCTTGAAGAATTCAAATTAGGTCAGACCTATGGCATTTGAAATATGATTAAGAGAGATACTACAGGACTAGATTTTAGATATTGAAGATCCTAATGACAAAGATAATTCAGTTTTAATATCGAGCTCCTCACAAGCAAGAACTGAGGTGTGTTTTTTTTTCAAATTGCATAAGTCTTGTTTGAAAAATCAATATAAAGTGATTCCAAGGGCATATTGAAACATAGAGATCAGTATTGGGTTCTAAAATTCCCCCTAAAAGTAATTAAACACCCATTAAGGCTTCAGAAGGCTCTACGATGACTCATGAAGAGGAATAATTGTAGTATGAGATATCAAAATTATGGTACCAAGTGCAACAAATTTTGATCTTACAAAGAACAATCAAAGATGAAATATATGGTTTAAAAACAAAAAAGGAGTGTAATTTTGACTGTTTGAAGGATCAAAATAAATCTAATCTGGATGATAAAGTAGTGGAATATCACATCGAGCATCAAAAAGTTCAACTCTCAAAGGATAACCTAAATTTGGTGCAGAATCGAATGAAACAATAGGGAGATCAACATCACAGCGAAAGAAGTTCTGAAGCATTCACATAAACAATAACTCAACAAATATGAAATAGATCAATTTCAAAGTATCTTAGCAAGTGGAAGAATTGAGCCATTGAAGATTCCACATGGAAGGATGAGAATTTTATACAGAAGCATCAAGAAATAATCAAGCGTTGAGGACAACACTTGTTTGAAGGAGAGGGGCATGTTAGGTCCCTATATTACTCGTGTAGCCCCCTTATTGTTATTTTTGTACCCCTGTAACCCCCATATTGTTATTATTGTTCCCTTGCATTATTATTGTTAGGTTGGCTAGGATTATATTGTGACCCCATGGACTCCTGTATATAGAAAGGAGGTTTTTTCATTTGTATCATCCAAGAATTGTTCATTTATGTAATGTAAAGTAGGTTTCCCCATCGAAGTGGCTTTTTTATAAGGCGTTTATCACTGTTTTCTTCTATTTCTGGAGTTGGTTTCATAACAACCTTGTTCATGGGCTGAAAAATGTCATGGATTCAGAGAGGTTCTCATCAGATGAGAGAAAAACACTCTGGAAATTAGGATCCAATGCCCCCTATACATGACACACTATATCACTAACTAGATCATTAGTAGACATAGAAATGGAACAGGTTGCCACATAATTAACCTATGGTGGGGAAGATACCACTTGCATATAAAGACCATTAAGGTATGATGGTTTATTAGGAGCCAGATTAGGACCAATAAATGAAAACAGATCAGTGGTCACAATTTTTCCTTCATGTGGGAAACACATCAGAGAAAAGAGAGAATAGACAAGGGCTCCCATGACATAAGTATAGTCACGACCAAGGAGTAAGTTAAAATACAAGGGGCCTTGGACAACCATCATCTCTATATAAATAGTCTTTCCTCCAAAAGTAATAGGCAATTTAGGAAGGATCCCCTAACCGTTGATTGGTTCCTCTATTAAATGATAACATATTCTGAGTAATAGGCACAAGTTGTGGAGAACCAAAAGCTTGCCAAGTAGTTGAAGACAAAATACTAACATATGCGACTTCATATATAATGGTGCTAGGTATAGCCACATTATAGGCTTGTACCATAATCTCAAAGGGAACGTAAGAAGGAAGACAATATCATGTCAGTCAACTCTAATGAAACAAAGTGACCATATTATTTGGAGGGGGTGTCGTGGGAATAAGAGAGCTCCCCCCATGTGTTACAAGAACAGGAGAATCTCCCTCCTGTACTATGGGAATGGGAGTATTTCCCTCCACTTCATGGGAATATAAAGAAAAAAAAAAGAAACTGAGTGGTATGGGGTTCACTCCCTAAAGGAAAGACTTGATCAACTGAAGTTGGAACCGTTGTTGATAGTTTTTTCAACCAATGGTTGGTTAGGAACTAACTCGTGGGATTCACTTTCAGAGAGAGTGGGATTGACCAGAGATGACTTTTGATCAATCACTTGATCAACTAGTAGAGGATCAAGGAAAATATTTTGATAACCAGCCATAAGTCGCAGCTGAGAAGTTGTAAGGGTATCCAATAATTTGGAGGCTTCGTCCATATAAGGAAACATGTGAATGGGATGAAAATGTTGATGTGAGCCAATGGACCATACTTCTAATATCTTGGGAATTCTAGGACAATCCCTAAGAAGGTGATCACCCTTACATACCTTGCAAGGAAATTTGACTTTTCGGGACTGAATGGAATATTTTTCAAAATAAGTTTCATTGGAAGCAATGGTTGCTTGGTTTCCCCCTTGCTTGTTTTTCTTCTTCTTCTTAGCTTCCTGGTTACTAGAATCCAGAATTTCACCAGGAAAAGAGGAAGAATGGGGTGAAGAAATAGGTGAAGAAGGCTAGGGGTCAAATGGGTCAACATGAGGTTGACATTGTTCAGGTGGAGGTGAGCTTGGTTGAGAAGAAACTTGGAAATTATGAACCATGAGGGCTGAAAATACTAAACTGGAAAGCCAATGGTTAATCTCGAGAGCAAAAATGTTGAAATATACAGAGCACCAACATTTCCAAAAGAAGGAAAAGGACCAAGATTCCCATTTGAGGGGACTCCCTGATTGGTAAACTTAGGAAATTTTGCCACTGGTCTCAACCTAAGATCTGCTAAGGAGTTGTGCACATGTAAGATGTTATTCCGCGAGTACTAAAATTTAGAATTTAAAACAAAAATAAAAATGTAATCTAGGAAAAAGGAATTAGCAAGTATTCGTGAACTGCAATATACACCTTGGTGAACCAATGACTTGACATATGACATCCAATATCCCCAAATTTTGTGTTCGGCGTATCACGTCTACAAGGCAGCCGACTCAGTTACCTATGGTAGGTTTGCAACCTAGTGGGGTCTCCCAAAATATACTCAATGGTACGTGGGAGATCATTTCGTAGTAGTGTTGTCTAATGTATAACCATACAATGAGAGCATCCCCTTATAATTTTCATATGTGGATCATAGTCCTATATACTTCAATACATGGGATGGAATTTTGCCCCTGGAATGTAACACAGACTATTAGCAATAGCTGCTACACTTAACGACGTTGAAACACGTCTCTAGCCTAGACCTCTAGATGTTTGTGTTAATTTCAAATTTTTTTTAAGGTTAATTGAATAAATTTTAAGGTTGACCTTGATTAAAGTTTCAATTTCAAGCCTCAAAACTATGTCACCTGAATACCTATCATGCAACCAACATGAGAAAAGGATCCTTTCAATTCAATGAATGCTATCTAGTATAGGGAAGAGTTTAAAGGAGTGATGCAACAAAAAAAATGCAAAAAATGAAGCTTTTCCTAATCAAATCAATTTCACTATCCCAATTCAAGTCAGAACATTTAAATATGTAAATTATGTAATGTAATCTATGTAAAATTTCTTTTTTGAAAACTATGCAACCATAATATATGCACAATTTCCTTTTTTATTTTTGATGAATGAGAATGCATTCAATGCCATTTTCGAAGTAATGATAATCTACTTAATGCACCTTCCAATGAATGAGAATTCACTCAATGCACCTTTTAGCTTTCAATCATTAATTAATTTAATCTAAGTTCAATGATAAATCTCAAAAATGACTTTTTAAAGCAATCTGATCTAATGCAATTTAACGAAAAGTAAACTTTGAAATGGAAACTAAATGAATGCAAAATAAAATTCTTTTATGGTCTCAAAAGAACTAATAATACTCAATCAACAACAAATCAATATTCCTTCCAAACACACAAGTAGCAAACAATAATTTTATTTGACTGAAATAATCAAAGACTCAACCAAAATTTACTTTTACAACTTCAAGTATAGGATGGATTTTTGCAAACCACAAAGAAACTAACACAAAAAAGACAAAATTTGATACACACAGAGAAAGAGGATGACCTTAAAGATCAAGATCAATGCTACTTTACATAGAAAAAACTGTGATGATAGGGTCTTCAGCGCTACTTTAGACCCCAAAACTCGTGCTGACAGTGCTACTTTGCATAGAAAAAACCAATTTGGTCTACGAAATTGTACCAACGCGAGGAGACAGTGGAAGATAGGTTTTTCAGTGCGTATGTACTTATAAATATCTACGCTGGGAGCGTGACTTTGTCTAGAAAAAAATGCTCTAATCGAGGAATTCTTCAGAAAATCAATCCAAATTGAAGCAGGAACCTAGACTTGATACTCTAAAGAAAAAACAAAGCACTATGCATACCTATAGAGGCCAAAACAGACTTAGATATCAATTATCGATCAAATTGATCAAAAACCAAACTGGAAAAAGGAAGGAAAGGAGGCTAAATATCCCCAGTGGAGTCACCAATTTTTTTGTGAAGACAATCCCCTATATGGACAAAGGTGATATCTCTAGCCCTAGAGTGGGTCTAGAAACTTATGAGAATATATAATGAACACTTTCTTAATTAACATTCAAATCCGGATGAGGAAGGGAAAAGGTCCTACCTCTTCCTGATGTTATGCTTAACCCTTTGATGAAGGCCTTGATCCACACTCATTCAAGCTCGATCCTCACTCCTAGTGGCATTCGAATACCTGCAGGTGATCAAGAGACAACAAAAAACATGATCTAATACAAAGCATACATTGAACATTATCTACCTAAGAGACCAAGGAGCATTAGACTACTCATATGGATATCCAAACAAATATAGAAATCGAAACACTAGATGTATTATTAATAATATAAAAGAGGAATCTTACAACCATGACCTTGATGTTGGAGGCCTCCCTTTGGTGTAATCCAAGTCCAAACTGAGGCTCTTAAGTGATCCTTCTCTGGAATGGAAGATTAGGCATTAACACAACATAGGGATGTAAAGGATGAATGATCAGACCAACCCAACAATGACCAACCAGTAGTGGATGGATGGGGATCAAATTATAGGAATGGAGAGGGATTTAGGAGCCCATGAAAGAAGGAAGAAGGTCCATATTTCAAGGGAAAATCCCCTACTGATAAGATCAAGAGCTCCAAATGAGAGAGCTCGACCCTATCTCCACCGAACAAGATCCAACTCATTGTCTTGTAAACTTCTAGAGGTCAAAGCTTATCCTCCATTTGAGGAAACATTGTCAGAAAGGTTTCAGAGTAGTTTTTCCAGTCAGAAGAGTGCTGGCAGTGCTAGGCTAGAATGTGCAACCTGCCATCAACATGGGCAGATAACTGGAGAAAATCTCTGACCCAGAATTTTTTTGAGATTCAACAAGAAGATCCTAATGAAAATTAAGCACCTACACTAAGATGGAGCCACTAGGCTATTTTTAGGTGGATGTCTATTTATAGATTCATGAGAAAATTCTATTTATAGATGTATGTGAAAGTTCTATTTATAGATTGCATGTCTATTTACATATGCATGTTGACTATTATTATCCCTTAATAATAGTTGGACACTAAACAATAGCCTATTCTCAATGAGCACTCGGAAATAGTTAACTGAAGTGGAAAATCAGTTATCTATAGGAATTTCGAGTTAAGAGGTTGGTTGGTGGGACATGCAAGTGGACTTAGTTGTAACCGAGTGATTCGAAGTTGTAACAGAGTTGGAAGTGCAGTTATGAAAGTTGTAAAGTAGTTAAACTCAGTTAAGTGAGTTAAAATCAATTGTGCTAGTTGTAACTGAAGATGCACTAGTGAGAGATCAAGTGATTTAATTATTAATTAATTCAAAATCAGTGGTATCACATGCAACTGAAGATTTACTACTATTAACTGCATGCATGTCAGATTCAGTGGAGACCCAGTTGTGTTCTAGGTGAAAGGGAAGATGACGATCAGTTGTGAAATTATCGGTTGCACACATGCGACGACACACACATTGGATGTGCCCATGAGGATTGCGTAGTCAAGGGAGGCATGATTGCACTCATTCAGGTATTGCTATTAGCAGGGATTACGTAGTAGAGGTAGGTTGTCTGGAGGCAGTAAATTGGCTAAGGAACTTGCCAATTTTGGCATGACAGTGTGAGACAGTTAACTTATGTACTGAGAGATCTTGGATTATAGATTTGTATGTAAATGTTTCATGATCCATGATATAATACATAATAGAATATAGTGGGGTTTTTAGCTATAGGATTTCCCTGGTAAAATTATCTGTGTTATGTGTGATTGATCTTTATTCATGTTATTGTGATTGGTGATTGTGTTTCAAATTCTACAAAGATTTGTAGAAGTGATTATGTATTTAACAGTAGTATATTATTTCTATATCAAGAGAATCCAGGCTATACATGTATTTTTTATTAAAATTTCTACATGGTATCAGAGCACATCAGATTGCAGTAGTGAAGAGGAATTGAGTTTGTTGGTGGAAAGAATTCAAATTTGCAGAAAGAATTTCTTAGTGCTACAACTGATTCAAGATCGAAATGGTTTTCAATGGCTTGTGGCTAGAGTATGCACTCGAGGGCATCTCGAACTACATTTCTTGTAAGGACATGATGGAGGTAGTGCTCTAAGATAATGGCTTTAAGGAATTCATTGACAATGATGTTCCTAAGCCTGCTTTGTCAGATGCTGCCAATGTTGATGCATGGCAAAACAAAGTGGCAAAGGCAAGAAGGATTATGTTGGAAGGAGTACGAGACCACATTGTCTCAAGCCTTCATGGGAAAGCCACACCATATGCTATGTGGAAGGCTTTAACGGATCTATTCCAAAGCAGCAGTGACCATAGGAAATTGGCGCTCAAAGATAAACTTAGAAAGATCAAGATGGAAAAGGGCAACAACATTCTAAAGTATCTAACAAAGTTTGTCCAATGTCGGGATGAACTGGGGAGTGTGGGAATAACTGTTTCTGATGATGATATCGTGAACTTGGATCTCTTGGGACTTCCTAAGATTTGGCACAGTTATGAAGACTCTGCTAACAGAAAGGAAAAATTTCCGGATTGGAAACGACTGTGGTCGGATCTGGTGCAAGAGGAGTTCAGGCGAAACACCAGAGATGGCTCTTCATCAAAGCATGATGATGAAGAGGATTGTGCTTTGGATGCCAAGGTGAATAAGGGGAAGGGGAAGAAATTCCATTCTAAATCTGAGTCTAAAGGCAATAAGCTAGATATGACCAAGGTGAAGTGTTTTCACTATCACGAACAAGGGCATATTTCTACTAACTACCCACAAAAGAAGAAGAACAAGATGGTTTTTGGAGCTACAGTTGGTGAGACCCTTTCCTCAAAATTTGAGGTTTAATTCTCTTTGATCACATGCATGGTTTCAAGTGCATTGGGATCGGTGCGGTATTTGGATAGTGGTGCTTCATTCCACATGATGGGAGTTCAGGAGCTTTTCAGTGACTTGGAGGAGAAAGATCTCCATATACACATAGATATGGGTGACGACAGATGATACAATGTGACCGGCATTGGTACCATTACCTTTCAGAGGGAGCCAGGTAAACCATTTCAATTGAAAGATGTGATGCATGTTTCAGGTCTGAAGAAAAACTTAGTCTCAGTCGCAATTTTGGAGGACTAAGGCTATGACGTTGTTTTCAGCGATGGGAAATCTTTCCTGCAACAAAAAACAATAGGTCAAGCCAAGAGGATAAGGATTCAAGTTAAGAATCTCTACAAGCTAGAGGTAGATGGTTGCACTGCCATGATGGGCAAGGCAGAAAAAGTGGTGAGCCGGGACGAGGGCGAATTATGGCACAGGCGATTGGGTCATCTTCATCTTGGAGCCTTGAAATTCATGCATAAAATATCTACTAGACTTCCAATGGGAATACTTGCTCACTTATATCAGTGCAAGGGTTGCACCATGTGGAATTATTTAAAGTCTACCTTTCATGAGAAGGAGAACCGTGCTTCAGGGATCCTTGAGAGAGTCCACACAGAGGTGTGTGGACTGTTCTCGGTTGCTTCAACAAAAAAATATAATTACTATGTTATTTTTGTTGATGAATTTTCTCGTAAATGATGGATATTCTTCATGTAGAAGAAGGATCAAACATTCTCAAAGTTCTGTGAGTTTAAGTAATTGGTGGAGAAAGAGTCGGGGAAGCAAGTGAAGGCTCTTAGGAGTGATAATGGTGGAGAATACATCTCTAAATAATTCAAGAAATTTTGCAAAAAATAAGGAATTCGAAGAGAACTATTAGCACCTCATAACCCACAGCAAAATGGGGTCGCAGAGAGGAAGAACAGAATGATCATGGGTGCAGCACGAGCGATGTTGCATGATCAGGGCCTACCAATTCATTTGTGAGTAGAATCATGCAACACTGTGGTTTATGTGCAAAACTACTATCCTCATAGAGTACTTGGCATGAGTACACCTGAAGAAGCTTTCATTGGTAAGAAACCAAATGTTTCACACTTTAAGATTTTTGGCTTATCTGTTTATGTGCAAGTGACCAAGGACGCCAAGAAGAAGCTAGAGCCAACTGTTGAAGTTTGGATTTTTATGGGGTACACAAAAACACCCCATAATTATTGTGTGTATTTTCCAAATAATTGAATGACTGTGGTGTGACGGGATATAAAATTCGATGAGGGGAAAGCCATACGATTGTTGATTGAGAGGGAGTTGGACTTGCATGTGGAGGAGGAACTGTTGGTTCCTAAAGGTAAGTCTCTAGATGTAAATCAGCCACAGGATGAGGTTCATGGAGTGGAGGAGTCCACTCACACAGAGCCAACCATTAGAACTAGCAGGACACATACCACAGAAGCTAATAGGCTGAGACTTGATGTTGCACAGAATGTAGGAGCCCCTACTTCATAGCGCAGACAAAGATAGTCTCCTAGCTGATTTACTGGATACATGGCTCTCATGAGAAAATATATTGTGACTAAACCATCTTCCTTTCAAGAAGCAGTGCAGGAGCCCATATGGGTAGATGCAATGGTGGAGGAGTATGACTCCATTGTCAAAAACTATGCTTGGGAAATTGTTCGAAGGAAAATTGATAAATCAGTGGTAGGTTCAAGATGGATCTAGAAGGTAAAGCAAGCTTCTGATGGGAGTGATGAGAAATACAAGGCCAGATTTATGGCTTGAGGATTCTCATAAATTGAGGCGATACATTATGAATATACCTTTACACCTTTCGCGAGGTATTATTCAATAAGGACCATCCTTTCTCTCTCAGAGCAGATGGGTTGGCACATTCATTAGATGGATGTGAAGATTTTGTTTCTCAATGGGATCATTGAGGAAGAGGTGTGCATAGAGCATCCTGAAGGTTTCGAGATCTTCAAAAATGATTCACATGTGTGCCAACTCAAAAGGGTGTTGTATGGGCTGAAGCAAGCACCTCGTGCTTGGTACACTCGGATAGGTAGCTATTTCACCAGACTGGGCTTCACCAAAAGTGAAGCAGATGAAAACCTATACCAAATTGTGGTGGAGGGTAAACTTTTAATTATTTTTCTTTATGTTGATGATTTAATATTTCCTGGTGATGAGAAACTGACACACTCATTCAAGGAGGATCTAGAAATGGAGTTCGAGATGAAGGATATGAGCCTCCTTCACTATTTCCTTGGATTGGAAATATGGCAGTGAGATGGTGAAATTTTTGTGTCTCAAGGCAAGTATGCAAGTGAGATATTGGGTAAGTTTCACATGGAGGGCTGCAAACCCATCGATACGCCTCTTCCAGGAAACTGGAGGAAAGAGGATTCTACTTCTGGAGAGTTAGTGGATGCTACTGTCTGTCGACAGTTAGTGGGTTCACTAATGTATCTAGTGAACACGAGACCAGAAATTTTCTATGCGGTTAACCAGCTGAGTCAAGCTATGGTTAATCCTACCAAGCTCTTTTGTAAGGTGGGTAAGCATGTCCTGAGATACCTAAGGGACACATAGAGTATGGTTTATGGTACAGACATATGGATGAGTTGAATTTTCATGGCTTCATGGATGCAGATTGGGTGGGCAACCCAATGGACAGAAAGAGCACATGAGGGGGGATCTTTAGCATTGGATCTACATTTGTGTCTTGGTACAACAGGAAGTAGAGATCTGTGCCATTCAATTCAGTAGAATCGAAATACATGGCAATGAGTCAAGCTGCATGTGAGGCCATCTGGATAATAAATATCTTGGTTGGTTTGTTTCGTTCTCATTTAGATCCGACAATGATTCATTATGATAATCAGAGTTGCATTAAACTCTCGATTATTCTTGTGTTTCATGATCGATCTAAGCATATATATATTGGGTACCATCATCACAGAGATTATGTGCAGAGGAAAATCATGTTGCTTCATTACATTCGTACAGAATATTAGGATGCAGACATTATAATGAAGGCGCTCACCAGGAGAAAATTCAAATACCGTAGAGATAGGATCGGGGTGAAGGATAATCCCTTTCTTGTTGAGAGGGAGTGTTGAGATTCAACAAGAAGATCCTAGAGAAAATTAAGCACCTACACTAGGATGGAGCCTTAGGCTATTTTTAGTTGGATGTCAATTTATAGATGCATGAGAAAATTCTATTTATAGATGTATGTGCAAGTTCTATTTATAGATTGCATGTCTATTTATAGATGCATGTCGACTATTATTATCCCTTAATAATAGTTGGAAAATAAACAATAATCTATTCTCAATGAGCACTTGGAAATAGTTAACTGAAGTGGAAAATCAGTTATCTATAGGAATTTCGAGTTAAGAGGTTAGTTGGTGGGACATTCAAATGGACTTAGTTGTAACTGAGTGATTCTAAGTTGTAACAGAGTTGGGAGTGCGGTTATGAAAGTTGTAAAGTAGTTTAACTCAGTTAAGTGAGTTAAACTCACTTGTGCTAGTCATAACTGAAGATACACTAGTGAGAGATCAAGTGAATTAATTATTAATTAATTCACAATTAGTGGTCTCACATGCAACTGAAGATTTACTACTATTAACTGCATGCATGTCAGATCCAGTGGAGACCCAGTTGAGTTCTAGGTGAAAGGGAAGTTGACTACTAGTTGTGACATTATCAGTTACACACATGTGACCACACACACATTGGATGTGCCCATGAGGATTGTGCATTCAAGGCAGGCATTATTGCACTCATTCAGGGATTTCTATCAACAGGGATTGCGTAGTGGAGGCAGGTTTTCTGGAGGCAGTAAATTGGCTAAGGAACTTGCCAATTTTGGCATGTCAGTGTGAGACATTTAGCTCATGTACTGAGAGCTCTTGGATTAGAGCTTTGTATGTAATTGTTTCATGATCCATGATATAATACATAATAGAAGATATTGTGATTGATCTTTCTTCATGATATTGTGATTGGCGATTGTGTTTCAAATTCCGCAAAGATTTGTAGAAGTGATTATGTATTTAAAAATAGCATATTATTGTTAGATCAGGAGAATCCAAGCTATGCATGTATTTTTTATTAAAATTTCTACAAAATTTAGGGTTTTATCTAAGCTTCTTAAAAAATTATTCAAGGGAAATTTCTTTTAGTATTTAATGGATATCACAATGCATTTTTCCAAGGTGGATATACTGTACAATATTCATCATAGGGCACTTCAGGGTCGGGGACGAGAAGTGAACATGGTGACAAATTATTGTGTAACACTTGTAGAAGCTTTTTTTTAACACAGATGTGGACTTCAATTAGTATATTCAAAAATAAAGAAGCACAGACACATATAGTTATTTTTTTCCCGTTCACTTAACATAACTTTAGAATTTGTAGCAAATGAAAATTGAAGTCAGTAACGCAACAAATGATAAAAGAAGATGGGCATACATATAATATGGTATAATAGGTTCATTGGAGTTACATTATGTTGTTGTGGAACTAAGATAATGTGATTCGACTAACAAGATTTTATGATTGCTAATAAGAATTCTCTATGTATGTGAATTCTCATATTTCATATTGAGCATATGGTTCTTTTCTTTCATCTGTAGAAGGAAAACATATTTTATTCGAAAGTTCAAAAAAGAGAGAAGAAGAACTAGTCACTAAAACACGGTCATTGATAATATACACACCAGAAAAAATCAACAATGTAGTGAACATAATGTCGTTGTATATTGTAATTATGGAGTATGGAACATAAGCAAAAGCATATATTAGAATCTCTAGAAAGTTGTAAATTATGATTTAGAGAAATTTCTAAGAGAAAAAATTAAAAGAGGACAAATATCTTAACTGTTAAAATGTATAAATCTAATGCACACAAGAAGTAGATTTGTTCTGATCATAGTTCTTTGATTTCAATAATTATGTTGTTAACCGTTAACGTGAAAAGCCCTTAGATAAAAAATTTTCTTAGATGGAAAATTGTAGATGATATACTATGCATGTATTATTGAAAAGTTGTTTCAGCAAAAACTGGGCAGTGTTCTTTTAGCTGCAACATTTGTAACATGCAATCAATTTTGCATCCATCTATTTCCAATGTGCATTCAACACTGTGCTCATTACTAAAAATTGTGCTCACTTTACAAAGTGTGCATCCAATTGTGTTTGTATGAATAAATTGTTTGAATTTGCTGCAAACTCATTGAAAGGAGGAGAGAAATTGTTTTTTTCTTTTAATACTCCTTACATCTACTTTGTGAAAATATTTAGTTGTTATGTTGGAATATGTTTAGTGGAGGATGCAAAATTTTATGTACTGGAAGAAGAAAATTTTTAATAGAATAGAAAAGGAATTGGGAAAGATACTTGTGTTCTTGATTTGACAAAATATAGTAGATGTGCTCTTAGGAACTCATCATTCAAAGAATCAACAAAAGTTGTTAATCTAGAGTGCAATTGTTGATTTTCTTTCACATCATTTCTGACAATGGTTTTGAACTAGTATAATGGAGTGGTTTTTTATGCCATTTCATGATGTATTTTGAAAAAATGATCCCATGTGACTATCATTTAGTTGCAACTATAGTAAATCAAAGAACATAATTTTTTTACACAATTTTTTTTATAGGAAATGTTGAAATAAATGTTAATTTCACTATGATGGAAAACAAATATGCAAGTATTCAGGGAAAAAGAACTATTTAGCTTTTGGAAAACATGCAAGTTTGGTTATCGTAGCAACAAACTTACAATTCCATTTCCATAAACTGCTTCACCATCTTTGATAGTGAGTTCAAGTTGTTTGTTATTTTGTTGATAACCTATCACTATTGTTGCAATTAAGGCAACTGCATATGTATCATTTGAGATAAGAATATTTTGTATTGTTGTGTTTGGAGCTAATTTACATTTTAAAAAAACTTGTTCAATTGGTTGAACTGCGGTTCTTTCCTGCAACACTATACAACATTTTGCATCTCCTCGCTCATAAATTCCTTTTTTTTTTATTACAAAATATGCAATGAGAACTTTGTTTCCAACACTAAACATGTCTTGGAAATGCTCTATTAGATTATTTCCCATGTTTATTGTGATTGTTAGTCGACCGTGGCTATCAACCAGATCAACATGGACCAACCAAGAATTTGCAGGAGAGTTGGGGTTTTTACTTTGTATTGGGCCATAAAAAACCAAGACATCACCCTCAAAAACCTTTGCATGCATTCTTGATCATATTTCAATTATTGAGGAGTCAACTGGTTGTGTTGTTTTTAGTATGTGTATATTCAAAATGAGAACAATATGCTTGGAAAAACAATCTCATTAATGTAATGCAAATGTGTAAATTGATTGCACAAATATCAAGAGGAACACAATTCTAAGTGTTTTGGATATTCATCTTCTTCCATTTGTCTATGGAACACTTGCTTGCTAGAACTAGTTGTTTCCATGTTGTTCTTGGAAATGATTGAACTAGTTGTTTTCGTAAAAGGAGAAATGAAAGAGGTTAAATTTGAAACAAATGTATAAAGAAACTTCAAAACTATGTATGCTCCATAGTAATACATGATGTAGTTGTTTTTAGTATATAAATATATGTGTGTGTGTTTGTGTGTATGTGTTATTTAGTCAAATTAGAATATATGGAGAATGGATATGAAGAGAAAACAATCAATTGAACAAGGAAAAATAAGAAGAAAAAAATAGAGCATTGGAAATGGAGTACAAAAAATGGTTTTGTGTCAACAACATGCAGTTTTTTTTGTGTGTGTTTCTATTGCTATCAAGCATAGTTGGTGCATATCCAATTGTTTTGCACCATTGGAAATAAAAAATATGCTTTATAGATTTCATCGACCATGATACATAAAGTTAATTTCTGAGATGTGCTATCAAACACCAATATATATATATATATATATATATATATATATATATATATATATATATATATATATATATTCAGTTTCACAAGAAACAATGAAACGTGAACTAGAGAATAAAGCAACAAATGTTATTGAATAAATAGAACAAAATGAGAAAAACATAAATTTGAGATATCTGTAAATTTTATAGTGGCTACGATATAAAAAAATTCAGCTACAAAGAAGAAAATTAAAAAATTTATGTTGATGGTATTAAAAATTACAAAAAAATTATATTTGCATTTGGATTGTTTTCTTGTTTGTTGTATCATGCAACTCCTTTCTTTTTCGATGTTTGCAAATAGTAAAAAATTTCTAGAACAAAAATTGCAAATGTGACAATTATCATGAGAAATGAGTGATTGAATTGTAGAACATGAACAATGCCAAAATGGCTCAACTAAATAACAAAGGTATGGTAAGACAAATTGTATGTTGATATCTCCAATAAGCATTAGAGACGTGGAAGGAAACACTATTAACTTAGATATTTTTCCAAAAGTGGTCAAGCATCGAGCCATAGTCATTCATTGGCCTTGTTGTACAGAGATTGAAGTTATTATTTTTCATGAATAAATGCAATTTTCTTTATTGGTGGTTATTTTGCAACATGTATAAGTTGAAATCACCAACAAGCACAATTGGGTATTTTTTCAGTGTGCCCTCTGAAATGTAGATGAAATCAATTATATCCTCAACGTTTGTATTTAGTGAGATGTATATATTTGCAAGTCTAATGGAATTCCCTTAAATATGGAAAGTTGCAATTATTGATTCAATACGGATTGTTTTATAAGTGAGTTGATTGTCAACAGTAATATATTTTTTGTAGTATGTAAAAATGCCATGTAAGTGAAACATGTGTATGCAATGATATTTGTTCACAGACATTGGATTTGATGGAGGTGATTGTGTTTATGTTTCTTGGAAATAAAGGATGTTAGTATTCATTATATTATATTCAACAATGATATCCTCAAAATGTAATGAGAATTTGCGTGTGTTAAATGATCATAATGTCAACATTCATTTGTTTGAGTTGAATATAAGCTATATTCAATTTGATAAGAAGCACTTTTTCTAAATGTTTATAGTTCAGAAAGGAGAGAAGTCTTTATGCTTCAATTTGTTTATAAAATACAATTATTTAATATCTTTGACATGGGACAATGTAGTTTAGACAAGTCAATGTTTCCTAACTCCTTTTGGGTCAAAATCCAGTCTATCCATTGTCAAGCGTTATGATTGGTGTATGGTTCGTGCACATGCTAATTCAATAGGAAATTGTTCCCATGCATTTTTTTTTTTTTTAATTCATTACGCCTACAAATTATAGTAATAGGTATCCAAATAGACATTATTCCATCTTTGAAGAAGTGGGACATTTTTATTCGTTGAATAGCTCTAACTATTGGATCAACAAATTCAATCCAAATCATGCCATTCTCAAATGTTGTAGATGCTCTAAATTTACCTTCAACACCATTGAATAATCCATCTTGAATATCGTAATTCCCACCAATCAATTCAACACACATATCTTCATTGAGGACAATGGTAGCTTACAATTATATTTTGATGTTCCTATTGCAATTTGTATTTATTGACTCAATTGTTATAGCATATGCATTTAGTGTGATTTTTTATGTTTTGATGAGAGATAACATTATTTAATTATGTTCCTGTACATTTTTGTTAAAGTATAAGAGATATGGGAGCATTGGATCATTTGGTGGACATCTATAACAATTCCTATTCAATAATGCAAGGCCATCGTCACAAATTATTTGTTTTCTTGTCACATCGCTTCTTTCAGTACATAAGTCTTGACATTGTATTTCTAATGGTAAGGAGCAATAGTTACTTTAAGACTTGGATGCTCAAATATCCAAGAATCATGCATAGGTGGTGCTTGGCACAAGTTGCCACAAAATATTACATCAATATTTCCAAATGGAGCAGCTAGAGTATGCAAGATTTCACAAAGTCGCTTATCAATGTTATATAGAAATCGAGAGTTAATTAATGAAGCTTCATATATGAGAAGGAATTTAAGTTGTTCATATTATTTGATCAATTTATCAAGTGTTTTATAATTCAATGGTATCATGTCACATGGTGAAAGTAGAAAATGAAAAGCTCAATGCACTATGACACCATTTGCAATATATCCAACCTTGCTAGTAAATGAAACTATGAGACCCTATGTTTTCAAGGGGTCACTTTGTAAGTATTTTCTATAGAGTTGCACTAGTGCATGATAAATTTATTGTGCAGTGAAATTTTTTCCTGTGCTTGCACCTCTAGTGATAAACAAATAGAACACCTCTCCTAGATTGCTTTTCCATAATACTATTTGTTTTAGTATTGACTATTTTTCTTGATTTATTTGTCTCCTAATTTCATGATATGCTAATGTGTCCAAAACAAAGGTATGTTTAATGAATTCGTTGGTTTTTGTATATCCAATTTGTATGTTTCAGATCACATTTTCTCTGCTATGTCATGTTGAATATCATATTTTTCAATAGAACAAGTATTAGTGCCATTTTCCAATGGCAAGTGAAGCATACATATCTCCTAATATTTGGACGCAATTGTAGTTGAAGCAACTTAAACATCACCCCATGGTGATATTGAATGAAAAAATAGTTTTTAAATGGCATAGACAATGTGTTTTTGGGAAAAGTATGCCTTATTCCATGTGTCATTATCCTTCTTTAATGTGTATTCAGATTTTTTTTATGAGATGTAGAGAATAATTTTTTCTCTATAATGGTTTTTTGGGTCCTTTGGTTCATTGAATTGAATGAATCCTATGCCACTCTTGTTTTTGTGGTTAAATAGGAGGAATCATATTCTACCAAGAAAACTTTCTCAAGTTCAATGGGTCGTGTGACATACTCATCATTGGTTTTCATGCAAACAATATCTTCAGAATTATCACGCTCTTTTTGCAATAAACAAGTCCTTTTATCATATATGATTGTTTTTTAGTTGGAGCAGTGTCAATGAAAATTGTGTTTCTAGAAAATGCATACAAAGTGAATTAAAGAGTAATGTGGACTCCTTGTTGACTTGAAATTTGTTGCATATTTAGAAATGCATTTCCAAGTTTACGAATAGTTTGAATTTTGTTGTCTCCATCACATATGCCATTTTCAAGGATTCGTTTGAAAGTCGATGTCATTGTGCATTCCATATTTGTTATATATGAGCTAAAGTACGTTGTTGCGGTGTAAACATTTAAAATGAATTGATAATATGTGTTTTCTTGCCACAATGGCGATATGTTTTTTGAAAATACATTTATCCACACATCAGAAGGATATATTTTGAGTAACACAATACACCAAGTGATACAAGATCAAATGAGAAACTTGTACTCCTTTTTTGTAATTCCAAGATTAGCTAGAACTACCATTTTCACCGAGAGGTGAAAAGTAATGCCAGGAGTGGGGAATGAGAAAAAAAATAATTAAGTAAAATATATGGAAATTTTAGTTTCCATATATATTTTAAAGAATATAATATATATTATACTTTGTGATTAGATTTCTAGGGAAACCATGGAAACTAATCCCCGCCCTTGAATTTGACTTCAAGATAAATCTATGATTTTTATAAGAATAAAAACTACTGTAGGAAAAAAAGGAGGCCTTGTCTAAGAAGAAATCAGATCTTTTCCACCATTCAATCCATTTTTTATATTCTTGATGATATATCCCTTGTACTTTGTTCGGAAATTTTATGTCCCAGTGCTTTTGCTTGCTTTGCTCGTGAGTTCTTTTTTGAAGTCTAAATTCTAAGCTATTAAAATCATGGTAATGTATCCCTTGTCCTTTGTTGGAAATTTTTCATCCCAGTGCTTTTTCTTGTAAGTGTTTTCATTTTCATTGCATATTTATATGTAAGCCTATTAACTAAGCAGTGGCACATTCCTTCTTGTTATTGCAGGTTAATTAATTGTTGTCATTCAACCATAGTATTAAAGATAAATTCCACCATCGTACATCTTGTTTCACAAGAAATATAAGCAGTAATTTTTCAGGAAAGACACCAAAATCAAAACTACAGACTCGTACATACTATTTTACAAGAAATATTAGTATTTATCAGGGAATAAACACCGAAATAAAAATTAGTGGTTTCCAACCTATTGCATCAAGAATCCACAAAACATTGAAGTTTTAAACACCATGATTAACAACAGACTAGAAAATCCATTGCACTGAACCAACCACACACATGCATGCATGCATTTTTTTTTCTTTTTTCAATGGAAAAGGGCTAAGGCTCAAACATAACTCCACATTTATTATAGGCATCAAGAAAGGTCACCTGTGGCTTACAAATCTTCAATCACTGCAGTTCCCCTGATTTATTGCTAGCAACAGTCACAGTGACATGGACACTCATCAAATCACCCTCTCTGAAGTTAAATGATGAGTTTTTCTCTTCACTCAAAGGGAAAAGAGGTTCTAGTAGTTTGGGTAAATGGAATTTTACCATTCAAACAATAATATTGAGGTGCACAACCACAATGTTTGGAATATGAACACAAGTTGAATACTACATCCTAACCAATGCTATAAAGTAATGTCCTAACAACACAAGACTTTGACTTAAACCCCATGTTTATCACAACTTAGAATGAAAAACCAATAATGACGTACTGGTGATATTTATGAATTTGGTGCTTTTGAGTTGTTGTATACATGAAAAATGCATCCAGGACCACTATACAAACTCCAAAGCAAACATTCAATCCAAGAATGCTCAGAACTTTCATAAAAACAAGGTAGATGCAATGGATGTTCAGAATTTCCTTTTGTTGTTATGATATCAGATAAAGTTTACAACATGTGGTTGATCTTGCAACTCTAGCTACCCCTGTTATATTGGTGGCAGCATGTGTGTATGCTACCCCTGGGAGAAATAAAAATGATTGTCATGAAAAATTGAAAAGTATATACCTAGGATGAAACTAACAATAATAAGCATATCAGATCATGATGTGTAAGCATGAAACGCATAAGAAAAAAATCCCCAATATACATAACATAGTACAAAAGAATACATGAAAATGCCCAAAATCAATCTTCGATACATTGCATGGAATGCCATCTGAAAATTTGTAGTATCTTTTCGTTTCTTTTCCAATGTCATTTAATTTTTGCTACAATAAGTTCCATGCATTCATTTTGGAAGAAAATCATGAAGCTAAAGTTAATGGTAAGCCTAAAGTGCCCTGTCAACAAGAGCTGAAGTCTTTATTTCAAAGGTAAACAACATTTACCAAAAAAAAAAATATTTTAAACATATGCTATGAATAACTAATAATTCTCACATTACGTATGGACAATATCAAAAAGCAACTGTACTGGATGCAATATCAGGAACCACTTCCTTTCGGTTCCTCTTCACATGAGACTGCCTAGATTTTTGAATAGCTGTCATTAGTGTCACTTTGTGCATATGTGTTGTGCAGCATTTCTGAGAAACCATCCTAGTTCAAACCGGGCACTGATATCACGCCACCCAGGTTAAAAGCTTTAACAACGAGGTTTCTTCACTCTAATGTGATTAATACCAAGGATGTAAATGAAGAGAATCCTCTGAAGTAATCAAATCGATAAATTTACATAGTGTCGATGTGCAGGCTTCAAAAACCATGGGAACAAGGGAATCTAGATACGGTAGAGGTTGTTGAATAATTTTATGGACATATAATCGATCAAAATGACTGTGTCAAAAACTTGGCTACTCCCACTAAGAAACCAATGGCCAACATGCTAATTGTATATCTGCGCCTGTTACATATTTCTAAATACTCTAGCCTTGCGGAGAAACTTTCACCAAGAAAAGACATTGTCCCCTCCTTTAGCATGCAAGAAATATGTGGAGAAATCGCCAGGACCATGCAAAAAAACTGTGGAGAAATCTCCAGTACTGTGCAACAATCTGAGGAGCCAGGAAAATCCGTGGAGAAATGGAGAAATATAGGACGAATTAAATTCGGCCAATACTCTGTCTACACATGTCAACATACAATTGGCTAGAAGGGCGATGAGGAAGCTCTCTGATTGGGTGGGGTGAACAGTGTTTGCCCACCCAATCTCATAATGTAATATTCCAACTTAGGAAAGACAGTAATATTGAACACAAAACTGGAATATTCAAAAAATATTAATACAAAAACATGAGAAAATCATAGATCCATTATATTATGTATCATGGTAGAAAAATATACAATATGTTGAGGAACAAATCACTCAAACTAGGCAAACAAGCCTCCAATGCCCAAATACACTAAACCCACAAATGATGCTGCTATACAGAAATGTCGAAGTACATGACAATGTAGTCCCAGTGAGGGTTACTACAACTGGAAAATGGTAACAAGTGGATCTACTGATATGATACTTAAAAGGAGCTGAAAATGGAGAAATAGTCTCTCAAACACAATCCCAAGGTAACCCGGAAAGGGTTTCTTGAAATACACAAAATGAAAAAAGTGCAGACTGCAACTCTGTGGCTGAATCACGTTGTATCACTAGAGCTCTACTAAAATAAGGCTGCAATAACAAAGATATGGTTGTATCTCCTCCTCTATAGCTTTCTAGGTGAAAGGTTTCCCTTTTCCCTAGGAAACTAACTCATAAACAAGATTTCTCACCCCTCCACTGCAACACCCTGCAAAATAACACAGCTCCTCAAGGAGATTGTGCTATGGCTTAAGGAAGTTGCTTGGCCTAATGTTAGATGGTGGAAATGAAGCTCAGAATAGCTCTCTTGAGTGGGCACTCGAAGTCCCCCGAGGTAGAGTGTGGGATTCCCGCTTGGAAACATTAGGGGAATTTTGAGGTCTAAAATGGGCCTCCTAAGGAAATTATTAAATAATAGTGGATCAACCCCCATGGTTGACATCATCATCTTGAATCCTATTGGTTCTTATAAATTTTATTTTAGTTGCACATTTTTCTTAGGAGGCCCATTTTAGACCTCAGAATTCCCCTAATGTACCCTTGTACTAAATAGTACAACAAACTTTGTTAAACAACTGAAGCATGCAAGAAGTCATAAGACCCAAACATAAACAATATTTTGAATGCTTATGATGGCTACCATCCCTTTCCTTATATGCTTGGTGAGCTTCCTCACCCTTGGCCCCACTCATTTATGATGCTACTTCCATGTAAAGACTCCTCCTCCAAATATGTGTTGTCCCCACTAGCTCCTCTCCCTCCTATGGCAGCATTGTTGATTTGGTCAATATTAACCCAGTCTACATGCATTGACCCCTTTCACACCAAGATTTTCTTTATTTTAGCTAGCTAAACTGATCCACATCCATACTAGATGTGGTTTATTCCTACTAAAGAGATTTAAGGGTCTCTTTACCCCAGTTATTCATCTAAGAAATGAATAGTAGCAACATATAATATTCCAACTAGCTAAAAGATAATTGGGAAAATTACAGTCCTCCCCTCCCAAATTTTTCTTGTCCTCAAGCAACAGTAAATAAGGATGCTGCAAAATCTTCTCTCCTTCCCAAGTGGCATCCTCATCAAGTAGATTCCTCCATCGAATCAGATATTCTCTAATCACCTTGTTTCTTAGTTGCCTCTCTCGAGTATCCAAGATAGCCTTCGGTTGTAAAAAAAAATGACCCTCATCATAAATAGGTGGGAGATCCATGGTGGCAACCATATGTTGTCCAATTGCCTTCTTGAGGCATGAGACATGAAAAATGTGATGGATCTTACTTCCAATGGGAAGCTCCAACTCATATGCTACTTCCCCAACACGACGGATCACCTTGTATGGCCCATAGAACCGAGACTTAAGCTTCTCATCCCCCTCCTCCTTTAATGTAGACTGTCTATATGGCTGAAGATTAAGATAGACCAAATAATCAACCTCAAATTGTCTCTCTAACCAACCACGGCCTGCATATAACTTTTGTTGGTTTGTGTTGTAGCAATGTTGTCCTTGAGGGCTCGGAGTATATCCTGACTCTCCTAGATCCACTTCTTTGCTCTAGGAGCCTTGATTCCCCCAAACATCACATCAGAAAATGATAGAGCATCATACCCATAAAGAGCTCAAAATGGGGTCATGCCGATGGACATGTGAAAAGTTGTGTTGTAGCAATACTCACCCAAATGGAGCCATCACAGCCATGCCCTTTACTGCCCTGAACCATAGTTTCGCAAGTAGCCTTCCAGCCACTTGTTTACTATCTCTGTCTATCCATTGGTTTGTGGGTGATAGTTGGTACTCAGTGTTAAATCAGTACCCACTAACCGAAAAAGCTCCTTCCAAAAGCCACCCATGAAGCGACTATCTTGATCACTGACTATGGTCTTTGGAAGACCATGGAGTCTAAATACATCTCTAAAGAAGAGCTCGGCTACCTATGAAGCAGTATATCATGAATAAATGGCAAATAAATGTGAATAATTTTTTAGTTGATCAACAACTACAAAGATACAATCCTTACCCTGAACCGTAGGTAGACCTGTGATGAAATCCATGGAAATACTCTCTCATTTCCCATCCGGAATAGGGAGGGGCTGCAATAATCCTGCGGGATGGTTGTGCTCCCATTTGTTATACTGGCATACTACGCACTCCTTGATGTGTTGGAGCACATCCTCCTTGAGACCCTTCCATGAGAATCTCTCTCAAATAGCCTGTTATGTCTTAGTGAATCCTTGAAGCCCAAAAAGTGGGGAATCATGTGATGCCTGCAAAATATTCTTCTTGAGTCTAGAATCTCGAACCAAGAAGACCCGATCTCAGTAATATATGACCTCATCCATCAATATATACCTCTCATCAGTCACCTGACCATCTAGGATCTCACATGCAAAGCGGTCTTTGGAATACTCTACTAGCAACTAGGCCTTCCAATCTGTATCCATACTCATCAAGGACAGCATTGTTGACCTCCAAGATTGAGCATCTACCACTATATTTCTCTTCCCCTTGACATATTCAATTTAAAATTCATATGCTTGGATCTTTCTCACCCACTTTTGTTGCCTCTCATGCAGTTGCTTCTGCTCAAGAAAGAACCGAAGACTATTGTGATCAGTCTTCACTTGGAATCTGTTACCCACCAAATATTTCCGGAACTTGGCTAAGGCATGCACGATAGCCAACATCTCCTTATCATATATATGATACAATCTCTCATGTGGCAGCAACTTAAGACTCTCAAAATATATGGGGTGTCCCCCTTGCATCAATACTACTTCAATTCCCTCCCCTGAAGCATCACATTCCAACATAAAGGGCTGGGTGAAATCTAGTAAAACCAACACCATGTAGCTATTAATCACCTCCTTGATCCTATCAAAAGCTCTCTGTGTTGTGGCTATCCAACTGAAAGCTCCCTTCTTAGTAAAATCTGTAAGGGGGGCTTCTAGTTGAGAGAACCCTTTAACAAACTTCCTGTAGTAGGTACAGATGCCTACAAACCCCTGAAGTTCTATGACATTCTTTAGCTCTAGCCAATATCTGATAGCACAGATCTTCTCTTCATGAACGCTCACTCCATCTAATCCAATGACGTGGCCCAAACAGAGAATCTCTGTGAGTCCAAAATCACACTTGGAGAGATTAGCATAGAAATGATGCTCCTCAAGAATGTGAAATACTGCCTCAATATGTTGTAGATGCTCCTCCCATGTGCGGTTGTAAATAAGAATGTCATCAAAGAAGACCAATAAAAAATTCCTCAAGTGACCCTGAAAATTATGGTTCATGCAATACTGGAAGGCTTCATGAGCATTGGTTAGCCCAAAAGGCATCACCGAGAACTCAAAATGGCCATAGTGGCATCTAAATGTTGTCTTGGGGATATCTTGGTCCCTCACTCTGATTTGATGGTACCCTGATCTCAAATAAATCTTTGAAAAGTACATGGATCCCCTTAGCTCATCCATTAACTCATCGATCATGGGAATTGGATACTTTTTCTTCATTTTCTTCTTATTCAAGGCCCTATAGTCAATGCACATCCTTAATGTGCCATCCTTTTTCTTCACCAAAACCATCGACGAAGCAAAAGGATTGGTGCGAGGTCAGATGTGTCCTAAAGCAAAGAGCTCCTCAATGGATTTTTCAATCTCATCCTTGTAGGCTTTGGGATGCCTATAGGGTGCAGTGATCACTGCTTGGATCCCCTGTCCAACTCAATAATGTTCTCAAACCCTCGCTCAGGTGGCCTTCCTGGTGGAATATCTCCAAATACTGTAGAATAGCGGTTCATAATAGACTGTACATCCAGGTGTACTGGTGCACCCTTGCCCCTTGCTTTTGAAATACATAGTTCTACTGCCCACTCTATGTCCCCTCTGTACAAATCAGCCTCCATCCTATGTGTTGAGACAATCTGGGGTGGATAGGTGTGTATGCCTTTGATTTTCTGATGCTTACCACTCCCCTTCTCTGTCCATTCCATCTCCAAGGTTTCCCAATCTGTGGTAACCTTCCCTAAGGTGATTAACCATTGAACACCCAATATCACATTGGTGTCTGGAATATCAACCAAAAAGAAGTGGTTTGTCAATGTATAGGTTCCCATAGTGATATTTAATACACAACATATTTGGCATACTGCATGGTTCTAGCTCCTAGAACCAAAACTGAGAAGCCCTCAAAATCTTCCATGTGGATGCCCCTCCTCTGCACCAACTGAGTATTAATAAAGTTATGGGTGGCCCCACTATCTATCAATACTGACACTCTCTTCCCCTGAACAATGCCTCTAACTCTCAATGTTAGATACTTGGAAACTCTCCGCAATGTTGCAAGAGTCCTTCCAGTTGGAGCAAATGCTCCCTCCACGCCTCCTGCGGGGGGTGCAACCTCTCCTGATGCTACAGTGTTGGAATCCTTCTCCTCATCAGAGAATACCTTAATACAATGTGCCTTCCCTGCAACACATTGGTGTCCTGGTACCCATGGCTCTCGAAAAGTGAAACAAGGCTTCCTCCTTCTTAGATCTCCCCAGACATCATCATTAAGAGATATCTTCTCATGATTCTCCTTTGAGGGGAGAAACTTCTCATCTTGACCCTATGTTTGAGAGGAGAACTTATGCTGAAAATGGTTTTTTTATTTGGGTAAAGCATGTTGTAGACCTCTAGTTCTCTCCATGGCCTCTTGGAGTGTAGTTGGTCTAGTGGATTTCACCAACCCATGCAATGGTTCAACCAACTCATCAATGTACATGCACACTCTCCTAGCCATAGATAAGTCAGATGCCATGACTAAAAGCTTTATAAATTCAGAGATGTAAGTCTCTGGATCCCCTGATTTCTTGAGCAAGTCTCTGGATCCCCTGATTTCTTGAGCTTGGTTAGCTCAACAAAATTTACCCCACTTATTATATGTTGCTTCTATTCATAGCTTAGAAAAGGAAACCAAATCTACATGTAGAATTTTTATGCTTTTTACAAGTTTTGTGTGGTTATGAGTTTGAATTTGAGTCATTTCATCTTGAAAAATTGTTGAATCACATGTCAAATAATGACCAATGAAATATATATCATTAGCATTAGCGGAATGATGATATATTGGTGCACCTTGAATCCAAAACAATCCATGTTCATGCTTTGTTCCTCTGCTTTGGAACTCTGTGATAAAAAATAATATTTCACCTAAACAAATAATTGTTTATTTTTCAATCAATGTGTATAGTGACGATATTCTATGTCTATAATATCATCTAAAAATTGTTGGATGATGTAAGATCAATGTGTTAATGCATTAATCAACATAGTTGTTTTCGTGAATTTCCACAAAGACAAAACTTTATTTTTTTAATTCATTTGCCAATGGATCCCAAAGATGGCCAACACTAGTGAACGTGACAAAGAAGGTTGGTGGGCCAAGTTATTTTATCATTGAAAAGATGTATTTTTGTATATGTTCAAAGTAATCAGACCCTAGATGTGTGAATGTTTTGAAACATTGATATGCAATTGGTGATTGCAATAGTCTTTGAATATTTTTTTGATTCTTGACATCTTTGGCAAATAGTTTTTGTCCTTTTAATTATCCATTGTGAATAGAAATCCAGGATAAGCTAGAGACCTTAGTACAACAAAACAAACCATTAGCGTTGGAATTTTGTGTTTTTGAGACTACGAATTCACTTCCACTGGCGACAAGAAACCCGATGCAAAATGGCATATACACTTTAGTGCTAGAAATAATGCCAGGAAGAATGTCGGGAATAACACCCAGTTTAATGTCAAGAACTTTTATGCTTCTTGTATGGCATCAAAAATAGATTCTTTTTTTGCTTCCTAATTTATGCCAAGTTATGCTTCCATTTTAACACCATTGTTGCTTCCTGTTTTTCTTCAAATATGGCATTTCTTGTTGCGTCTAGATTCACTTCCATTATGGCATCTTCTTTAGCTTCTAATATGGCTTCCGTTACAATGTCTTTATTGCTTCTAATATTTCTTCCATGATTACTTCTTTATTTTCTACCTGAATGGATTCTTTGTTTGCTTCTTAGGGAACATCGATTTTGGCTTCTAATATTGCTTCCATTATTACTTCTTTGTTTGCTACCTAATTTTTTTTTTTTCTTCTCAAGTAATGCCAATTTTGGTTTCTAGTATTGCTTCCATTATTACTTATTTTTTTCTACCTAAATTGCTTCTTTTTTTCTTCTTAGGTAATGCCAAGTTTTGCTTCCAATATTGATTCTAGTGTGCTTCTAGTTTTACTTCCATTGTTTCTTCCTTTGTCACAAAAAACTGATCATCGCTATTCCATATGAATATCAAGGCATCATGGAATCGAAACACCAACCTCCTATTTGTAAAGTAGGTGTTATTCCATTAAGCTAACACCCTTTAAAGAATAATACTTTAAAAAAATAGGCCTTGAAACTTTATAAATTGTAAATTTTACAACTTTCAATAAATTATAAAAAATTTTAAAGTCTTGGAAAATATTTTACTAAAAATAAAAATAACATTGAAGCTACATGTCCTACCTAATGGTTATGGGCGTTATGAAAAGTGGGAGGGAAAAATAGTTACATATAAGATACTCAATATGTTCAATAGAATACAATTGGGTGTATTATGGGGTATATTAATGGACCAACATTTAATTTCAATATGTGTTTCATGGAATTCGAGGCATGAAACTAGAAATTCCAGAGATAGACTTCAGGGACCCATAAAACAAAAACCTATTTTTTCTGGAATTTATCTTCTCACACCTTTGAATTCCTACATATACTAGTGAATCCTGCAATCAAAGGCATTCATTAGAAACAAAACCCTAATTACTGCAAAAATGAATCATATAGTCTATCAATAATTGGAATCAAACCCTAACTATCAATAACTGAAAATAATAACCCTAATTAAGGAGCAGACCCTAATTGTTTTGAAGAAAAATGCTACTAGTAATTAACTAGAAACCTGATCACTAGCCCCTTATTTAACTGAGCAAGCCAGAAAAATTGTCTTGTTGAGGTAATAAAAAAACAATTCTAATTACTCCTTAAGCCAATCAAACCACACAATGAATGATGAAACACTAATATCAAACTTGGACTCTTATTCTAGATTCACTCAACCTGTGTTTAATCAAGCAAATAAGGAAATATATGCAAATTTGTCTAAGGTGTCAATAAAATGCATCAACTTTAAGTATTCCATACATGAGTAAAAATATCTTTTCTATAATCATAACCATACATACCCTCAACAAATTTTTCACCTCCTCAAAATAAATGACAGATCTAGAAACACTATCTCATCAATACTAGTGTAAGGAGGAAACCAAACCTAAATCACTTTATACTTCTAAGAGAATGAACAAATACTCAATAAATAATCTCTCTTAAAAGCTATAGGCATAAAAGGAATACAAGTCAGCACCTTCAATTAAATCAATACATTACAAGAGTATGGTGCAGAAGTAACTGAATAGATTACAAGTGCATAATAGTGAATCTAATTGTAGATAACTTAAAAGACTCCAGATGCATGACCTCAAAGATAAGAATTTTATAATACAATACTCCTTGTCAAGAAATGTTAATCAGTAGTTATAAGTGCAAGTCATAAGTATAAATATCTTATTAGAATGTTTAAGATTTCAAACTTTTTGGGTCAAGTAACAATGATATACAAACTATGCAACTGTAATAATTAAATTTGTTGAATCGGTTTCTTATCAAAAGAGGTCAAATGAGAATGTTACAAAGTTTGTATTAAGAGTAGATTCATGTAGTTCCAAACCACTCAAATTATCAAAACTCAAATCCACAACTTCTTAGGCCTTAATTAGGTTATAATTCCTTCCAATTTCTAACAATTTGTAAAGAGATCTAACAACAACTTAAGGTCTTGAAATCTAACTGAGGATCCAAGTTATAGAAGTTTCAAATGTCCATAAATATGTTATCTAATATAAGTATGAAGAGATTAGGAGCTATGAGTCTAGATCATATTTCAATTGACCTCTATATCAATACTTGAACAACAAGGCCTACAACATAAAACCACAAATTGCAACAAAGTATAAAACAAATGACTCTGCTCTAACAAAAATAAGAGGTGATTGCTACAACTTATGTTCACTGCTCATACCATCGGTACACATAAAATTTCTTGCCAACATTCACCACAATATTTCCAAATCTTTTTCATGAAACAAATACAAACTATATATAGATTAATAAGTTGTGCAAATATTAGATAAGATAAAGCATAAACCATACACATAGGATTATTAAGTTTGAAAATAAATCTTGAGAGTTAACACTCCTTAATGAGAAATAAAAAATACACACACCTCGATATATCAACAAGATATTACAGTAGGATAATGCACATGAGTGTTGATGATTTGGGTTGGTCATGCCCAAACCAACCAACTCACAACCTCTCAAAAAAAATTAAATCAAAAGATTCAATTGTTCATTGAATACACTAGAAGATAGAAAAGAAACTTGGCATGAGTATTGTATTAAAATATGCTCAATTTTTTACATCTGAGGTCATTTTCTCCAGGTTAAGACCAAAAATACAATACTATAATAACATCCTCTCCCTAGCACAAGGTCGTGATTAATATTTTTATACATGTTATAGTATAAATTTAGGCTATAACAACCCATTTTTTCAAATTTGAGCATGATTCAAAATTTCTGGAAAAATTGTGCATTTTTAACAAATTTACCCCAAATAACATTTCCTATCTCCCATACCATAGCGAATTTTGGGAAATGACCCAATCATTACTCAATTATCTATACTGGAAACAAAACCCATGTCCCAGAATTTTCATATTTTGTTATGAAACCAGCTCCAAAAATAGAAGAAAAGATAGATCAACGCCTTAGAAATCAGCCACTTCGAGGGGGAAACCTCCTTTACATTACATAAATGAACAATTCTTGGATGATTCAAATGAAAAAACCTCCTTTATATATATCAGATTCCATAGGGTCACAATATAATCCTAGCCAACCTAAAAATAATAATCTAAGGGCCAACAATAGCAATAGTGGAGTTTTATGGGGCACAATAATAACAATATGGGGACTACAAGGGTACAAAAATAATAATAATGGGGTTACACTACAACAATAAGGGACTAAACTAGTAATATAGGGACCTAACATTCCCCTCTCCTTAAAAAAATTGTTGTCCTCAACGCTTGAGTAGATCTGGATGCTTTTGTATAAAATTCTCATCCTCCCATGTGGAATTTTCAGTGGGTAAGTTCTTCCACTTGATGAGATACTTTGAAATTGATCGATTTTTTAGCCATCGAGTTCTTGTTTCCGTGACTGCTTCAGGTTCCAATATAACTTTCCTTCCTCATCAAGTTCTAGCAATATTTTTGAACTGGAAGTTTGTCACCTATAAGCTTCTTTAAGCATGAAACATGGAAAACTTGGTGCACTCGAGAAGAAGTACGAAGCTCCAATTTGTATGCCATAGTACCAAAATTTTGCAACACCTTGTAAGGACTATAGTACTTTAGCGATATTTTTTATCCTTCTTAGCTTGCTTGAGTAACATTTGTTTGTATCTTTGTATTTGTAAAAATACCAATTCTCCTACATCAAAACTTCTATTGTTCTGATGTTGATTTTCCTATTGTTTCATTCGATTTTGTGCCAAATTTAGGTTATCCTTTAAGAGTTGGAGAAATTTTTGTTGATGTTCGATGTGATCTTCCACTGCTTGAACCTTATAATTTTCTCTTAAAGATGATGTGATGGATGGTGGATGATATCCATAAAGTGCCATACATGGGGTCATTTTTGTTGTAGCATGGAAGGAAGTGTTATACCACCATTGAGGCAAAGGTAACCACTTGATCCATTGTGTTTGTTTATCAGATACAAAACAACGAAGATATTCTTCCAAAAATTTGTCCACTATCTCAGTTTGCCCATCGGATTGAGGATGATAAGATGAGCTATGGGCTAGTTGACTACCCAAAAAAAAAAAAAAATCCATCCAAAAATTTCCAGTGAAAATGGGATCACTGTCACTTACAATAATCTTTGGGTTTCCACGTAGCTTTTGAATTGTTTCCATAAATGCAGTAGCAATTATACTTTCTTTAAATAGATGAGATAATGCACAAAAGTGTGCATACTTGGTAAGTCTATCAACTACCACCATGAGGACACTCTTTCCTTTGGAATTAGGTAAACATGTGATAAAATACATTGAAACCTCCTGCCAACGTTGACTTGGAATGCGTAAAGGTTGTGGAAGACCCGAGGTCTTAATTGTCTCAACTTTTTTTTGTGGGCAAACCAAAAATTCTGCCAGAAAATTTTGAATATCAGATTTAAGGCCATCCCAAAAAAATATTTCTTCACCTGTGGCAAGTTTTTAAAAATCATGAGTGTCCTCTAATGTGAGAGAAGTGAAATTCCAAAAGAATATTTTGTTTTACTTGGGAATTCTTACAAAGATATAAGCAATCTTTGTACCATAAGGAATCATTTTTCCAACTAAATGTATCAGATGTACTCGGATCTTGCTGCAACTTTTCATTGAGTGTATACACTTCTTCATCTTTCTTCCATTCCTCCCTTGCTTTGGTTATCCAATCTGGTTGGATAATAGAAATGGCACAGAGAAATGCTTCCACCTCCTCATACTTTCTTGAGAGTGCATCTGCAACAACATTTAGCTTCCTTTTTTTGTAGATGATTTCAAAGTCATAACCCAACATTTTTGTGATCCATTTTTTCTTCTCTTATGAATATATTCTTTGTTCCAAAAATTATTTAAGACTATCATGATAAATTTTTACCTTGAAGTGTCTTCCCATTAGGTAAGGTTGCCATTTCTTTAGTGCATGTAGTATTGCCAACACTAGGAAACCAACCAAAATTCTCCAAATCTTGAAACCCTAGAACGAAATTATGTCAGATAATTATCTCTATGAATCCAAAGTTCTCAAATTCAAATATGAAGACATGAGTTCAACCCGTCACAACACTCCAATTCGTTCTTGATCCTATACCATGTCCATTCACAATTCAATATTATGGAATCAAGATTTCACCTGCAACTTGGAGAAGATATAAAATGTTAGAGAGTCGACTTCCATATAAATTTCATATATGAATCCATCTCATTTCACATCATTTGAATATTCTTGGGATTTAACACTACTATAAAATTAATCCATGTTTTTAAATGTTGACATCCACTGAATCTTTCACTATAGAAACATATACATTCGATATCGAATTCCTTTAATGCAATTCTCCTTGAAGCAGGTGAAGCGATGAGGTGTGGTATTGTTTGAGTGTGAAGCCACATTATTTGGTGTCTGATCAGGTATCAACATGGCCAATGAATATTTGGAAGAACCAAACTTGTTTCAAAATAGGCGAACACAAAAAAACTTTTGAGGATCAATCGTACTTAGGTCTTGGCGTGGGCGATGAACATATGGAATCACCACATATGTTTCAAAACAAGGGAATGATGTGGTACTATCTCGGGATAATCACCTCAAAAATTCCATTAATGACTTTACCTGAAAGGCGTTGGGAGCCCAACTGGAATAGTACAACCAAATTCGTCATCCCTCGGGTCTTTGTCCCGAGCATGCAATGATGTGATAACTTCTGCTAAGAAATATATGTATAAAACCAAATTCATCATTATAAAAACCAAAAAATTTCTCATGTATAGACAAATTGATGCCTCCAACCCGTCCCTATATGTCATGGAGTGATATAACAAGTGAAATTTGCTAACAAAGATCCTTATACCTACCTCTTAAAAATGTTTTAATATAGTGGTTATATGTAAACCAAGTGAAAAATTAAAGTAATTTGTAATGCTTGAAATTTGTAATAATGTATTACTTATACACACTCTAAAAGCAAAAGAGAAGAGACAATGACTCTTCCATGCTTTTAAAAGTTGAAGTAGTATTGGATAAATCTCATTGTTACTAACTATTTACAAGGTCACAAGTAAGACTAACATGTATTTGACACTTGGCATTCTCACACACGTGCACACACACATTTATGTGATTGGGATAAATACACAATAAATTCCTCTGAAGTGAAAATTTTTTTTACATTGAAATGCTTCAGATAAAGTCTACACTTCCAAAGAGATTTGGTCCCTCTTTGATGCATGATATATTCTAAATTAATATGAATTTATATTAACTTATAATTATTTACACACACACACACACATATTTTAATGGGGTAAGTATTGTATTTCTTCTAAAACTGGAATTTACATGGATATACTAGAAATTCTAGGTCAGCCTTACACTAGGGAGATTGGACCATAACCAAAAGTGCACTCTTCTAAGAGAGTCTTAGGAATTCATTCTTTAAAAAGACTAAATAGAAAACATATATACTAAAAAATGGGCTATATTGGCCAAGAGAATGAACTAGATAGTCATAATGCAAAATAAGCATGAGCATAATAGGGCTAAGTTGAGGGATCAGAGGTAGTAGAAACAACCAAAAGACAGTATTTTGTGTTTCCAAGGGTCTTGCCAACTAGGGAAGGAATGTCAAGACACTGCTCAATGTAGTTCAATTTATAATCCATGTTGGTCAAGTGGCGATGAAGCTACTCCAGACAGTGTAATATGTAGGCCCTGTGCTCAAACTGATCCATAAGAATTGTTCCTAGGAGGAAATTCAAATGCCAATACGTATCAATGGTGTACATGTACTGATTAAAATGGCCTCAAGTATGCCTAATGTCTGACACCCACTCAACTAGATTAGCTATAAGTTATGTATCTAAAATTTGTTGTCATTGGGAGGCCCCTTCTTATTCCATACGAGCTAACTCCTCCTGAATGGGCCTTGGGGTGAGGTACCAAAACCTTGTTGTTGATTCCTAAAATGTGTGATGTACACCTGTGTGTTCCTAAGAGCCTTATTACTGATAATAGGAAACCCCTCAGAGAACCCGCGCTTATGAAGGGGCATGTCGAAAGACCAAACCAAGTTATGTAAGTGTAAAATTGAGAAGGTGGGAAAATAATCATTCGAATTAGCGGGATATTTTGCGCAAGGATACAGGGGGGCAGATAAAAAATATTTAAATGGAACCAAAATTTTATGACAAGGAAAAACACCAGCCTGTTATAGGGACATAACAAAGACTTGAGAGTGGACGTGGGAAAATGTTGAGTTTTCCGAGGTCGATAGTAGGAGACAACAACCCATAGGATAAGGAGTAGAGGAAGGATACATTATTGCAGGTGTGGAAAAAGAGGGGTAAAAATCATCAAGATTAAAATGGGTATGATACTAATGGAGACAGGAAAATAACAAACCAAAGAGATAAGTACTTCAAATCTGATATCAGAAATTGAAAAAAAACAAAGAGACAAACTCAAACCAGAGACAATTGAGATAAATTCCATTGAAGGGGTTAGGTTCACATAGGGGATGGTTTCTAGCATGTATTGTAATCTTTCCTCAGTCCCAACGTGCTCACCTGCATGCACACTTGATAAGCTGGAAAAGGGAAACAACAGGTCCTAAGAAATAATCTAAGAAGCTAAATTGAAAGCACAACTGAAACTCTGGGAAAGGAAGAGAATCTAGTTATGTTTGAAGGCAACGGGACAATTTAGAATAAGAGAAATAGGGTTTGGTTTGGGATCACAATGGTGGGTTAGCCAAGTCCTCCAATGACTACTAATTAGAGTTGAGGAAGGAGTTACAAAGTAGGAGAATGGGTGTCCTGTTTTTTTATAAGAGAGAACTAGCAATGGGAGGAGGAGCATAAATATAAATGCATTAAAATTAGTCACCACATAAGCAAGGACATGACCATATTGGAGAGATGATTCCATTTCAATTCTTCTGTAATGCATGGTCTTTGGAGTAAGGAGCTTGCGTACAACTCGCCTCAAGCAAAATATTATGAGCATGTTTTCCATAAAACTTATTTTGGGGGTGTGTTGCAATGTCCCTCGGGTACTTGGATAGGTAGGGCGAACACAACACATACCCCCCCCCCCCCGGCCCCCACCCACCTCTTCCCCACCTAAATTTTCATTAAAAGCAACTCATCCAGGAAAAAATATAGTCAATGTAAATGCATAGCTAAATATATGATTATACCTTTAAAGTTATTTAGTGGAATATATGGATATTATATGTCCATGGATAAATATTATGTCTACTATTATGTTCATAGATAGATATGGAAAATTAACTATCTATCTGAATCAATATCTATGAACATGAAATATTATTATTTAAATTAAAAATAATAATATATAATTATTGAGCGGAGAGGCACTCGCTCGCTAAGTATGGAAGAAATGTTGTAATGTCTTGTCCTATTATGTAAACATTTTAACTCAGACAAATTACATCCAAAAAAAAAAACATACAACCCATGGTTTTGCCAATGGTATATATATATATATATAACCAACCTAGATCTATCTTTACTCCAAATCTACCAAGTGTCAAGAGGGATCAAATCTCTTGAGCTGCAAACCTCTTTTATAGTGAAAAGATATTTGATCCCTCTCAATGCATGGTAGATCTGAAGTTAAGATGGATTCAGGTTGGTTTATATAAAATTCAAATGATTAATACATTGTTGTGGCTAAGTATCAACATCATTAAACATTAAATGTGCTTTGTCATGGTTTATATACTAAAATTAAAAATTCCTTTTTTTTTAAATTAAAGTAATTTTTTGTCCACAGGGTGTAGAGCATACAATGACAAGGTTTTATGTTAAGGCACTATGTGGTGTAAAGGTCACCGGTTTGAAACTCCATGTGCAAAAATCCAGGCATATTAGGGGCTAGTGTGGCCCAATATGGGTGTGATCCCCATGTGATTTTGAAAACTTAGGTGCCCATGGGTCACAACTACTCAAGCGACGAGTTAGGTGTGTCATTCATCTCAAGACTCACATAACCTAGCAAACAAAAAATTAAAGTAAATTCCTATAAACTAAGAGAAATAACAATACCAAACTTCATGAAAATTGGTCTAAAAATGTATTTTCATTGATGAAATGTATTTGTTTTTATATAGCCCAATATAGGTGAAATTTTTTCCCATAACAATACATTTAAAAACAATAAAATAATACTTTTATTAACAAATTAACAAACAATAATAACGAAAAAAAATCAATGTTGGTTGTTGTCGCTCCTAGAGACAGCCTAGAGTTGTGATAGACCAGTGCCTAGGACATCTTAGCATAGCAAGGAATGTATAGTATAATGTATGAAGTTGTCAACTTCAGCTCACATGCTATCTCCTGTAAACAGGGAAATAAAATAGAATGGGACCAAACTCTCAGAAACTGACACAGGAAAAGAGATACTGCAGAGGAAAGATGCAAAACTCTGATACAAAGCAACAGACAATTCAGAGACAGCTTACCGCAAAGCTGGCCGATTCAGAAATACTTCACAGACATAAATTATCAGAAGGTGTATGTAGTGAAAGAGATATTGAGAAGATACTAGTTAACATTGAGATGATACCCAGATATACAATACCAGCGTGCATGGGCTTACCAGTCTAAGAATCCATACATGATAATAGCATTTTAAAAGCACCCTCCCAAAGCAACTAATATAGCAGAAGTATGGTTAGCTGAATAATGGAACATAATATCATGCATGAGCCATATTTAAAGTGCTTGACTAATCTGAGCATGGGCATCAACTAGGATGAATCCATGCAAAAAATCAGTGAGCCACTCGCATTCCAAAACATGATACAAGAAAGATGGATGAAATGAAATGTTCTATTAATATAACACAATAAAGAAAGTTACAGACTGTGAAATACCAAAGACCAGAATCCTCTTTGACAGATAGAACTCCTCCTCACTGAGACCCTATGGGCTCTGTGCATTCATACCAAAGTTTTATAAAATGTTTACAAAAATCCTTTCACTGCATAATTTTCTAATAAAATCTGGAACCCTCAATAATCTGTTCTTCCTGGGTTTTATAGAGAAAGAGAAAAATTAATAAATGAAGTAGGTGATAAACGTTTAATCGTGTCATAAAAACGAAATGGAGGAGACGTGCACGCCCATACTGCTTGATGACTTTGTGGTGATGCACGTACCCTGTAGCCTGTCTTCAGAAATAATTGTTTTGGGTGAAAATTTCTTCAGGAACACGATATAGGGATAACCATATTAACATCCTGTCCTTTTTTGAAGGTAAATCCTACTGAAATGAAACCTGGAGGGTGTTGTTTCGTGTGCACAAATCTTTGAAGTGATCTACAAGATCTTCGATCTGGTACTGCGCCTTCAAAAGGTTAGATCAAGGCCCTAAAATCTTCAATTATATGTCCTCTATTTTCAATCTTTCGCTGATATTCTCTATCTGCTCCATTAATGATCTCATCTGTGAAATTGGCACCTTGAATGTCCCTGCAAGGTTTGAAAAATTTGAACCCTGCTTCTTTGATTGAAGTCTTGTCAATTTGGCTTCCTAGGACTTTCTTCATAATTCTACTCTAAGAAATGGTCCTTTGCCGAGTGCTCTATCACAGTAATTGAGACTGTGAATCATAATAGTTCCCCGTTGCTATAAACCTGCAAAATCCGCAAACTCATTAGAGAAAACCAGGCCGGAAGATGATGAACGTGGCAGGATCGATGAAAATGGCTATGCAGACATGGCGAAATGGTGAAATAACGTAGGGTGGCGGAAAAAATGCAGCAGAGGAATGGCGGACAAGCTAACCAGAGCTAAAATGTAAAAAATTGAAATATAACATATGAATTCAATATATGAATGGTGGAGAGAAAAATGCGATAGACGCGTGGGATGATGACGTGGAGGAAGACTGGGTCAACAGCGGGGCGTGCAAATGATCTAGACCGTCCGATCTCAAGACGAGATCGACGGTTGAAACAGCGTCGGGGGTAATGAGATGGTGGTCAAGGGGCGCAATGGGCTTGGACTAAATCTCGTGCAGCTTCGGAGCGCGATGACCGTTGGATGAAGGCCTTCATATCGGATGGTTGTGATGAATATCGCTGCGTGACTTTGACCGAACAATAACGCGAGATGGAGAGCGGTTTTGGAACCGTAAGCAGGGACACGTTGTGAGCGCTATATGGAATCGCTGGCCCAAAGAGGATTACCGCCTACCACCGAAAGGAGGTGCAATACATACCACCCGGTTTTGAACAGTGTTTTGGGTGCAGGGACCACAACGGTGAGAGGGCTGAGGTACGTTGATCTATGGTTTGATCAGACGGCTCAGAACGCGCCCGATATTCTTTGATAAGCACCTAGTTCTTTTGCCCTCGGTTCTAGATTTTGGTCCCGTGGAGGAAAGGATCAGAGGCTTAGCAGAAGGGGCTAGGTCTGTGAGATTTTCGGATTTACAATCTGTGGCTTTTTATAATGTAATTTGAGGGCAGAAAGGAAACAATAGGCATAAAAATGATTTTTCAACAGCTGTAAGAGGGGATCGGAGGTGTATGAGCCAGTTTCCTATGACAACTTTATAGGAAGCTGATTATGATCAACATTGGCTCCACCTGGGGACAGCAAGTTCATCCCTAAATGTGTCGAGAACTCACAGACCCTCTGATCATCATGTATGCAGACTCTGCTCTCCGGCACCTCCATTGTTCACTTTATAATTCATCACAACACCAACATTATTCAAACAAAAACAAAAAGGAAACTATCACACAATATAATACATCAGGCTGTCTTTGCCTGAATCAGAACTGAAAGTAGGGCTTGAGGAATTGACCATTTACAGGGGCGTCCAGCAAGTCACCCTGTAAATTCTCCAACCTAAAATTATTATTGCTCCCCTGTTCCACAATTTTGAAAGGACCAAACCAGAGGGGGTCAAATTTTCCATGTTTACCTTTTTTAGCTCTTCGGATATCCCATTTGAGCACCAAATCACCAATCTATAGCTTCTGGTCTTTTGCATGCTGATCAAAAATGTGTTTCATTTTCTCTTGATATTCTATTAACCTCTGATTCACCTGGCCCCGTGTTTCTTCTAATTCCACCAATTGATTGATTCTTCTGATCATATCATCAGGTTCCTCATGGCTTTCTTGCATGAAGCGGGACACTGGTAAAGCCAGCTGTACAGGAAAAACTGTTGCTCATCCATATACCAATTCATAAGGAGATTTCCCAGTTGCTCTCTTGCTGGTGATTCTATTATCCCATAGAGAAAATTTCAATTGGGAATCCCAATTCTTCTGATTTTCATTGATAGTCTTCTTCAAGGCCCTCACCAGAGTTTTATTTGAAGACTCTACCAAGCCATTTCCCTGTGGATAGTAAGTTCTAGAGTGACTCAATATGATATTGTATTGCTGGCAAAAACTCATAAATTTTTCAGACTTGAAGGCATGTGCATTATCAGTCACTATCCTAGCAGGACAGCCAAACCTGGATATGATGTTTTCCTCCATGAACTTTATGATCACAGTATCTGTAGCATTCCTTGCAGGTATGGCTTCCACCCATTTAGTGAAATAATCAGTGGTCGTTAAAATCCACTTATGTTGACCACTTGATGGGGGATGTATCTCACCTATAAAATCAATACCCCATTGATGAAATGGTTCATCCACATGCACTGGAATCAGGGGAAATGGTGCCGATTTTTGTCTCTCAGCAAATTTCTGACATTTATCACATGCTCTTATTCTGGCAAAAACATCTCCGAAAAGTTTTGGCCAATAGAAGCCAACTTTCAGAATTTTATGAGCTGTAGCCCTCCAGCTGTAGTGACCTCCACAGATCCCTTCATGAAATTCTGCTATAATACTCTCGACTTCATTCTCTGTGAGGCACAGGAGTAAGATGCCTGAGGGATCTCTCCAGTATAGCCGGCCATTGGCGACTATGTACTTCTGTGATTTTTAATCTCAGCGCTCTGTATTTAGTTTTATCACAGCTCGGAGGGTAGCTGAGTGTGAGGAGATATTCTACTATCTCTTTGTACCACTGACTGGTGAGGTACTTCATATGTGTTTTTGGAGTGGCTACTCCAATTCCCTGTCGTTCTTCTTTTTCTTCAGATTCCTCACCTGCTATGATGGACAAATTTATGCCCAGGGCTTGATAGTTTGATTCAGATAAAATTTTGGCAAGCCCCTGTCCTTCAATCAACTTAGTAGGGTGGATTTCTAAGTCATACTCCTGTATTTTGGCAATCCACCTTCCCCTTTTTCCTTCACTATCCCCCTAAATAAGGATATCTTTTACAGCAGCTGCAGGCACAAATGCAGTGATATGGGATTGTAAGATATATACGCGGAAAGCTTTGAGGGATTTCACTAGGGCGTATGCTTTCTTTTCCAATATGTTGTATTTTAATTCTGCATCATGGAGCACTTGACTAAAAAAGGAAATAGGCCGCTCATACCCTTTCTCATTTTTCTGCAATAAAACTCCTGCTATTGTATGAGGTGATGCAAAAGAAAAAATCATGAAAGGTTTATCATAATCTGGTCCAGCCAACACAGGGGCTTCTGCAAAAGCATTCTTTATCCTGGTAAATGCCTCCCGTGATTCTTGTGACCACTTTACCTCATTATTCTTCTTCAGCATATCTGTTATATGCCTAACTATCTCAACATAGTTAGGGATAAACCTTCTCAAGAAATTAATGCACCCTAGGAATACTTGTACCTCTTTCTTATTTCTGGGAAAAGCAATACCATTTATAACCTCTACCCTCTTAGGATCTATCTTCACCCCATATTTAGTCACGATATGGCCCAAAATCTTTCCCTCTTCTAATGCAAATAAAGACTTTTGAGGATTCAGAGAGAGACCATACCTTCTGCATTTCTCAAAAGTTCTCCGCAGATGTTCAATATGCTCAGCATCATTTTTGGAAAATACAGTGATATCATCAAGGTAGACCACCAAGAATTTATCTTGCTCCCCAACAAAAGCAATGTCCATTGCCCTCTGAAAAGTGGCCCCCGCATTAATCAATCCAAAAGGCATTCTGGCATACATAAATGTACCCCATGGTGTGGTGAAAGCAGTCTTTTTTTGATCCTCTGGAAGTACAGCCACCTGGTTATAACCAGAGAATCCATCCATCATTGACATCCTAGAAGCTCCAACCACCTTCTGCAGAATGTGATCCATCTTAGGTAATGGATAATTATCCTTTAAGGAAGCTCTGTTTAAATTTCTAAAATCCACACACAACCTTATTTCTCCATTCTTCTTTCGTACAGGGACGAGGTTTGCCACCCATTCAGAGTACCTCAATGGTAAAATTATTTTGGCCTTCAGCAGCTTCTTAATTTCTTTCCCAATAGAAGGCAGTAACAAGGGATTTATTTGTCTGAGCTTCTGCTTATGGGGCTTTGCATCTGTCTTCAGTGGAATTTTGTGTTGCATAATATTGATATTGAAAGTTTTCAAATCCTGATAGGACCATGCAAACACATCTTTGTAAGACTGAAATAACTTCTAATATAGCTTTTTATATTCTCCAGGGATCCTCCTGGACAGTTTTACAATTTTGGGGTCAGCCTCAGTACCCAAATTCAGGTCTTCCACTTAACTTTCTTCCACCACTTTGCTTGACTGCAGTGGGACATCATTTTTATCAAATAATCTTTCTAGAGGCACCAGCCCTCTAGGTATAATGTTTCCCTTCAACTGCAACACTTTATTTCCTACCACTTTCTCCTCCCAATTTCTCTCTGAAGTATTTTCAGACTCGACTTCTTCTTCATCAGCATCAATCTCCATATTGGAGAATTCTCCCATTGTTTCCAGGAATCTCTTCATCTGTTCTTCATCCTCAAACACCTGCCAGTGTTTGATGTTATCTGGGATGGAAGGCCGATAACGCACCTCAACTTCATATCTTAAAAGAGGGTTCTGAGGTGGTCGAAATGTACTAGCAGCCACAGCAAGGGAATCAGCCATCCTATTCTGTTCTCGGGGCATGAACTGGATATTGAATGCCAAGAAGCAATTATCTAACATGTCCCAAACTTCATTCCTATAAGCCCTTAGTCTAGTATGTTTGGTCTGACACTGATTCTTAACTTGCCTGACCACCAGTTCTGAATCTCCCAAAACTTTTAAACTTTGTATACCCATGCTCCTGGCGGTTTGAAATCCCAACAGAAGTGCTTCATATTCATCCACGTTATTAGTAGCTTCATATTCTAGTTTGAAAGACAATGGTACCCATTTTCCTAAAGGAGAAATCAATAGCACTCCAGCCCCATTTCCTTCTCTTGAATTTGATCCATCAAAATGTAGTGTCCATATTCCTGCTTCCATGTTCTCTGAGGACTTCTCACTCTTGATCCATCAAAAGGATGGTTCATAAGCATAATCTCAATCTTCTTCCAGCATCAAGCATGAAAAATCTCCTTCTTTACTGTATACTGGTGAATTTACAGAATTGTCAGCCTTAGTCACCATCTTGACAAACCTAGTCTCCCTGTACAACGTCCTCTCTTGGCCACCAAAAACTGGGATAGTGGCATATGTTAAATCCATCTTAATTGATCCGCCAATTTTTTTTCCCCAGGACCTTGACAGCAACATACCAAAACGAGCTGGAATGTCAGCTACCACTATGTCCATTACCACACTTTTTGCTGGGATTTGGGCCAAATTGACCACCAAATCCTTGATCATCCCTAAGCATTTAACTCTTTTGGAATCAAATGAGTAGAGGTATTTATATGGACATGTGATTTGCAAACCTAGTTGTTCCATGACTGACAGAGGCATAAGATTATGGGAAGCTCCATAATCTAACATACAGTTATGTAATAGTAGGTCATGGATCACTAGAGACACATAGAAGGGAGGAGTAGAAGGATATATCTCCTCAACGTGTGGGCCAAAAACTACCATAGGTATTTCTTCTTGAAGTTTGAGGCTATCTGGGATGATTGGTGCTTCTGGAGGGACCATGAAAGAGGTGACTTGAGATTGATATGCTAGCTGTTTCAACAGTTTAGTCAAGGGGACTGGGATTTTGACCTTTTCATGTTCCTTTTGCAGGCTAAAAGCAAGAGGGGATTTTTCTATCGCAACCTCTTTTGACTCTTTATTTCAACTGGGGGCTTGGCTTCTTTTGACACAAATTTGGCATTAGGGGAAGTGACTACTTTTGAAGAAGAAGGAATTTGATCATTAGATTGCAAAGGTTTGTCTAGAGTTTGCTTACTTATGTCTGTAGCTTTCTACATTTTTTATTCCTAATGAGCATGTGTTTCCTTCTGGGGTAGCTCTTCTTCTTTCTCTTGGGTACAAGTCCTCTTCCTAGAAGATCTGAGATCAAACCTTCTATTGAAATGTGCTTGCATGAAATCATCAAATTGTTTACAATAATGATCAAATTCTGCTTCATCTGTGTCTCTGGTCTTTTCTTCTTCTTGCAATGAGCACCCAGCTTCATCATTTCCTTGCAAAGGGCATTCCTCTCCATCACTATTTGAGAAGGCAAGATTTGCATCCTCCAGTCCATAGGCAGCATCTTCAGTGAAGTCAACTACTGGACCTTCCAGGTACAATGGGTGTGGCACTTGATCCTGTTGCTCCTTTGCTTACCTTGGCAATATTTGCAAGGGTGGTTTCCTATACTGAGGATTGTAACCTCTATTTGGAGCATTCTAAAAATTCCTGAAAGCTGAATTCTTGGCCTCCAATTCAAGCTTGCCCAGCTTATTAGTCAGGTTGCTAATCTTTTTGTTCATTTATTCGATTATGCTAGTACTGGAGTCTCTGTCTTGGCTAGAAGTAGACACCTCCTCTTTACCCCTTCTTCTAGCATCTTGTTCATATTTTCCTTTTGATTTACCAGTGGAGGAAAATTTTGCTTCCAACTCAAGTGCATCTGCCTGAGCATCATCCAGAGTAGTAGGCTTTCTTTCTCTGAGGGAGAAACCAAATTCTGAATCAAAGGCTGCTACAAAAACAACTTTAGCAGCAGTTTGATGGGGTTTCATATCAGCAGGGAGATTCAGATACAATTTATTAAATCTCTTGATAAATTCTAACACTCCTTCATTGTGTCTTTTCTTTAGTGTATTGAACTCGATGAGGCAATTTCCATGATCTTTCTTCTCTCCCCATTTCCTGAGAAAAGTGTCTTCCATGTTATCCCAAGTGGTAATAGAATGGCCAGCCAATGTCTTAAACCATTTTCGAGCTTCACCATCAAGATATTGCACAAACAGTCTTAAGACCACATCTAGGTGTTCAACATTAAAGTTCTCTGCAAAGGAGCAAAAAGTCTCAAGATGTTTTTGGGCATCAATCTCATTTTCCCCATTGAATCTGGGCAAAATCTTGAGATAATCCTGGGGCATATCATTCAACACTTGGGGTAATTCCAGGGGAGCATATTTATTCATCAAGAAGGCCATAACATTGGCCATTGGAGGAGGTGGAGGTAGTGCAATAGTTTTATGAGTAAGAGGAGGAGGAGGAGGAAGTGGAGTATGAATAATAATAGGAATATACTCAACTGCAGCTTGAGGGGTTGAGGGGAAAAAAGGTCTATTGACAGCAGATACTTTGATGACTTCCTTGACATCTTCAACCTCAGGGGTAGGATGCATACTGTTTTTATTTCTGACACCTTCTCGGGGTGGACTATCTAAATAATAATAATCAGTATCTCCCACAGTGGATTCGGGATCAGGCACTTGAGCTTCTTGAGAAGAAGAGGGTGGAAAGTCTTCTACAAAAAATTCAGGGATTTCGGAACGGGATGATTTCCTTTCCCTCCAATTTCTTCTATGTATAATCTGGTCAAGGTCAGACACCTAAGGTGTCTTTGGCTTAGACGTATCTGACCTCAGGTGTGGCTTACGAGGAGCCAGGACTGCAAATGGATTTATCAAATAACAAATGTGGAGTCACCAAGGTGAGGGATCTACAACTCTCAACTCTCTATGCTCACCTACTTGAAGAGTGAATATGATTTTTCGAGGCCCAGGGATTCTGATTTTCTTAAATTCATCCATGGAAACGGCGCCAGAAAGATATTGTCGCTCCTAGAGACAGCATAGAGTTGTGATAGACCAGTGCCTAGGACATCTTAGCATAGCAAGGAGCGTATAGTATAATGTATGAAGTTGTCAACTTCAGCTCACATGCTATCTCCTGTAAACAAGGAAATAAAATATAATGGGACCAAACTCTCAGAAACTGACACAAGAAAAGAGATACTGCAGAGGCAAGATGCAAAACTCTGATACAAAGCAACAGACAATTCAGAGGCAGCTTACTGCAAAGCAGGTCGATTCAGAAATACTTCACAGACATAAATTATCAGAAGGTGTATGTAGTGAAAGAGATACTGAGAAGATACTAGTTAACATTGAGTTGATAAACAGATATACAATACCACCATGCATGGGCTTACCAATCTAAGAATCCATACATGATAATAGCATTTTAAAAGCACCCTCCCAAAGCAACTAATATAGCAGAAGTATGGTTAGCTGAATAATGGCACAGAATATCATGCATGAGCCATATTTAAAGTGCTTGACTGATCCGAGCATGGGCATCAACTAGGATGAATCCATGCCAAAAATCAGTGAGCCACTCACATTCCAAAACATGATACAAGAAATATGGATGAAATGAAATGTTCTATTAATATAACACAATAAAGAAAGTTACAGACTGTGAAATACCAAAGACCAGAATCCTCTTTGACAGATAGAACTCCTCCTCACTAAGACCCTATGGGCTCTGTGCATTCATACCAAATTTTTACAAAATGTTTACAAAAATCCTTTCACTGCATAATTTTCTGATAAAATCTGGAACCCTCAATAATTTGTTCTTCCTGGGTTTTATAGAGAAAGAGAAAACTTAATAAATGAAGTAGGTGATAAATGTTTAATCGTGTCATAAAAACGAAATGGAGGAGACGTGCACGCCCATACTGCTTGATGACTTTGTGGTGATGCACGTACCCTGTAGCCTGTCTTCAGAAATAAATGTTTTGGGTGAAAATCTCTTCAAGAACACGATATAGGGATAACCATATTAACATCCTGTCCTTTTCTGAAGGTAAATCCTGCTGAAATGAAACCTGGAGGGTGTTGTTTCGTGTGCACAAATCTTTGAAGTGATCTACAAGATCTTCGATCTGGTACTGCGCCTTCAAAAGGTTAGATCAAGGCCCTGAAATCTTCAATTATATGTCCTCTATTTTCAATCTTTCGCTGATATTCTCTATCTGCTCCATTAATGATCTCATCCGTGAAATTGGCACCTTGAATGCCCCTGCAGGGTTTGACAAATTTGAACCCTGCTTCTTTGACTGAAGTCTTGTCAATTTGGCTTCCTAGGAATTTCTTCATAATTATGCTCTGAGAAATGGTCCTTTGTCGAGTGCTCTATCACAGTAATTGAGACTGTGAATCATAATAGTTCCCCGCTGTTGTAAACCTGCAAAATCCGCAAACTCGTTAGAGAAAACCAGGCCGGAAGATGATGGACGTGGCGGGATCAATGAAAATGGTTGTGCAGACATGGCGAAATGGTGAAATAACGTAGGGTGGCGGAAAAAATGCAGCGGAGGAATGGCAGACGAGCTAACCAGATCTAAAATGTAAAACATTGAAATATAACATATGAATTGAATATATGAATGGTGGAGAGAAAAATGCGATAAACGCGTGGGATGATGACGTGGAGGAAGATCGGGTCAACAGCGGGGCGTGCAAAATATCTAGACCGTCCGATCTCAAGACGAGATCGACGATTGAAACGACGTCGGGGGAAATGAGATGGTGGGCCAGGGGCACGATGGGCTTGGACTAAATCTCGTGCAGCTTCGGAGCGCGATGACCGTCGGATGAAGGCCTACAGATCATACGGTTGTGATGAATATCGTTGTGTGACTTTGACCGAACAATAATGCACGATGGAGAGCGGTTTTGTAACCATACGCAGGGACACGTGGTGAGCGCTGTATGGAATCGTTGGCCCAAAGAGGATTACCGCCTACCGCCGAAAGGCGGTGCGATACATACCACCCGGTTTTGAACAGTGTTTTGGGCGCAGGGACCACAACAGCGGGAGGGCTGAGGTACGTTGATCTATGGTTTGATCGGATGGCTCAGAACGCGCCCGATATTATTTGATAAGCGCCTGGTGCTTTTGCCCTCGGTTATGGCTTTTGGTCCCGTGGAGGAAAGGAGCAGAGGCTTAGCAGAAGGGGCTAGGCCTATGAGATTTTCGGATTTACGATCTGTGGCTTTTTATAATGTAATTTGAGTTAAAATAGATATATACTACTGATAAAAAAAATCATACAAACTATTTTATTGTCTCAAATTTTACACTTAAAAGAAGTTTACATATTAAAATTTTTGATTCCTGCTTGGAAAATCTAAAGTTAAAATAGATATATACTACTGATATACTTAAAATAATCATGAAACATTTAGAAGAAAAATAAATAGGAATCAATCTAGTTTTCCCCATTATTTCACCGTGCCTCATCTTGATTACAAATTTTTATTCAAATTCAGGATAAAGATAACACGCTGCCTGATCAGCTTGCCAGTTTCGAACACCTTTTCGTAGTTTACTACAAAGTACTCCAATTGATGCAAAACCAACATGGACTGTCGAAACAGTCTGCTACTCAAAGCAACACATCAACAACATGTATTCATACTTTACCTCATCATCAGTCTGCTACTCAAAGCAAAATTTGTATACAGAGTTGTCTAACGAGACGGAGGAATTGCCCAGACGGTTAAAATTGGCCGAAATCTTAGCAGACTACTGCTTTATATACTATACAATTTAGTAAAAGAGATATATTATTTAAAATTAATATGATAAATATAAATAAATATAATATAATATTAAAAAAACATAAATGTTCTTTCTTAAAAAAAAGAGCATACAAATTGTTTATATCAATTAACAAAGTAAAGTTTTAAATATATTAATATTCTAATCCTATAATATTAATAATTATATTATTATTATTTTGTCAAGTGGTATGATTTTATGAAGTGGCATGAGTTTATGAGAGATATATCAAGCTTGACATGTGATTTGAGAAACTATGACTCAGGGGTATCTAAGCCCTCATAATCACTGGGACTTGCACCAGGCATATACCACACCAACCTTTAACATGACTGGAATTTTCCAGAGTTTTCAGTTATAATCACATGAGACAAAACTTAACTTTGTCGACGTGTTTCGAACCAAGTAGTGTGGTTCATCTTTAGGACAAGATGAGGGACCAGATCCAGTAATTAAACTTATAAAAATGTAGAGAATGTCAAACTAGCAACTACAACCTAACAATTAGTTTGGCTATGAAAGAAAAAATAATGATAATCAATTAATTTTATTAATATTAAAATTTAAAAAGGTCGTTGGTGGCGACAGGGTGGTAAGGTCGACCTTGTAACGACGGACCGGTCTTGTGTTCGATCCTGAGAAAGTTCGTGGCTCGCCAAGCGAGTAGTTAGACTAAACCGGGTCAAAGCCCACCACTTAGAAAACCCACGGGGTGGCGGCTTGTTGGTGATTGAGTATTCTGTTAAGGCACTTGTTTATAAAGGTCACCAGTTCAAACCCTGTGGGTGCCCATTAGGGATAAGCCTGTGAAAATTGATGTGTATTATTAGCGGGGAATGATGCCGACCAGGAGGGTTTTCATAGGCAGCAGCGCGAAGTGATCTTGGGTGGCAGCTATGATTGTATGGTTCTCGTTATAGGTTTCCCTCGTGATAGAAGGGAAAAAAAATTAATTAAAATTTAAAAATCTATTATATATATATATATATATATATATATATATATATTTTAATTTCATTTTATCATATTTGTTTATTTCTTAATTATTATAATTTTTAATTCAAAATTTTTTTTTATTAAAATTTTTTATTTAAAAAATATTTTATTTATATAAACAAGAGGAAATAAGTCAAGGTTCAATTTTTTTTTAATTATTTCATATAATTATGGTTCAAAATTTATAATATATGTCATTGAATATAATGACCAAAAATATTTTTAAATAATAAAATTAGTTACAATGGGAATAATGAAAGGTGAAGAGGGTTGAAACATAATTAACAGAACAAAACCAACATCTAGGAATATAGGGCAAGGATCCAACACATGCTAATACTCCAACTATCATCTCTATTAAGATTGACATGTCTTTTTTCAATTTCTAAATCCTCCCTTAACTTACGGTGATGATAATGGTCAATCCTAGCATTAACCTTAGCATCTTCAATGAATATCTGATGGTTAGTCTTTTGTGCATGCTTTGCTAAGGTAGAGGCAGAGGAACATGATCTTCCATTCTTAATGTCTACAGCGTGCTCACAAATCCTTTGATTTATTGACCGACCAATTTCACCAATGTATGGAGTCCCACAGGAGTAAGGAATGATGTAAATTTCTTTCCCATATCTAAGGTTCATAAGGTCTTTAGCCGATATAAGAGAGTTGCGAATAGTGTTAAGGGGTTTTAAAGTCAAAGAAACATTGTGTTTTTTAAGGATCCTAGCAATTTTATCAATGGTTCCTTGAATAAAAATAAGGAGCACCCTGAAAGACCAATCATTTGGGACATGCTATAACCATTCCTATTAAAGACATTTAGGAGGTGGCTTTTTCTCCTTCGAGGTGAGATTCATCATAGATTCTCAATGCCCTTATGGCTAAGGTGTTGAGGATGTCTAATTTATGAGTAGCAGGGAAATGGTGAGAATTAGCGTGAAGATATTGCTCAGTATGAGTCTTCTTTCGAAAAAACTGATGGGAGAAAGAACCATGCCACTTTCTTGAAATAAGAACATCGAGGAAAGGAAGACTACCATTAACCTCAAAATCCATAGTGAAATTAATGGAACAAGATTGACTATTTAAATATTGGGAAAAAATATCCAACTTTTCCTTTCCATGAGGCCATACGACGCAAAGTGTCATCTACAAACCTTTTCTAGAGTTTAGGCTAGAACAAAGCTGAAGAAAGGGCCTTGGATTAAAATTCCTCCATGAAAATATTAGCTACTATCGGGGATATTGGGGAACACATGGCCACACCACAAGTATGTTCAAAGAATTCACCTTCAAAACTAAAAAAAGTAGAGGTGATGAAAATTTCAACTAAATGGCCAGCATCTGGATCGGTAATGCGATTGATGACATCAATAGCATCTAGCTGTAAATAAAATTTCGGATCCATATCGCATTCACAGTACTTAATAATCGACATTTCAAACATCAATAGCTTCATTAATGGGGATATTAGTGTATAAAGAAGCCAAATCAAAACTTACCAGCTTATCATCCAAATCCATTTTTATGCCCTCTAACTCATTAAAAAACAAGGAAAAATCTTTGACAAAGGATTCAAAACGACCTACAAGAGGTTTAAGCTTATTGGCTAAAAACTTAACAACAAGATAATTCAGACCGCCTATGGTATTAACAATGGGCCGAAGGAGGGCCCCTTATTTATAGATATTAGGAAGACCATAGATCCTAGGAGTAGGAGGGTTATTTTCAATAGGATTCTTACTAAGGGAGCTAGTTGTGCTACTAGATCTTATGGCTAGAGAAAAATTTTGGAAACCTTTTTTAGAGGATTTTTATTCATTTTCTTGTAGCTCCCGCTATTCTCCAAGTGAACTAAAATTTTCCTTTGGTAATAATTTTAAGATCACAAAAACACCTGCTTTGTGAGCTTTAGGAACAACAATATCCTTGTTATTGTTCAAGGTTTTTAGAGCCTCAAACTCAGGTTTTCTAAGGTTGCCATTGGGGGGTTTGCCTTTTCTCAGGATAACCACATAATCTTGCCTAATGATATCTTTAGAAGCATCTAGTAAGTCCCAAATTCCGAATTCTACGTGACAAATAATATCTTGAATTCAGATTTTTCTAGGAGCTAAGGAAAAATTAAAGACTTTCTCCAAAAGACTATTAACTGAGTGGTCAAATGAGAAACTAGAGAGATCAACGACCTGATTATTATCATGGGAGAAAGAAATATTATTATTATTATTATTATTATTTAGGTTATTTTCATTAATGTTGTCATAATCCTTATTGTATTATTATTATTATCTAGATTCTATTAATATTGTTATAATTATTTTTAATATTATTATTATTATTATGTTTTAGGATATTCTTGCAAATGTTAAAGTTGTTATAATCTTTATGATAATCAATAATATTATTATTATTATTATGATTATTATTATTATAATAATTATTATTATTATTATTCATAATATTGAAATGGTAAAATTGAACTACGCTACTAATCTCACCGAAAGCACTATGATCAACGGAGATGGAATGAGGAGCACTGTCGGGGGGGGGACCACTGGAAGATCCAAAAGAGAGGGAGAAGGGATGCAAACAGAGTCAGATCTGGAGTTAGCCTTGGAGCCCTCGCCTGTGATGAATTCAACGGAGGAAGGTTGTGAAGGGGAAAATGAGGAGCCTGCAATGGGGAGAAGCCCATCCTAAATACGAACTCTAGAGTAATAGTCAGGGCTCGAGGGACCGAGCTTAAAAATGGAGGAAGGAGTGGGTTGTTCCAAATTTTAAATTCTATCAGGGAAATCACACAACATGAAGGGAGATGATCAAATCAGAATATATAGACAAGCCGAGGTATGGCCTCACTGGAACACCATTTAGGCTCGAACCTTGGTGAACCAGAAGTGGAGGATTGAGAAAGCCAAGAATAATAGAATTGCGAGCATAGGAATTATTTTCACTTTCTATTTGCATAGGAGGAGAAGCATCGAGAATTCATAAACAAATTTAGAATACTCTTTCTTATTATCCACATCAGATATTCTCAGAAACAATCCTTTTAATGATTATGTCCAACTTATCAATTGCATTGAGAGACACAAGAAATGCACTGAAAACACATGCCTTAGAAAAAAAGGCTCCTCATTCGAATATCGATATAAAGCACCTTGGGAATTACATGCACATTCCTCCTTGTTCATTGACTCCAATGGAAAAAATACATACACTTCGCTCGTAATGATGATCGATTGAATACTCATAACCCTACCATCTTATCTATTTGGCGTGCAAATTTTGATTGCCAACCAGTTCTCTCAATCCATGTCGTTCAGAAATATATTATGAAATGTGCATCCAAAGCATAAAGTAAATCTGAAACATTCGATGACATGCTATGTAGAATTGTACTCGCTTCACCTAATGTTGACCCAGCAACATCTGCATTTCGAAAATTCCTTGTAGAAACTCTTGTCGATCGTGACATAGGAGCATAAGAAACCTGCCATATGATACAAAAATTACCATTAACATTATGTAGTTGCTCCTTCCCTTTAAATGTAAGCCAGCAAATCTATATGTGCCTTCCACAAAAGAACACCACCACTTCTCCATCACCACACTTCATAGATATATACATCCATCGCCCATTTGCCTTATAATCCACATCACTTATAGAAATAGCAAGATCCTGGTCATATGATCCCTGTTGTAAGATAAAGAAATGGAAATAAAGACCTGAACAAGAAATTCTTCGTATAATACCACGCTATTCCTCAATACCATCCATAACCGAATCTTGCTATGCTGACTTATGTAGATTTTAACTTATGCTTTACAAACCATTTCTTCATATCGCCCATGACATAGGAAATTCTCCTGAAGAATTCATCACAAAGTGGAAAACATTTCTTCCATTCTACGAACCTTGACATCAACACTACACACTATCTGATATCGATCCTCTTGCAAATGATAACTCAACTATTCATGAATTCCATCCTCTAGAAACCATGGACCTAAATGAATGTGAATTACTCTCTCAGTTGTACCCTACATACAAACTTCTCATAAATGACCTTGAAATGCTTAGGCTTCGTGGTTTTGATGACAACCATAACTGGAATCATACCACTATCCCATTGCATCTCCAAGAAATAGGCCCACAATTCATTGAGAATAATCGTTGTGTCCATCGCATTATTCAAACAAATAAAGATATTCTGACGTACCTTAACTCCTTATCTCCAATGCAAAAAAAAAAACTCTGAATACTATTTGTACTCATTCCAGTAATAAGGATATCTTACCTTCTCTACGAATGATAATACAAGGCACTACTAGAACTAGGAAATCCCTTCTTATAAATTGCTTCAGAGAAATGCTCATAACACTTGTCGGCTCAGAACCTTCACTGATCATGCTCCTAGCCCCTACAGGTGTTGCAGCATTCAACATACAAGCATAGACAATCCATGTTTCCCTCCACCTTCCAATAAAATATCTTACACCATTAGAAGGCAATGCTCTTGCAAAATTCCAAGAAGAACTTAAGCATATCAGGTACATACTAATCAATGAAATGAGCTTCACTAGGCCTAAGCTTCTTAGCCAGATTGATGAACATCTTCGAGAGGCATTTCCATTAAAGAGAAACATTCCATTTGGCATTTGTTCAATTATATTAGTCGGTGATCTCGGCCAATTACCTTCCGTCAAATAAATACCACTATATGAAGGCACAAGCCACAGAAGCGCATTGTGGAACACATTCAACACAGTCATCACATTAGACAAAATGTTTCGTCAACAAGGTGAGAAAATTGCTCAAGTTACTTTTAGAAACATCCTCCAAAACATTAGAAGTGAAAATCTAATAATTTACGACTACAACATCCTTATGACGTAAACAAACTCTTTCTTGTCAGAAGATGAAATACATTCTTTCCATGATTCTATGCATCTATTTCCAACAAATGCTCAAACATTGTATCATAACAAGAAAATGATAAAACCTTTAAACACTCAAGTTGCAAGATCTATCGCAGAATTCGACAACACATGCTCTAATTTCTTTTCATATGATGAGCAACTTGAGTGAATTGTCTACCTCTGCAAAGGGAAAAAAGTAATGTTGACTTCCAACCTTTGGGTTTCAGTAGGGTTTGTTAATGGTTCCCTCAAGGAAATTATATCTATCTTTTACAAATAATCAACTGCAACTTCCAACATTTATCGTCATTGAATTTCCCAAATACATCGGGCATGCTTGGTATGAAACAAACCCCACTCACTTGCCTATTCCAGAAATAAAAATAAACAGATGTATGCAAATTCCACTAAAAATGCCTTGGGAATTAAATATACATAAATCTAAAGGTATGTCTCTGCCAAAAGCAATGATAGACATTGGAAAAATTGAACGACAAGGCCTCACATTCACAGCAATTTCAAGAATCCATTCACTACAGAATCTCAGAATTTTCCCTGCATTCACTTTCAATCGTTTCATGAAAATGAAAAACAACAAAAATATTGCTCGCAGAAAACAAGCAAAATAACTTCTCCGTTCAATGTCTCCTGCAAACGACTAACTCCATTCCATATCTTAACATCTCCTAAAGGTTTTCACATGTCATCAAGTCCAAAATATTTTGATCACATATCATTTCTACCTATTAATAATAATCTAATTTACTCATTATTAATACATTGTTTAAATTATTACATTCTTGATATAATTCTTAACTATTTGCGTCTAACATTTTCTATCTTTTGAAATAAAACACATGGACTTAGTGATATCACAGCTACACAACTACTGCATTCCATATCTAACATCTCCTAAAGGTTTCCACATATTATCAAGTCCAAAATATTTTGATCAGACATCATTTATACCTATTAACAATAATCTAATTTACTCATTATTAATATGTGGTTGAAAATATTACGTTCCTGATATAATTCCTAACTATTTGCTTCTAACATTATCTTTGTTTTGAAACATAACACATGGACTCTGTGATATCACGGCTACACAACTACTGCAATGAAATAGATACAACAATTCATACATTACATGACATACAAAAAATATTCTTGCCAGTGCCAAATCCAAACATACCACTTTACAGACTTCGACCAACTATAGAATTATTACTTAAAATAAAATCTACTTTAAAACATATGATCCACATACATGAACGAGATAAAATGTGAAAAATAAGAGCTGACTGGAAATCGAGAAATATGCATCTGCAATTTTGAATAAATCTCCAGTGGTGTTCATTTTGTCATCGATCAACCTGCATCTTCGACTGACCGTTTTCAATTTCCCATATTACAGGTAACTTCAATTTCATTCAATGCAAATTCTTTATGATATAATTCACATACAACCTCATTATAGTCAATTTGAACAAGTTAATTTCCATTTTTCAAAAAATAATACTTCTTCTAATTTTTCAAAAAAAAAATTGTCTTTGCAGGATGCTTATTACTTCAGAAAATCTCCTAACTCTTCGACAAGCTCTGAATCAATCATTTTTTTCATGATCTACTTGTAATATTTTACAAAAACTTACAATTTTATTGCAAAATATTAAAATTCAATGTGCATTTCAAGCATTGTGCACTCTTCAAAATGTAAATTTCAAACATTGTACATTCTTAAAATGTCACATAATATAAAACTTTTGCCATCAACTAACCTTTCCATTGGGCGGAAATGTGAAGTTGGGTTACACTTTTGTGAGAATCGGGGGCGGAATTTTCTTTTCGACAATAGTTCGACCGAACTTTGTAATAATTTCGGCCAAACTATTGGATAGTTTGGCCAAACTTTATGAGAAAGTTCGGTCGAACTCGTTCTTCCGTTTAGATTAACAGCACACTGATGGCGTGGGAAAATAGAATTTTTGCTGGAGATGGGAAAACCAGCAACAAATTCTTGACTACTTCAAATTATTGACACAATCATATGCTTCTTGTTACTCTTTTTATTCCTTCCTTATATTGTATTCTCCCCCTTAGATATTATGTACTCTCCCACATAGATATTGCACTCAATTTTGATGGTCCTTTGTTATTTTTCTTGACTACTTCAAATTATCAAATTATTGACACAATCATATAGATATTGCACTCAATTTTGATGGTCCTTTGTTATATTTCTTTACTTCAAATTATTGACACTTGATCATATATATATCATATAGATATTGCACTCAATTTTGATGGTCCTTTGATGGTCATTTCTTATCTTTCTTTACTTCAAATTATTGACACTTGATCATATAGATATCATATAGATATTGCACTCAATTTTTATGGTCCTTTGTTATCTTTCTCGACTACTTCAAATTATTGACACAATCATATGCTTTTTGTTGCTCTTTTTATTCCTTCCTTATATCTATTCTCCCCCTTAGATATTGTGTACTCTCCAACATAGATATTGCACTCAATTTCATAGGCTCTTCTTTTGAAGTCAAATAACTGACAATAATTTACAAGAACTATCCCTAATTTGTTTCTCACATGTTCAAATGGTTCTTTAACAAGATAATTTACAAGAAATTTTCCTAATTTGTTTCTCACATATTCAAATGCTTATCTAACAAGAGGCTTTGTGGGTATGTATTCCATCTTCACTATTTTCTCAAAGACTTGTTCTGTGAGGAAGTGGTACTTAATGATGATATGTAAATAGTAATTGAAGGAAGTAGAATATTTTATTTTTGAAATTATTATTACACTTCTATTGAAACACTTAATAGATATATAGATTTACCTTAATATCTTATAGAGCCCATTTCATCCAAAACACTCAAAAAGAAATTTACCTTACCTTAATATCTTGTAGAGCCCATTTCATCCAAAAAAATCAAAAAGAAGTAACTACTATGTATTCCACTTCTACTCACTCAAAAATAAATTTACCTTAATATCTCGTAGAGCCCATTTCATCCAAAACACTCAAAAAAAAAAGTAACTACTATGTATTCCTCTTCTACTCTAGATAGAGAAAGTAACGACTCATTATTGCTTAACCATTAAACCAAAGCCTCTTCTGAGTAGAATTATACATTGTCCACTTGTACTTTTCACAAGCTTAGTTGAATCTCTATATTTTGTCAATGTAAATTTCTCACAAGTAAATTTTTCAATGTAAATTTCTTAACTTCTACAAGTTCTATAGGCAGAGTTTGTAAAGGGCCAGGTAGCCTCTAGATCTCATATTTTATGAAAGCTGACATATCTAGTAAATGCCCCTACAGTCAATCTCTGGAATAGATATAAATAGAAGTTCTTCATTTTAATATCCATAAAGCACAACCACTTTAAGGTAAACTATGTACATGTGTCATTTATCCCACAAACTAAAGGCTTCATCCCATTAATTTTAGATGTGAATTCTAGACCATAAACTTTTTAAGTCAAACTTTAAGATAAACCATGCACATGTCATTTACCTCATGATCTTGTGTCATTTCTCCCATGTCATATATATTTTTTTTATTGAATTTTTTTCAGGGATAAGAAAACCATTAAATATGGTTGAAAAATGGAAATTATGCATAGAATTTTCTTGCTATCCCAATCCAGGGAAAGCAGTGATTACATATGTGCTTTCCAATATTGCGACTAGCAAAGTCGTCCAAAGGAAAATGAATATACCGAAAAGAACAACAAACAACGAGGCATATTATATTGGATTGATAGAAGGCTTGGGAATAACGATGGAGTATGGATTAGCCCACGTGGTGTAGAACAGTTGGTGATGGGGTGCACTGTTAAGGCACTCCGTTCTGTAAGGTCACCGGTTCGAAACCCGTGGGTGGGATGGGAGGAGAAAAAATGGAAAGATTAGGATTAGTCTAAAAAAAAAAAAAAAAAAAAAAACGATGGAGTATGGATCAAATGGAATTGTAGTTTTCACCGATTTTTAACTTGTGTGCAACCAGATGAATAGCGTGTGCCAAGTTAAGAAGGAGAGGTTAAAATAACTGCATGGAATAGTAAACAATATTGTTAGCCAATTTCAATTTTTCAGTATAAGGCATTGTACAAATGTGAATAAGATGTCTGTTGATCTATTGCGTGGGGCAATGCCAATTCATGATTCATCTATCAAAGATGAATTAGTAGATGAATTAGAATTATACGGGGCAATGCCAATGCAATATTCATCTCTCAAAGATGAATCGGTTTTTTTGAATGCTCTTCAGCAGAAATTCAAGATTAAATATTAAAGATGAATTAGTGAAGAGACTACTCTCCTTCAAAATTTATTAATGGACATTGTAACATATCTTGGATATGTGTGTGTTGTGCACTTATAAATGTATATTTTTTAATGACCATGTTCTTCTTTCAATTATAAACCAAGTGTGCTCCCACCACACCATGTAAAACGCAACTTGGTGAACTTCACATTTTTATAAAATTAAAATGTAGGGACTTCAAATTTTTTTTTTTAAATGGAGTTTGCTTAAATGCAGTTTCACTTCTTTTTTAATGACCATGTGTTTTTTTCAATTTTATACCAAGTGTGCTCCCACCATGTAAAGCGCAATTTGGTGAACTTATCATTTTTATAATTTGTTTTTGCTTAAATTGAGTTTCACACATCAATTAGTGCTTTGAAAGTTGTGTTCTACATAATTTGTGTACACTAAATTACATTAATTTTCTGAAAATTATTTTGTGTAAATGTCCACCAATAGATATATATATCATGGAGGATGAACGACGAAGATCAACAGAATCCCATATGGGGGATCAGGGATTGGGGGATTTTCATGGTATTTAAATATAATAGTAAATCTCCATACATGTGTGTACATATGGAATTGATTTTTTATTAAATTTTTGAGTTAAATTAGTTGTTAATAAGTTTCATTTTTTATTTTTTAGGAGCTAAGAGGAGAAGGGTCTCTACTCCATCCATGGAGCATGCCCATGGTTCACCTGGTTGTGGTATAGTTCACGCAATTTAATCAATGAATATGTACATGTATTTATATGTACACATGAATGTATTTTACAATTGATTATAAATTCGTATTTGTTTATGAAGCTTCTCTCTCATCTCGAGTGGTTGGTGGTGGTTCAAATCTCCTTAGAGGGCCATCAATGAGTGGTAGAAGGTTGTGTGAAGGTGGTGATATTTATTCCCCTGGAGGCCAATAAACAGCTTGTGGTGTTGGTTCTCAGCAGGGTCGTTCTGGGTCTAGTTCTCAGCAGGGTCGTTATGGGTCTCAACAGTTTCAGGGTGGAGAAGATGCTAACCAACCACGTCGAGGTTGCCATCAATTTCAATATTTTTTTCATTGAATTTGTACAAATTTGTTTACATGTGTTTTTTATAATATACAAAATTATATATATATTGATGCAGAGACTGAAAATGTTCCAAATATTGGTCAAAATAGACACAAGGTAGAATGCTACATTCAAGAAGAAGGTTGTCTACCCACCACAACTTATCCAGCCGAAATTTCTGATATACCATGGGAAACAAACATGGAGCAATGCACCTTACAAAGGTGTCAAAAACTTCATGAAAAATTGCGGAAAGATCTCATGGCTTTGACTCTACCTGCTGAGAGTCGACAAAGCCTCGAAATAGTTACACATTCATTGGGAAAAATTGTAAATGTGTAAAAAATTCTTGGGCCAACAACTGATACATTTGTAGAAGTGATGAGAAAGTGAAAAGAAACAGTAATAGGTCTTGATAAATGGGAGGATGTAAAACAAAGAGTTACAAAAGATATGGCAAAGTCAATGTTTAATTTCAAGGAAGGGCCAAAAAGAAAAATGCTGAAGGTGAAATATTTCAAGCACCCAAATATAGCTCACTATTTGTATGATAGGCACCTTGCAGCCTATGGAATGCTCCCATGGAACGACGAGGTTCCTGTTTATTTTTCACAATTGTTTTACGCAGAATTATTTTTTAATATGAAACCCAACTACAATGACCTTCCTTTAGAAATTTTTGGTCTTGGGAAAGGTCGATTGTATGACCGTAAGGGCGCTAAGCGAGATGTGGGTGCCTGTACAGTACCATTGGCGGTGGACACCGGTTTGAAACTGCGGTCGAATGGATGCGACCTCTCAAATAAGTCGAGAAGAAAGGGATATCATGATCGAAAATGTTTACAGTGGATTGGGTGGAGTCGATGTTTGTCTAAATCGACAAACAACACATGAAAATGCACGTGCCAATTTTATGTATTGTATAGATGAAGAGATTGACAACATGAATGTTGAAGATCTTTGAATATATGCAAAAAATTGTCGCAATGGTTTTCAAGACCTAATTCTTCACGAGGAAGAGGGCACGGGAATGGTATGTGTTAATGACCTTAGGGTTCAATTATTTTAACATGTATACATGTGTACAATTTGTAATAAATACATGTGTATGTACATGTATACATTTATTTGTATGTACATTAATCTAACAAAAATGTATCATTATATGTTAAAACACCATTTGCAGTTTTCACGCATGATGAGTGACGAAAATGTTAATATCACGTTTAGGACCTCTGGTTCAAACAATGCGGATGGGTCTCACCATCAAGATATGTTGGCAAATGTAAGTGTTTTTCAAGTGATATTTTTAAAATAAATAATTATGCACACATGTACATGTATGTATATATAATGATAAATGTTTTAATAGATTCTGATTCTGTCTGATGTTTTTGGGATGGAGGTACCTTCTTCTTCCTTGGGAGATGTACTTTCTACTTCCTTAGGAGATAAGCCACAAGCATGGACAATTTTTCACTTTTAAAATTTATGTTTAAGTTATATATATATATATATATATATATATATATTCCACCTCATAAAGTTCCATTAAAAATTGAGATATATATATATATATATCTTGAGTTATTTTAAATTTTTTGAATTTAGGTTCCTATAGAAGATTTCTTTAATCCACGGACTTTTGCAACGGAGATAGATACATCCACACCATTTCAGCCATTTGAACAAGTTGTCTAATTTCTTTTTTTAATATTATTGAAAATAAGTTTATATATGTACACGTGCATTTTCATTTGAAAATTTTTAATATATATATATAATTGTACATGTATATTGTACAATTTACCATTGCAGATGTTCCCATTGGGGGGAAACTTGTAGCAGGTGAACAAATGGAGAGGGAACCTCATGAGGTATTGCATGATTTTTTTTTATATTTTGTTTTTTACATGAAGTTCTATATATATTCTCACTAATTTTTAAAACATCCAATTTTAATGTTCAAGTACATGTGCATTGTGTACAGGTTTCCCATGCTTCGCATAATAGTGTGTGGATTGAGACCCTCATAGGAAAGACGCTACATTCATCTCTATTTGATGGACATGATTTGTAGATTTGATTTCAAGATTTAGATAGTATTAAATTTACTTTTTTATATATTATCTAGATGCACTGTCATATATATATATATATATAACTTGATACAGTTTGATACTTGTGAGATCTACAATTTTTGAACATATTTTATGAGATCTACAATTTTTGTACATATTTTATTACAGTGTTAATATAATTTGTTTTGTTCCAAAAAATTAATTTTTGGATGGTTTTAGTACTTTTGGCATGTGAATGTGAAGTAATGTTGTTATATAATTTGTTTGGTTTTTAAAACTTTTAAGTTTTGGATAATTGAACTACTAGTAATGTTGTCATCTATAAATTAATGTTTTGCTTCTATAAATTAATGTTTTGCTTATGAACTACATTTGGCATGTTATGTAATGATGTGTTATAATTTGTTTTGTTTTTAAAATTTAAGTTTTGGATGCTTGAATTACATTTGGCATGTGAAGTAATGTTGTGATCTATAATTTTTTGTTAAATTAAAAGTTAAGTTTTTGATGGTTTCAATCTACATTTGGCATGTGATATAATGTTAAATATTTTTATTGGATAGTTGAACTATAATTGGCATCGCATGTGAAGTAATGTTATGTATGATATAATCAAAAAGTTTTTAAAACTCAATTTTTGGATGGTTTCAATCTACATTTGGCATGTGATATTTAATGTTAAATGTTTAATGTTTTAATGTTGCACGATATATAATCAAAAAGTTTTTAAAATTTTTAAGTTTTGGATGGTTTCAATCTACATTTGGCACATATGATATAATTTTAAATGTTTTTATTGGATAGTTGAACTATAATTGGCATGGCATGTGAAGTAATGTTGCACGATATATAATCAAAAAGTTTTTAAAACTTAAGTTTTGGATGGTTTCAATCTACATTTGGCACATGTGATATAATATTAAATGTTTTTATTGCATAACTGAACTACAATTGGATGGCATGTCAACTAATGTTGTGATATAATCAAAATTTTTTAAAACTAAGTTTTGGATACCATTTTAATCTACATTTAATGTTAAATGTTTTAATCTAAGTTTTGGATGGTTTCAATCTACATTTGGCCTTTGGAAGACTCCCATGTGAAGTATTGTTTTGATTTAATCAAAAAAAGTAAAGAAGTAGTTATATGTAATTATCCCTTTAATTTTGATTTAATGTTAAATGTTAAATGTTTTGATCTAAGTTTTGGATGGTTTTAATCTACATTTGGCCTATGGAAGACTCCCATGTGAAGTATTGTTTTGATTTAATCAAAAAGAGTAGAGAAGTAGTTATATGTAAATCCCTTTAATTTTGATTTAATGTTAAATGTTTTAAATGTTTTGATATAATGTTAAATTTTTTGATCTAAGTTTTTGATGGTTTCAATCTACATTTGGCCTATGGAAGACTCCCATGCGTAGACATCAGATGCATTGCAGAAGGGGAGATGGGGGTAGGGGTGGAGGGGGAAGGATTGTTGGCTCTCACTCGCCTCTTTCAATCCATGACACAGGTGGGCACCCTCGTCTAGTAAGTAGTGTTGCACAATTTCACTTCACCAGCGTTATGGTCAGACCTCGAATTACGATGACCATTTCTGTCTTTTTTCAGGAGGAGCCCCAAGATGAAGGTGCCTCTGGTTCTAGGAAGCGGCATAGAAATTCCACCATCCCAACCCATCAGCCCCAAGACACCAGGAAGTTGGCAGCTCTTCCAGTCAAATCTAACTCGACGAGCTCCACAAGCGATAGCGCAAGCAGCGACATCTCGGGCTGTGTGGAGAAAAAGCTAAAAGGAAACTTTGGCTCCTCTTTCGCTTCGGAGAGCTCCTCCCAACACTCCAAGGGAGTAGTTGATGATCCAGAGGACTAAAATTGTCCAATTGTGGAGGAGAATCCTCCTACACACATCGATAGCTAGCCTAATGTCAGGTCTTCTTTAGCTTTTTTGAACTTTTGTCATGTTTTGCAATCACTGTGCTTCTGAACACTCTATGTCTGTTGGTTTCCCGATATTGGGCAGCATCTTCTGGGCTGGTTTCCCAGTTATGGGCAGCCCCTTTTCTATTTTTTTTTATTTAGACCCCCTCTGATTGTTTTGATTTAATCAAAAAGATTAAAGAAGTAGTTATATGTATTTATCCCTTTAATTTTGATTTAATGTTAAATGTTAAATGTTTTGATATAATGTTAAATATTAAATTTTAATTTTTTTGATATAATGTTAAATGTTAAATGTTTCAAGATATAATGTTAAATGTTTTTATCTAAGTTTTGGATGGTTTCAATCTACATTTGGCCTATGGAAGTAAAGAGTAAAGAAGTTGTACATTATCCCTTTAATTTTGATTAAATGTTAAATGTTAAATGTTTTGATATAATGTTAAATGTTTTGATCTAAGTTTTAGATGGTTTCAATCTTCTTGTGGCCTAGATGGAAGACTCTCATGTGAAGTATTGTTTTGATTTAATCAAAAAGTTTTTAAAATTCAAGTTTTGGATGTTTGAAGTACATTTGGCATCTTAAGATTGATTTTGATCTCTACATCTTCTTGTTTGAGAGAAAAAATTTCCAATAGGAAGAACATAGCTTTTTAATGCAAAAACCATATCAATTGAGCTCTAATTGAAAAAAAAAAAGTAGATATATGTATTTATCCCTTTAATTTTGATTGGAAATATAAGAAGTACATATATGTTTGTTGAATTCGGGTCAATGTCATTAATGCACTCAAATAGGTAGCCTTGTTGATTTATAAATTGGTAAATTGATGGCATTTAGTTAATTTCACTCTAGAACATAGTTTAACATATCTGACCATTGGACATACAAATTTTGTACTAGATTTTCAATTAGGAATAGAGATGTGGGTCAAATCCCACCAAAAGTCGGAGAAGTGCTCCGAGTCTCTTGTCTGAAAGGAATATTCATACAAAACTATACTGTGGATGATTTTTTTACATTGTGGATACTTTTTATCAGAAAATCCCACAAGAAAAATTGGTCACATTCAGTTCGTATATATATCTAGTACGTGCAACATTTTTCATCAATGCACATAGAAAAACTACTTTCAGTTAATTGCATTCTAGAACATATATATTGAGTACGTGAATCATGTTTCATCAATGCACATAGTAAAACTACATGAACAATTAATTGCATTATAGAACATATATATATATATATATATATATATATATATATATCCAATACATGTAACATTTTTCATCAATGCACATGTATAGAAAAGCTACTTTCAGTTGGTACTAGAGCACGTGCATGTACCAAAATAATTTGTACATGTGCAAACACTTGCACAAATAACATAAGCAGCTCAATTTTTAGTTGAGTACTGGAATTTCTAAAACATATTTAATCCAAAGAGAATAAATTGTTGGGCAGTTCAATCAAAAAAATTCCAATGGAATGCCATCTTCAATAATCCGTTCATGATCGGATTTTGACATTTTCCATTTCTTAATTTTCATTTTTTTTTTTTATTGAACCTCTATCAACTTTATGCGTGCTACACACACCAAGTGACTATATTGACAACTTATGAAATCAAGTTCATAGTGTTCAAAGTAAACAAAATCCCCACTTTGATTAGTTTGTCTGAAAAAATAACATTTCAGTATAATAGATCCTCTTTCATATTGAAATCCGTGATCATTATAGTTTTCTAATAATTTCATTTTTCGCTCAGTGCAACGCATCAAATAATACTTCACATTTTCATCGTTGTCAATAGGTGCAATTACAGCAAAAACATCTCCTACAAAATAAAACAAACTTAACAAAATTATACATATTTAAATTTATTTCTATATCTTTAAATCATTAGAATGCAATTCAAATGTTACCTTCTCTAACAAGATCAGAAACTCGATCACCATCGGATGATATTGTAGTTTCCTATAATTGCATTTCTTCAAACATTGCAACAGAAATTTTGCCCTATGTATTTAGCTCTATATGTTTCCAATCGTTTACATACATTTTGTTTTCACAAATGTCATTGGATGTTGTGTTGTCTATGCAAACATGACAAAAACAAAAATATTTTCTTTTATCCAATGCAAACACATTTTTGGACAACTTTGTTTTAGTTGAATGTAATTTTCTAGTCCCTTTTATTGTTTCAACGTCATTTCCAATTGATCTATCTACATCTTCGATCCCAATATGCCAGAAAAACCTTTATATGGAAAATTCAAAGAAGAATGTAAATATGATATCAAAATACAATCAAAGATAATCATTTCATGATAAAATTAGATTTCCAATAAAAATTAAATTGAATGTACCTTCGCACTTCCCTTGATGGGTTAGTCTCATGGCTTAGAGCAGCGATGCACCATTGAACAACATCTTTCTTATCCAAAAGTCGGCTTGCAGAGGGGTTCATTTTCTATCTTCGAAGTGCTCATTTTATGCATGCCCCTGCACCGTCATGTTCTCCTTTTCCATGGCCAGTCTCAAAGAAATTCCAACAATGTTTAATGCAGGTTTTCTTATGAAGACAGCACAACCAAAAGAATGATCGTGCAGATTTGAATTGACCTGCGCATCCGTCTGACCATATCCAATGTTCATTGAATGTTACTCCACGATTTTTCAAAGAATCATAAATTTTTCCAAAACAATGTTGTACAAAATATGTATCATATGTACGATCGTTACTGATATAAAAGTGATATTATTTAATGATATGTCGATTTTCACTCATTATTTCTATATGATCGACATTTTTTTCAGTATGTCTATATAGAATATGGACGAGCATGGAGACTTGGTCAGAATGATAGTATTCACTCTGAATTTCTTTTTGTGGAACAAATGTGTAGTTCTACAAAATCAATCACTAACAAAATGGTCCTTGGTGGAAAAAATTCATGAGATTTTTTGAATTGCAAGTCTTGCCATCGAGCTCTATGGGAATGCTTGGTGTATTTGTAAATTTATGCCTCAAACTTTCTCAAAATGTCTATCACAAAAATTTCGTCTTCTCGTAATTCAATTCTCTTAACACTATTTGCACCTTGATTCGATGTATGGATATATTCATATCTCTTCCATTTCACTTTCATGTTGGACAATGATTGATCATTTATATTAGTACGATATTTGTTTTGAAATTTAGTCAAATTTCCGCAATTATCTCATTTCTTACCACCAATACATTTCTTTTTGTAAAATATCTCATCGTTTTCTCTTTCACATAGAATTTGAGATATGAAATCACGGATAATGGGAGGAGGTGAATCCTTCCATAATGTTCTACCAAAATCAAGGAATGTGTCATAATATAACGCAAATTCCACATGATAACGGAAACAACAAGTGTCGCGTACGGTGATAGGTTTTACATATCATGGTTTTTGTTGAACAAAAGCACTAATTGAAACATGAATTTCACGATTCTCTTCTTTGAACTTGTTGAATAACTCTATCTGAGTGGTTTCCAAGAAATATTTTTCATGTTCTTCGTACTGATTTTGTGCTACTCTTCTTCTCATCACATGCTTTGCAGTTGGCAAAGCACGCGAATTATTCTTCCAATATTCATATATTATTTTTTTAACATTTTCTCCAAGTTTGTCTTTGTATGGTTGCCTACAAATAGCTCTCCAACAAGCGAGTTCATCATTTACATTTATTTGCAACCGAAATTTTCGATGTTTGTGTAAATTTTTTCTCGAGGTTCCTAATGCTCGTGCCATAGATGTTACCAAACGATTCTCCTTAGTACTTGATGAAACCATTTCCATATGTAATTCTCTACGTATAATTGAAACATTTTTCTGTCTAGATCTCCTAATTGAATTTATAGCACTACTTATATTTTGTATCACATTTTCCTTCATTTTTTTTTATCTTTGGTTGATTTTCGAATACCCATTAGTGTCGTAGCTTTTTTTAATTTCCTTAATGATAGGAGACCTTTCAACATTTGAGCTTGAACTCTCACCTGCTCCCTTATTAAATACGTTTCAAAAATACAGTTAACACGATATCATATATAATGGTCAGGTTTTTTATCTCCATATGTGTGAGTGTCAACATTTTCTAACATCTCATCATCAACATTGATTTCATCTGTACGTATTCGAATAAATAGTACATAATAAGTTTACATATTCAATAAATAACAAAATTAATAAATATATGTATAAATTCAATAATATGTGCATGTGTTCAATATATGTGTGTGTGTGTGTGTGTGTACATACCTTGTGATTCAATTTCTTCACTTGAATTTCTTTCAATATTTTCACCATCTTCAATCATTAGTTCAATATCTCTTTCACTTTCTCTTTCAAAATTTTGTATCTCATCATCAATGTTTTGAGGAATATTTCTCTCTGTTTACATTGCAAAATATTTTTCTTGAATTAGTTTAGCAAACAAAAATTAAGCATCACATTTTACACTAGGAAAATTTTAAATACCTCCTTCAATTTCTAGTTGAGGTTGATTTTCCCCTTCAATATTTGAGAGTGCTTCTATCTTTCTTTTGCGATATTGTTTCGTCTCTTCTCTACGTTCCTCATGGTCTCTTTTTTCGATCATATTTTCTTGCACAATTCCTTCGATTTCCCATGATAATCGAGTATGAAGTTCAAAAAATTTCCTTCAAAAATTTAGATAATAACTCAATTAGAAAAAGCATCACAAAAGATTTAATTATAAAAAAAATAAAAAATAAAAAATAAAAAAAAAAAAACTCATTTTAAAATTTTCGCAAAAAATACATACTCCAATCCAAAACACTTACTTTAAAAAATCCAAGAAAAAAATGTCTTATAAAAATGAAACGAAGCTCAAAATATTTACTTCAACTCAAAACACGTACTCTAAAAATTTGAAATTAATCCCAAATATATACTTCCAAAAAAAATGAAGAATGAAAAACATCCAAAAAATGTATCACATAGCTCCAAGAAATGTCCTTTGAATGTCCATCCAAGAAAATTCCTTAAACCCAAAACAATTCTTTGCAAAATCAGACTGCCTCTAACAAATGTCTTCCAAGAAAAGTCCTTAAACCCAAAACAATTCTTTGCAAAATCAAACCGCCTCCAAGAAATGCCCTTAAACCCAAATCTCCAAGAAAAGTCTTTAAACCCAAACCAAGACCTTTGTAAAATTATACCAAATGTGTGAAATGTGTGAAAATTATGAATGATTTCGCAGCAATTTATATTTCTACGAAATGTTTTTTGGAGGGGCTCCGCGAAATTTTTCAGTCGATGGAAAAGTAGGCAGAAGTTCAGCCGAACTTTGGAAAAAGGTTCGACCGAACTTTGAAAAAAATTCGGCCGAACTATTAAGGCTGAGACTTAACGGCCCATTTGCGTAAAAACTAGTTCGACGAAACTTTGTAGAAAAGTTCAGCCGAACTAACACGTCACCAGTTATGCAGATCCAAGCTCTGAATATGTTTCTGCAACTTTGGACTGATTAAACTCCATGAAAAATTCTGAATTAACTGTCGAAACCAAGACAAGCATTTTAGAATTGAATCTACTTTCAGGAAATATAACTTTTATGGAATTTCATAAATATTTACTAATTTTAATTATTTTTTTAATAAAACAGGTGCAAACAATTTCTGAGGGTCATTGTGATTCAGTGAAATCAAAATTATGTATCTCCCAAAATACATTGTAAAAAAAATTGAAAAAATTATGGGGCATTACATTGGTCCGTCGTCTCTAATGGGTAGCTTTTAAATTATTAGATTATAAATCTTCCGGAAATCACATGAGAAATTTTAGGAATGACGTGTTTCGAACTACCAACTGTAGTTCATCATCAGGATAATTTCTTACGTCGCGAAACATACTCAAAATATGCAGTTTTTTCATATTGGACTAGTTCAAAAATTTCTAGTAACTATGATATGCATCCATTAGCTTTGTAAATATGAAGAAACCGAAGTAGACTCTGTCTAGATTGTTGTAACACATTTTGTTTTCTCAAAAACACAAATTTTCAAAGAATACAACATTTCGTATTAACATGATTTCTTATGAATCCTTTGATTGTTAAAAAAATACACACTCAAAGAAATGCTAAGTTGACATATCAAATGTGCATTAAAAAATTCCAAAAAATAATTAATAGAAAGCTAACAAAATTTCTGACAACTTTTATTTTTATCGCAAAATGAAATTCTAAACAGAAAAATTGTTATAGTTTATAGAAAGTTGAATAATCGAAAAAAAAAATGAAATTTTTTTCTCAAAAAAGGACAAAAAGTGTAACCCAATTTCACATTTTCACCCCATTACATCTTGTAATTATTTCAACGATATAATTATGTATACTTTCAATGTCATATTAATATAGTATTATAATACCTACTAATTAAAAACAACTTCAATAATTCATTTCAATATTTTTTCATTTCCATATTTCATAAAATAATAATATTTTGCACAAAATATTGTTTTACAGGTCCATGATATCTTCAACAAATACTACCGTAACTTTCTTTTCAAATATGAAAATGCAATTTCTATTACAAACATTACACATTATATATATATATATATATATATATATATATATATATATATATATATCCAATGACTTTAAAATATAAATATAAGGACAGATCAAATTAATTAAAGGTTATTTCTTTCTATCTTCTTCCTTACGGCGTTTCCTTTGCAACATTATGTGCAATTGCTAGTAATAAAATATCTTTAAAACTCCCCATGATGAGTGTGAATCCACAAGTTGTTCGTCTGACCATGACTTGTAATCATGAAACGAGAAGTTGTTCTAGTAACCTTTAAAACATGGCAACGGCTCTTAGGCTTCTGCAATGCTCTGTCAATGACTACATGTAGAAAACATCATGCAATCCTTGGCGTTCACACTCACCATGATCCCTGCTTTTAGTTATAGTCTCTCCTCTGCATGGATATTTGTCAATCGGGTTGGGTCTCCTTCTCAACTCTCCTTTGGCTCTATTTTGGAATTTTGGCTTCCACTTCTTTTCCCCCTTCTTGGTTCAATTTTTGTCACAATTTTCCTCACCTCTGACTTCGTAAAATGTTAATCCTCTCCACCTAATTTAAAAATAAAAATTAATCCCCTAATCTTTAAAAATAAAATTTGATTATTTTATTTTTTATTTTTTATGTCTTTATTTTTAATTAATATTTTAATATCAAATAAAATTAATTAATTACTTAATTAACAATATCAATAATTATATTATGAAATTTGTATGGAGATTTGGATTGATTATGAATGAGCTCATTATTAAAGCATTCCTTACAATATATTATTGGTTCAAATACAATAGATGATTATTTACACACCAAAAAACTATCATATGGAGAAAAAAATATATAATTAATAACAATACTATCTTGGAAAAGTGATTTATTAGTTATTCTAAAAGCTATAAATAATATTTGTATGAGTTTGACTCCGATGGAGGTGGATGATCATGGACATGGTGGAATTGGGGAGTGGGGGTGGAGAAGGTGCTAGCCACCCCACCGACTCCCAAGAAACATAAATAGGGGAGGTGGCAAGCACATCCTCCCTATGCAATATATGTGTGGCATACATCCTTATAGAATGGTAGGTATAGAGATAAGTTTGGTTTTTTTTCCTTGCAACTTTTCGTCAATGCTGGAGGCTTGGGAGTTGCTTAAGAGGTGGCAGGGTTGGTTTTATTGTGACCATGTACGCCTGGTGTTCAATAGCTTTGAAATTCGATCATTGTCTCATATGTGTTCTCTCAAGAAATTATGTGGTGGGCAAGTGCAAGACTATGAAATCTGGGACCCTGGTATCTGGAAAACCCTAAACTCTCAACAATAATTGGGTGCAAAATGCGAATGGCAGGTGGTTTATCTCTGTGTAGTATCCTTGCAGTTGATAGCACCTCTTTTCTCTTATTTTTCTTATGAGGTAACTCAAAATATCTACTTGGTATGGCTTCCATTTCCATTATCGAGTTATGTTGGCTTACTTATGAATTTTGGCCCCTCTTTGGCTTTATTTGGTGTTTTGTTTTTCGTGGTGCTTTTGGCCTACCATTATGTGTTTGGTACACCCTATATTAGTATTTTTTTCGATAATCTAGCCTGAGAGATAAGTCATACGCCATTGGACCTCCTATTAACCCTCATTACATTTGGTGGCATGGCTCTCGTCCAGGGAGAGGGACATTTTTGGCACTGTTTTTTTTCTTATATGCAAAATAGGGGTTTCCAATTCTTTATCCTTCTTTGGGACTGCAGTTAGTTGCATTTTAGTGAATTTATGGGTATTTTGTATTTTTTGAGGAGGTTCTTTTCTTTGACGGAACAAGAGGCTCTTCCCCTATGGCATGACTATGGCCACCCCAAGCTTTGGTTTACCTACACCATGGAGAATTACATTATGACACATCAGCATGGATGAGTGTGTCAAGGGGTTGGTAAGCGGGGTCAGTCAAGATGTTCCCACCTAGAAGCTCTAGCCCTAGGAGAGGCAATGGCCTCTCACCCATTCCACTCACCTAGTTTCCAAGAGCATGTTCTCTTTCTAGAAAACACTTGTTTCCAACACGTACATCTTAAAACATTTTTGGAACAACTTCTGAGTGATAGGCATAATGACCAAAATTTGATTATTTCCTTCATGAATGACCTTCAAATGAATCATTGGTATATGCATGATAAATTGGCTAGTTTGCAAAGGGGACAATCGTGCACACAGGAAAACCCATATCGTTTGGAAAGTCGATTGACCCATATGGAAAAGCATGTACATTATGAATTATGGCCTCTTCCACCCCCTACCTCACAACTAGAGAATATTGCACTAGTAACTTCATCATATTCGTAACGACTCTCTGTTGTATATTGATCTTGATGGTTTTTTTATTTTCTATCCCTTTTTGTTTTTGGATTGCCAACTCCTCTTTTTGGAAACTACCTACTAACCAACAAATCTGGTAAGAGTGAAGTTGGTAGGATTTTGGAAAACAATGGGCAACGGTGTAATATTTTTTCATTACTGAAAAACCTTAACTTAAATCTAAATAAATAAATCAGTATGAGTTTTTATACATTTGAAATGTCAACCTAAAGTTTAAAAGCAATATTATAATTTCTACTTTATCATGGTTTGTATATGAAACCAGCCTAGATCCATCTAACTCTAAATCTATCATGCCCAGAGAGAGATCAAATCCCTAGAGGTGCAAACCTTTCCTCAAATTCTACACTCCAAAAGGAAGGTTTGCACGTCGAGAGATGAGATTTTTAATTGTGTATTTATACAATTATTTAAACTTTTTTTTATGAGCCCACATTATTTAAATGTTTTGTATAGTTATTTAAATTTTTTCATTTTTTTTTTTTTGCGGAGATGAACAAAATTTCAACTTTGATGATGCACCGACACCCTTACACATCATACTAGGTTGTAAAATAGACCGCCTTAATATATAGTGAGATTGTAATAGATAACCATAGAAAATATATAGAGAGAGATAATAAAATTATGATAAATAATGATACTTTATTATAATTTTTTTGGGCTATAGCCCCATGTGTATATGTAATGTAAACATTTGACATGTCTAAGTATAACGCACATATGTGTAGATGTAATGTGAGAAATATAATGTAAGTAAACATTTGAAATGTCTTAGTATATTTAAGAACACTCAAAAAATAGGTATGGTAAATAAATATAAATATAAATAGACCATAGGTATGGTAAATAAATAAATAAAATATTATTTTATAGAGAGGTGTGGTAAATAAATGAAAATATAAATAAATTGGAGGTACAGTGAATTAATAAAACCTTTTTTTATAGGTACTCTAGAGGTATGGTAAGTAAATAAAAATGTAAATAGAATGGAGGTATGGTAAATAAATCAAACATATTTCTATATTTACTCCATAAACATCTTTATATTTAAGAAAATTAAAAATTGAGGTTTTATTTAGGTGAAACCTATGGGCCAAATAGCATGGCCTAATATCATGGGACAAATTATTATTGATACCATGGACTAAATACTATGGACCAAATACTGTATTTATAAAAGAGATATGGTAAATAAATAAATATAAAAGAGGTATACATAGATATGGTAAATACATAAAAATATATCAAATATGATTAAAAATCAACATCTAAGTATATACCAAGCCTATGGGCCAAACAAAATGGTAAATAAAAGTTATATGGTAAATAAATATAAATATAAATAAACGAGAGATATGGTAAAAAATAAAACCTCTTTTTATATTTACTCCATACTCTTATTTATATTTAGGAACACAAGAAGTTTTATTTAGGTGAAGCTTAAAGGCCAAATACCCTAATATTATTAATAAAAGATTAATACTAATATTATTATTAATTATAGTATTCATATTAATATATTATAATATTAATATTATTAAATTTAATAAATTGGATATGTTTGTAGTTGAGTACACTAATGCATTGACTATCTCAAGTAAATACGTAAACGTAAATGCAAATGTAAAAGTAATGTTTAACATTTAACATTTAAAATTTAATATAATTAATCTAAGGTCGACCATAATGAAAAATAAATTCTCTTCCTAAATATATAAATTTAACACAAATAAAGTGTCCAATTGTATTTGTGAGGAAGCATCTCTCTATTTTTAACACAAATAAAGTGTCCAATTGTATTTGTGAGGAAGCATCTCTCTGACCGTGAGTAAAATAATATTTGTGAGAAAATATTTCAGGCGCTGTGCGAGGTGGAAAACAATATTTGTGGGAAATGATTTCATAGTACAAACTACTATAGATTTTTAGGTTTTTATTTTTTTCTATCTTTTTGTTTTTACTTTTTCATCTACTCCCGACTCCATGGATGAGATCATATGTGTAATGAATCACTCTTACTGTCAAATTAGAATGATTTAATTTTTGTCTTGCGGGAAACACCACCAAATTAGAATGATTTTATTTTTGCCTTGCCCGAAACCTTGTGGGGATCTAAAACAAAGTGATTTCAAGAATCTATTTCTAAATGTGTAAAAAACGAGCCTAGATCCATCTTAACTCCTTATGGGATCAAATATTTCTAGGTGCAAACCTTTCTTCAAGTTTTTCACTCAAAAAAGAGGTTTGCACCTCTAGAGATTAATATTTCTAGGTCCAAACATTTCCTCAAATTTTCACTCAAAAAATAATTTTTCACCTTTAGATATTTGATCTCTTTAGGCACTTGATAGATGTGGAATTAAAATGGATCTAGACTGGTATATTATGATTTGTCTATTAAACTAATATATAATAAAATTTATATATATAATAATAATAGATAATAATATTTTATTGATATTTCTTATCAAAAATGAACAGTGTTATTGTCATTTTCTATTTCTTTTAAGAATGATTATTAAAAATTTAAAGTTAAATAGAATATAATAATTTTGTTGAATTTAATATATGAAATGTAAATTAATTAATTGACTTATTACTTAATTTTTATTATTTGTAGGTTTGATTAACTACCATACAATTATGCTAACGATATGTTATAAGTTTTTAGTCTCTGTTTTCAGCAGAGAAATTTTAGAACAACCTGTTTCGAACCACTGAATGTAGTTCATTATAAGGATACCAATACCCTGATGATGAACTTCATTTAGTTCAAAACAAATCGTTCTAAAATTTCTCATATAATTTTCTGAAAAATTTATTTTAATAAAACTAAATTTTTTCAATTTTTTTGTTTAGACCTGTTATTGCCCGCAAGAATGCATGATTCTCCTTATTAGTCCCTGCCGCCTGCGGCATGGCAGGGACTATAGTAATAGATTTTAGGATGTGTATTAGTACTGCACAGAACCCAAAGCTGAACAAATAGATTTAAAGCTATGTTTGCGATCTATATTTTTTCCTCAACCAATAAGCCTAATTCAACCGTTGTGTCAACCAATCAGCAGTTTTGAGGTCTTATTTGGCCTCTTCCCAAGGCTGAGAGCGACATAGCAGTTGAAATCTTAGGTTAAAAAAGCATAGTGTCAATCAAATTAATTTCAAAATGTTCATGGTGAATTAATGTTAGCATTAATCTATTGACATTAAATGTTTTTCAATACTACAACATACGTAAACCCACATTAAATCTTTTGAATGAGCCGATGTTCCTTTCATTCTTTTTCTGTCGTTTCGGAGCTGCCACATACATTGTCATGCAAACAACGTGGCTGAAATATTGGCTACCTAGTGTCTGCATCTCAGCATCTCAGCTTAGCTTTGGTTTGGCATAAAACTGGAAACATTAGCTTTTCCGTTAGCTTACCTTGTGTCTGCATCTGAGTGCCTGCAAACATTTATCTGCGCTGTTCTGCTTCACCGTCGGCATCTTCAGAATGTTGTTCTCTTCATCGTCCCTTGAAGGCTGTTCTGCTTCACCACCGGCATCTCGGCACCTTGAGAAGGCTATTTTGAAAAGGTCGTTCTGCTTCACCGCTTCACCATGGGCACCTTGCACTATCCTGATCCATGTATTTTTTGAGGGCGGTCAATGCAATTCCGCAACTTCTTCTACAACTTTTTTGGTAACTTCCTCTGAAGTAAGACCAAGACCCCTTCTACATGCATTTGTCTTATATTTCTTTGTATGTTTCTCTACACCTTCTTGACCTCCATGCAATATATATAATAGCAGTGTTAAATAACAAAACATCTAAATCCGGCGCATTCTCGGCTGCTACAGGGTCCTTTAACACGCCCATGATGCATCCCAACCTAGTTTCCATGCTCAAGAAAATCATATCCCAGCAGAGCATGGAGGATGACCTGCACTTTTTGCATACGCCTGATCACGGGTTCGAGGACTCAGGCCTCGCCTCCGATGATGGGTTTTTGAATTACCAGTCCGAAGCAGGGTTCCAGCCACTTGCTCAGCAAGTATCTAGTAAGTTGCGCAACATTCTCACTTTATAACTAAGCATAGATCTGTTTACAATGGCCGAAGCAGAAGCAAAAGTGGATATTCTCATTTTATAACTAGCCAGCTCTATGCCTCGAGATGTCCATAAGCGCCCCTCCCCCCCTTCCCCCTTTTCACACAAATTATTATACACAGATCTACACATATTTTTCTCTTTTTGATTTCAGGGATTCATGTCTAATGAATTCTAGCTGGGTATACATTATTTTTCTTCATTGTGCATCAGATTGAACATAGATTATCTTTGTGTTGTTTCCCGACAAGCAGTGATTCAGATATACTTGTTTTTTTTCTTCTTACAGATATACTTGCTTTTCTTCTTCTTACAGAGTTGCTGTTTTTTTTTGTTGAGTACATAATGTGGGTATGGTAGGACGACACATTCAAATGCAGAGAAAGCCAGAAAACGAAAAGCCAGAAAACTTATGCCACAGATAGGGAGCCATTGGAAGAGGGAATACATACCCAATGTCCAGTGCCATGAAAATGTTGAGGGGGGACTCGATCAGAAGCAGTCACCACCACCTTGTGCTCGCTGACCCAACCAAGAAAACACAATGTCAAATCATAATATCAAACATACAAGATGGTGCTCTGTATTTCCTCCGGACGATTATACTGTCGTTGTCCCATACCGTGAGCATTACACCCACAATTTTTTGCTACCTGATATGGTATAACAATGGCGAACAGAGCAAAATACCGTCCACAACCTTATAAATTCATATATCCAATATGGAATAACAATGGTGAGCAGGTTATCCAACTAAATTCAGCTTAACTAGTAAATATATATGAAACTGGTAAATATACGAAGTTTCGCAAAAAATTCTAAAAGCACCAATCTATGGCCGAATTGTAGTGCTCGAGCTTTTCAGACGTAATGGCCAGCAACAGGATTATCTTTTCGGTCTTTTAAGACTTAATGGGCAGCAACAGGATTATCTTTTCATTTCAACAGAAAAATATAAGTTTTGTATCTACTTAATCAAATCTTCAATCTTCACCTTATATGAATAAGTGTATAGTTTTCAGGGATCATATGATTTCTGTCATATAATTTTTAATCTCCATTAATAGTTTGAAGTGCCCTAAGGCATGCTAGCCAGGTGGCAGTGCAGACGACGAAACTTGGCAAGCCTATTCTTGTGGTGGAGCAGACAATGAAACTTGGCAAGCCGATCACGCATGTTGGAATGACCTTGCTACTGCCTAGCGGTCTTGCCACTTGTCATATCAATCATACGCCAAATCCCAAGGACAATATTGTACAAGGTCACACCCCGATCGGGAAAGATCGGGGAAGCATACATGGTAGCTTTAAAAAACTCTGCAATTTTCAATATAATACTCTATTCATTTTAACCCACTGTATATCTAAAATCACATTCAAAAACACTACAAATCGCCTATCAATGTAGCGTGCACTGTAGATTTAAAAAGCACTACAAATCAAATTTAAATTTAAGGGTCTGCTATATAGATACCCTGCTACTGGAACTTGATTTGGATATCAATCTCTGTCGATTCCATTATCACAGAGACCTCATTGCCTTTCCAGAGGAGACTGCATTCATGCAGGATGGAGGACATTTCCAAAATAGAAGAAGAGACTCCAGATGAGAAGTTAAGACGTTCTTAAACTGGATAGGAGTTAAGCATGTCCATTTGTTATGATGTATTATTGCCACGAGATTTTACCATCTGATGTCAATGCGCACTGAGTTTTGCATTGGGACTTCCTATATGATAAAAATCCAGTGGAAAAAAACTAAAAATAAAATAAACTTCATAAAGACTCCATGTCAATAAGCTTTACATGAGTGATAAACAGAAAATGCAAAATAATCTTCAACATATTCTATGAAAGATAGTCGCTACAGGTTCATTTGTTTTAAGAAAGCAAGGCTAGTGCAATTTAAATGTATATTGTGCCTATCTCCTAAAAAGATTTAAATTATCCAAATTGTGCTTATAAAACAGCCATATTTTTATTTTACCTTAAAAACTCAAGTGTCAAATGAAATTGAAATCATAAATACGTGCACTCCTCTAACTTGCATCTGTTGAATAAGTTATGTGCCTGAATGTGCCATGCACCCAAAAGGAAAACCGACATCGTAAGCAATGCTTCAATTTCTTTAAAAGAAACCAAATTCCTGACTTGTAAGTTGTAAGTCGTAATATATGCTGCCACTCCTTTCTTTAGTATTTTGATTTTCCTTTCAGATGATCAGATATACATATACTAACAATAAGGAAATGGTCACAGATTTCATATACAGGAAACAATAACCACTGCTTCTAAAGTGAAATAAGAAAGCATTTATATCTCACTAGCAAACCTCAACGAAACTTTAAGCAATAACCAAGTGCCACTGTGCCACCCACTGAATCGCCTTTTAAAAATTACATTCTTCAAATAGTTACATGAAGGACATGCAATTTGTCAAATGATAGATTTCAAATTTTCAAGTTTCCTTAATAAGCTATGAATATTCATCTGAGACTACTGGCTTCAATGACTAAGAGCTCCTATTCTACTGCGTAGTTAAACTGCTTTCGATATTTTGAAGACTAAGAGTTCCTATTCTACTGCTTAGTTAAAATACTTTCGATATCGTGAATATGCATATATTTAAATATTATGTGCGGCACCCGTTGCAGTGACCAGTGATTTAAATATTATGTGCGGCACTCGTTGCAATGACCAGTGACTGGCACACATACTTGTTTTGTATTTTTAATCAGTGGCAGGGACTTGCTGCTTCGCAGCCTCCCTTGTTCTTATTAAAACTTCCGATATTTAGCGGAGAATTGAGCTTAAAGCATTTATACACTTGAACTCATGCTAATTTTAAGATAACATTAATATTAATATAAAACATATAATGTGAGAACTTATATGTATATAAAATTATGAAAATTAACTTTGGACATCCAGCTACGCTAGCGTGGCCTCAACACTTGCCTTTCCCCTGCTCCAACATCGGCGTACGCTCCTTTGGCCTCAACACTTGCCCTTCGTTTTCTCCTCTGCATGTCTTCACTTCATCTAACATAGCTAGGATATTCGATTTTAGCAGATTGGAGCTGTTGTCCAATGGAATATATTCGAGTAGCGATGTTTTTTCAAGTTCAAGCATTAGAGGTTGAAGGTATTTCAAAGTTCAACTGCGACGTTATCCAAATATTAAATAAATATCCAAAACTTAATTTCATAATGTTTGAAGGTTCTTCCAAGGCATTTGTAGGTTTTCGAAATATTAGTTCCAAATATTAAATAAATATCCAAAACTTAATTTGAGTAATGTTTGAAGGTTCTTCAAAGGCAGTAAACAGATTAAGCTCTCAAATATCTATATCAATAATGAAATTTTAATTGATACTCAGGAATGTTTTGGAATATTATTTATGTATATGAGTATCACTTTCCATATTATTTAGCTAAGAAATTAGTTTTGGATATATTTTTGAAACATGTAAAAGAGGGTTTGAAATATTACTTTCAAATATTAAATAAATATCCAAAACTTATTCAGGAATGTTATTTATGTATATACGTATCACACTTATTCAGGAATGTTATTTATGTATATATGTATCACTTTCCATATTATTTAGTTAAGAAATTAATTTTGTATATATATTTTTGAAAGATGTAAAAGAAGGCCTTTTTGGTTTTTTTTTTAATTATGAATACAAATATAGGTCATAACATTTATCAGAGATCATTCATTAAATGTGTGTATTGTATATAAAATATTTTTGGTGTTGTATAAATATGCTTGCAATAGGTTGTTGTCTAGAAATTATGGTTTTAAAAACTTATTTTTTAAAATTTTTAAATATTTGTAATACTTTTATTTTTTTAATAAATTTGATTTTCTTGATCTAGTTTTAGAGGTATAGTTTGAAAAAAAAAAAAAATTAATATTTCTAATATTTCTAATCTTTTTAAAATCTTTTTTTTAATATTCATAACACTTCTATTTTTTTTAATTCTTTTTTTTTAATATTTGTAATACTTCTATTCTTGTCATTATTCCAGTAAATTGTGTTTGATCTAGCTTTAGAGGTATAGTTTGAAAAAGTCATTTTTTTTTTTAAATATTTGTAACACCTCTATTCTTGTCATTGTTTTAGTAAATTGTGTTTAAAAAACAAATTTTAAATTTTTTAATTCCTACCTCAGTTTACTAAGCTCGTGGATACAGCAATTCTCATATGTTTGCTGCTGCAAACAATCAAAGCTTTGGATCTCAACAATTCTCATATTCATATGATAAAACAATACTTTTTCTTATTTATTCAGTTAGGTTTGGATCTCTCTCATAAAACAATAATCTTTCTGATATTCAGTTAGAAGCTTTGGATCTCTATGATAAAACAATACTCTTAGTGATTCATTCATATTCTGGTTGGATATGACAAAACAATACTCTTAGCGGTTTATTCATATTCTGGTTGGATATGACAATATGCAATTTAACATAAAAACATCAAAAACAACTATTTCATTTTAATTATAAAATTTAATTTTGAATATGTTTTTTTTTTAATGTTGAAAAAAAAATGAAATTCAATTTTGAATATGTATTTTTCAATGCTCTTAGTTATTTATTCATATTCTAGTTGGATATGACAATATGCAATTTAACATAAAAACATCAAAAACAACTATTTCATTTTAATTATAAAATTCAATTTTGAATATGTTTTTTTTTTAATGTTGAAAAAAAAATGAAATTCAATTTTGAATATGTTTTTTTTTTCATGTTGAAAAAAAAATGAAATTCAATTTTGAGTATGTATTTTTCAATACTCTTAGTGATTTATTCATATTCTGGTTGGATATGACAACATGCAATTTAACATATAAATATCAAAAACAAATATTTTATTTTAATTATAAAATTCAATTTTGAATATATTTTTTTCATGTTGAAAAAAAATGAAATTCAATTTTGGATATGTATTTTCATCTTTTCAGATGAAAAAAAATGTTGTTCTACTATATTTAGAAACAATACATGATCATGATTCATAGATCGAAAAAGGTCATAGGCACTATATCTGGGCCTATTTGCACAGACTTTATATACAATTTCAAATGTCATTCCATTATCCACTATATGTCTACAATTAGAAAGGTCTATGAGTCAAAACACATCAATCAGTAATACAAAACCAGCATAAATAGCTTCATAGAGGGCCATAAGACAGAAAATTAAAACATCCAAATCAAAGAGAGAGAAACAAAGCCATTTGTTCCTGTTTAGGAAAAAAGAAGCAGCATATCCAATGTTTAAATTAAAGCAGGCTCGCCTGAAGAGGATACGGACCACCGATAGTAGCATGGGTCTCATTTAATAGAAACCAAAAGACTATATCGAGTATCAATGTTCCAGACCATTTAACAGTCTCATTGCAGCAGGGAGGGGTAGCAATTGTAAGGATCGCTTCTTGATAGGATGGAAAATACAAGACATCACACCGAAAGAGAAACAACATGTATAATCTTCTTTGACTCACCACATTAGAAAGATAGGACCACAAATTCCTGTAATAGTGATGGACCATAGAACCAAGTAATGTAGAAATTGACAGGAAGGTCAACAAGCACCTTCTTTGACAACAGAAGAGAACATCATGTATAATCTGCATTGACACACCACATTAGAAATATGGGACCACGAATTCCTGTAACATTGATGGACCATTGAACCGAGTAATGTAGAAATTGACAGGAGGGTCAACAAGCACCTTTTTTGACAAGAGATCAGCCCGAGTATAGCATTCTCTGTATATTTGATTCAAGGGTGGATTATTAAGCTTTGTTATGAGATATTTTATTCTTTGAATCCGCCCCCAAACCATTTGGTTGTATTGTAGCATGCCCCGATAATCAATCCAATGCAACCTTTGCATCACCATATATATTTGCAGAAGGCAAATGGAAGTTGATAGCCATCCACAAACTGCTCCATAAAGCCAAGAGTTCGGCTTTGACATTGGTCCCCCTGCCCCCATTCCACTGCATCTGGAATCTTTGTAGGTTGTCTATATTTATCCAGGCAACATCACCATATATATTTACAGAAGGTAAATGTAAATTGATAGTCATCCACAAACTGCTCCATAAAGCCAATAGTTCGGCTTTGACATTGGTCCCCCTGCCCCCATTCCACTACATCCAGAATCTTTGTAGGTTGTCTATCTTTATCCAGGCTCCACATCCACATACTCCACCCTTTTGAGCACCATAAAAAAACCGCAGGAAGGGAAATAGGATGAGGCCTGATCCTATGTGAAAGGTCCCTCTCAATATGAATCGAAGAAGGTTGATTATGAATCCAAGACATAAAGGCACCAAAAATGTGCCCAATGTTAATTGGATTATCATCGAAAATATCCCTATTTCGGGCCAGCCATACTTCCCAGAAGAAGTAGAAATGCAGTGATTTAAATTTCCCTTTGAGAGCACCCCGGTTAGCAAAAGTATTGATAATATTGTCTAGTCTCCGTCCCGACTCAATATGAAAGTGTGAGAATAAATCATAAACTTTGAGTACCCCCAGGCATTCAAGAAAGAGGTGGGAAAGCTTGAGATATCGACCACTTCAAACTCCTCTACTTCAACCCGAGAAATTCCCATCCAGTCGGTGAGCACCTGCCTAAAGTCCCTAAGAAGACACTCGACCATAGGATATAGTCTACCTACCTACCTTCCTTTAGGCATGGATCAGTTTTCTACCTTTCTTTATTTGGGCAATCGATTCCTCATATTTATGGCAAAAGATGAATCTGTTAAGACCATGAATGCCCCTCTTTCTGACATTTTCCCATGTCAAAACCCGCTCCCTCCATACCAGCCATCCAAATAGCAAAACCTTGTATGGGATATTCCAATGCCAATATACCGAAAAAGGGGATTGTGTAGTGGCTCCTATGCAATTTTTGATGATAAGTAAGTAGATGTCCTGGACAACCAAGCCACCAGTTTTCATGACACCATCCAAAACAATATTGTCACCCCTGAGGTGGAAACAAAACCCACTCGATGGTAATTTATCCACATATATATTCCAAGCCGTGACATCACGATTCACCAGACCAAGTTGGGTCGTCATTTTCCACTTTGGGCATCCATGATGCCACGAGTTAATAAGTTGTGACATGTAAAGGATCCCTCTACGGGATAATATATGAAGCATTCTATCCACATTAGGCAAACCCGACAAATAACCAACGATCTTGTTGGTGCCTAGGACAATACTCCCCCCATTTCCAAATCTCCAAGCCAAACGCAAAGCAAAAATATCCATAACCTTTTTGAAACCCTTCCAAATGGCTGAATCAATTATTTTCCAGGGCAGAGTGCCGTGATAAATCTGTGTAAGAGGCTCTCCAACAATATACTTCACCCGGAAAATGCCAGACCATATGTCATTACCGTTCAATACCCTCCATAGTGATTTATTTAAGAGTGTCGAAAAGAAGGACTTGACATGCAGAAACCCCCAACCCCCGAACTCCTTTACCATGGTCATCCTATCCAGCTTACATAGGTGGAATTTTTTCCCCTTTGATGCCCTTGACCAAATAAAATGTGAGATAATTTCATTTATAAGAGATATCGTGCATGCAGGAAGGAGAGACAGATGTCCCCAATATACAACAAACTGATGTAATACCGCTTGGACCAGTATGTATCTCCCACCAAGCGATAGCCATCTATGGTCCCATTTATATATCTTGTTCCTAAACTTATCCACCAGCCAGGTCCAATCGGTCACTCTATATTCACTTGGTTTCAGTTTAAAACCAAGGTATGTAATGCCCTTAGAAATATGCCTTGATTCCACACCCAAAAAATCAACTATGAAACCGATCTCGTTCTTGTCACCATCCACATGAAAAAGGAGAGATTTTCGATTATTAATGATAAGTCCAGTCGCACCACGAGTAAGGAGAAAATGGAGATAAAACCATTGATTTCTGATAATCCTGCCAAAGACAAGCAAATCATCTACAAACAAGGAGTGAGAAATGCATACAGAAGGAGAAAATGATATACCCGTGAAATATCCAGCTCGCATTGCCATTTTCATGGGATTACTTAATCCATCCATAACTGAAATAAACAATAAGGGAGAGAGGGCACATCCCTGGCATATACCACGCTCTGCCCCAAATAAATTCGTTGGCAACCCATTTATAATTACAACATATTTCACAGACGTAATACACGTCATAATCCATCTTATATTAGGTAGAGATATGTTGATCTTAAGCAAGACTAATCTGATATATGATCAATGAACATAATCATATGCCTTGTACAAATCCACCTTCATGATAAGCGCCTCCAGCTTTCGGGATTATATCGAGTGTAAGACCTCTTGAGTTGATGCCACTGCATCATGAATCAAGCACCCCTGGAGGAAACCATATTGGTCTGCAGAAATTCTGGACGACAGAACTCCTTTTATCCTCATAGCAATAATTTTTGAAGTAATTTTTTATAGGACATTACATAATGAAATCGGTCTGAACTCAATGAATGTTCGAGGATGAGATGACTTTGGAATCATGGCAATAAAAATTGAGTTTATATCCCTAGGAATGAACCCCATCCATCTAGTCCTCTCTACAAGCATATGAAGTTCATCCCCCACAGTCTCAAAAAAATGCAGAAAGAACTCTACCAGCCACCCATCTAGTCTGGGGCTCTTATCATGAGCGAAATTTTAGAGTACAACCTTGAATCTCCTCCTTTGTAATGACAGCCGCTAATTGGTCATTTTCTTCAGAGTCAAACATTAATGGCATGTGGTCCAGCACTCATGTTTGTCATGTATGGTCAATCTCAGGATCTGCTTTGTAAAATCAGAGCAATAAGAGAAAGCCTCTTTCTGAATATCCTCGGTTCAGTAAACTAAGTAACCCTCCTTTGATTCAATACCCCATATTGAGTTCATATTCCTTCTACCATTTTCCACCTGATGGAAATATTTTGTGTTCCTGCCCCCCTCCTCCATCCATTTTACTCCGCTCTTTAGCTTCCATGTTACTTCTTGAATATTTAAAATTTCCACTTTTCTCTGCTCCAAAACAGCCAGGTGTTTATATGTTTGTCGGGTCAGAGGAATTTCCAACATGTTCTCATGTATAATCGCTATTTCATCTGATATCTCACACAACTCCCATCTAAGCATTTCTTTTTTCCTTCTCTCCCATATTTTAGTGTGAGTTTTCATATTTCTTAATTTACTTGTGAAATTTCGCCACTCATCCCCACCATTAGAGCTGATTTCTCTTTTCCAAAACTCCATCACCAGCTGATTATATTAAGGGTCATCCAACTAGATCCAGTTGAATTTAAAAGGAATGTCGCTACACTCTAGTTCCACCCTCCAAGATAGAATGATAATCATATAGTTTGATAGTGTATCCACTACCACCCGGACCCTAGTGTTTCCAATCTCAATTATACCCTCATGGACCATTACTCTATCCAAAACCTTCCCAATGAAATCCACACCCAAACGCTTATTGTTCCATGTCGACTGAAGGGGAAACGACCGAATTTCCACCATATTGTGGTCCCGGAAAATCTGAGTGATGCGGTCTGCCAATGGATCCAAACGGGCCCCTTATCCCCATATTTCCTCTATCGCCACGTCGGAATTGAAATCCCCTATCACAATGAGGCTTTTGATGCTTATGAAAGAAGAGGAGTTTATGCGATCCAAAAAATGAATCAGACTCTGACATGGTGCATATAAATTAATAATATGGAATGTCTCAATTGAGCCCCTGAAACACCCCTCTAAAATTAGACCATCAAAGAAACTGTAAGCTTTGAATCTGACCACCATAGGGTTCCACATGGCCAACATTCCACCGGCCCTACCCATAGCATCAATGCGCACCGCACACCAATAAGGCTGAATCTTGAGAAGAAAACATAGTGCTTTATCCCGTGTACATAAAGTTTCTTGAAAACATGCAATAACAGGTTGATACTCCGTAAAGACATCCCTAAGGCTAAGGTGTTCAGAGGGGTCGCCAATACCCCTTATGTTTAGAGAAAGGACAGAATTCATTTTGACATCTTTACGGGGCTGCATACTCTAAGTGCTCGAAGATTATCAACAGACGAGATGGGGAAATCTTTGAAATCATTCAACTTCCCTTGGAATAGTGATTTACTTTTAAAGCGACCCCTAAAATGTTTAGATATGGATTTGGACTTTTTTCTGACAGTTATATTGGACGCAGAGATAGGTGAGATGGTGACAGGAGAGCCGATTGGAGGCCTTTCAAAAACAGTTAGAGCCGCTATGTCAATTGTCAAATTACCCATCAGAGAATCTATATCACTTCCAACAGTGTTTCTCGGAGATTCTAAAGGGGCCCTAGGATCATCTTCATGGGGGTGTGAAGGGGAAGCCCATTCAAGAAGGGGCATGAATGGAGACAGAGTCAAAAGTCTTGTGTTATCTTGTTTGATCTTGGCCACTTCAGAGTCATCACAGGGTTAGGATGAGTTCGCATTATGAGGATGGGGAGATATATAGGAAGGAGAATGTGGAGTTTCCATTGCACCCATGAGAGGAGGATCCTCTACACAGGGGATCGTCGAGATACTTTTATCAATTATTTCATTAGAATCATTCGAGGGGCAATGTCCCGTATTATGTGTTGAAGGAGGGCTATATGGGATAGATCCAATTAAAGGAGACGAGACACACGAGCCTAGAATAGGAGGATACATGGTATGTGAGGAAAGAAAGTGAGGATTAGAATACCTATCAATCTCAGACCCAGTGGATACAAAAATACCAAAATTAGAAGGAGCATTTGAGGGCTTACAGGAATGGAGACGATCCTTTAAATGGAAGTCAATCCTGTTCTGGTCAAAGCGGAGAATTTTTCAACCCCTCGCCATCTGCCGGAATTGTGCAGGACATTTATCCATGAGATGCCCCGTATGGTGACAATGGTGACATACCAGGCACCTGAACAGTATCCCCTGGTAATCAACCCGCTACCTATGACATCGCTGACCTCATTTCAAATCGACATTGCTAGGCAGCCCCCCCTTCAAAACATACTTCTACTACTATCCATGCAATCTGCTTGTCGTTGGTCCCCAAAAATTTTGGATCAACATACTTCATGCACCCGATGGAATTACCAATTGCTGAAAGGGCCTTGAGCATTCAATACTCAAGAGGAAGCCCCAGAAACTTCACCCAAACCAAATTATTCCTTGGCGATTCCATAACTGGGTTGACACCGAGAACCTAGGGAAGGAGCTGCATGAAGCTTCTGCCCTTCACCCATGTACGCCGAAGGATTTTGTGACAGTCTTCCTTGTGCATGAAATGGATACTATACCATGTGTTCATCATGAGACTAACCTTGGGAGAATAGCCTAGAATGAGACTCCATGATACTTTTACCCACTCAACCATTTCACACTCAGATATATCCGAAAATAACCACCTGCCTATCAAAGCTCGTTTTTGTAAATTGGCCACCCTTCCCCATAAATCATCATATTCTAATGTTACCTGCTTTATTTCAGTCGCTATTTTATAAAATTTATTTTTCGATCACCCCTTTCTAGTATTTCGATGTCTCCCATCCGGTGCATTAGCAGAAATACCCTTCGGGTCCACTGCATCAAATACCCCATTCCCACCGTCATTGCATGGAGACCCATTCCCTTTATGAGAAGGGGGACCCATCCTCGATGCCAGATCAACCCTCCCCAAAGCCAGGTCAACCCACCTAGCCCTCTTTGCCTCAAGCATAGCTATAACATAGGAAACTGCGTTGATGTGTCAGACGATAGGATCTCGTATCTATCGGCCATCTCTATCCTCTAGTTGACCGTAGCGCCTCATATGATGACCGACAAATATCTTCACCTACCCAATAAAACACTTGTACTAGGTTGACTACCCAAAATGGCTTTGTCAAGTGAAATTGTCAGAGCAATAAGGGCATCCTTAATTAGAATTTGTCATTCAAAAATGAGCCAACTTGGATTAGGCGATCTCACGAAAATAGTGCCTCGAGAGTGTACCAACCAACCCACTTCACGATACAAAGAAGAGTCAGGCCCAAATACCCACGATGTTACGGTGATAGTGGCATGAAGGGAGCACCCAGAGAATAAATAATGTTATCAAAGTATGTCATTGACATCAATGAGGAGATAAGGAGGTAGCAGAATTAGGTGAGTTCGAAAAACCTAGCCACCAGCAAACTAATAGATTCCAGGGTGGTAGCCTGAAAACAATGAAACAAAATAACCATATGAAGGCCAGTAACCACAGAGCTGAATCACAAATGGCAGCAACAACAGCAGCACCACCCCGCACAGTGCCACCATCGGAAACAAAACTAAAACTCAAAATATTTACACGGTCTAGATATAATGAATGAATCCAACCATTTATTCCATAGGTAGGAAAATTTCAACTATTTAAAAGGAGAGGATGAGTTAGAGCTCTTAGAAGAATCATGGGAAGAAAGTCTAACCCCCATGTTTTGCATTGGCATGTCGATATGCAACACCTCCTTGGTTCTCCACGATAGCCTTCAGAATGATCAATTCAATGAAGGTGAGTAACCAAATATGAATAATGACTACATTAATAGTAGTAACCATAATGATAACAACATATATCCATCGGCCACATACAACTTTTGACATAAATTCAAACCATGAAATATATCCACAAACTTCCATCAGAGTAGTTTCCCCATGCATACCATCTACTTCAACTTTCATTACTGTTCCATATATAAACTAGCTATGATTCCTCTTCCTTAAAGTGGATACGTCAACCCAATTAGATGGAAATAAGTATGACTAGTTCTAAAATTAGCACCTCGTCTAAAACCAGCACTGTTCAAAAACTATATTGCACACTACAAGAAAAAATGACATTGGTGAGGGGTGAAAAATGTCACCATAAGCTCATTGGTGAGGGTCAAAAGAGCATTCGTCACCAAAAACTGAACGTCACCAAAGGTGGCATCACCGAAAGTAAAGGTGTTATGGTGACATTCAAGGTCTGTCACCAATAATGATTTATAATGACGGATAGTGACCATCACCATTTCATATGAGTAATGGTGATGGGCAATAGACTCCGTCACCAAAAACCTGAATGTCACCAAAGGTGGCGTCGGTGAAAGTATGTGTTGTGGTGACTTTCAAGGTCCATCATGAATATTGATTATAATGACGGATAGTGACCGTCACCATTTCATATGAACAACAACGATTTTTGGTGATGGACCTTTCATTGCCATCACTATTGGTGCATATATATGGCGACGTTTGTTGACCATCACCAATTCATGTTTGTTGAGGATCAAAAACTGTCATGATAAGTTCATTGGTGACATCAAGGTCCGTCATGAATAATGACTATAATGACAAACAGTGACCCTCACCATTTCATATCAACAACAACGATTTATGTTGACGGACCTTTCATGGTCGTCACTATTGATGCATATATATGGTGTCGTTCATTGACCGTCACCATTTCATATTTTGGTGAGGGTCAAAAAATGTCACCATAATCTCATTGGTGATGGTCAAAAGAGCATCTATCAGGAAAAACTGATCGCTGCCATTCCCTATGAATATCAAGGCACGATGGAATCAAACTACCAACCTCCTGCTTGTAAAGCAGGTGCTCTTCCATTGAGCTAGCACCCTTTAAAGACTTAAAATTTTAAAAACTATATCTTTAAAACTTTATAGATTGTAAATTCTACATAAATTAAACTCTCGACAATCTTTTACTAAACAAGAAAAAAATTTGTGTTTTCGTTGCCATGCCTGAAAACCATGGATATCCCTGTCAATAGTAAAATAAGATATGTGCCTGCTACTCAAGAACACATTCCTTATTAACCATTCTTACCTAAAAGAAACCAAAGAGACAAAACAACATCAACATACACAAAATTCCCTACCAATATATAACTATAACTTAGCTAAGGAGTCTAAAATGTTCTTATTTAATAAAATTTGTATTTGGAAATCATGTTTCTTTAGATTTATCCAAGAAATACTATGTTGTATAACATTCTATCTATTTATCCAGGAAATTATATCATAGCACATGTCACACAGTAGCAAGTGTGGTACATAAAGTAAAAAGACAAATTCGCTCAAGAAAATAGATTTAGAAAAGAGTTTTGAAAACTATATGTTTGTCATCGCAACTTTAATTAGTTCAACAAAAAACTAGTTGGAGTTTGAAAAATTAATATCGTTCATAGGAAAAGAAGAGGACAATGGACACACTTGCTATTCATACAAATATTAAAGCTAGTCACTATTTCCATTGCAGATAACTGAAATTTGGGTAGTGGTATAACATTTAGATCTGATTAGCAGGGAAGACTTGTCGATACCATCATTTTTTTTCCACTGTATGTCGTGTCTCTGGATCCAGATCAGATTTTTGGCTCACCCTTTAAAACATAATTCTACCTCTCCATTTGATTTTTTTTTGTCAAGAGAATTGGTAGGACCTTTCCATCCTCTGTTTTAAATCAATCAATAACCATCCATCAATGATATAAATAATAACAGATACATAGCAAAGGCCAAATATGCACTTGATGTATACCTATGTTCCAGGACTCATCTAACCTTACTGGTGCAAAGAGCTTACCCTGAAAAAATAACATCCACGTGGGATTTACAAAAAATGTTTAAATCAAGCTCCCAGTAAACCAATCAAAATATGAACATCCTTTTAATCAATATAATCTCTGACTTAAAATAAAAGTGGCCTAGAATTGAATTTTATATCAACCATGTCAAGTAACTTACATCCGGTGATAAATAATGGCCATGCATATTGGTTTAGTGAAATAATTGATCTAATAAAGCTCAAAATAAAAACATATGATTTACAGCTAAGAGACACAAATAAATGGCTTACAGCTAAGACATGAGGTTTATCTTTCAACCCTACCGTTAGATAACTCTTCTTTATGCACAGACCATTAAATTTTTCCTGGTACCAGGTGGAAGTGGTATTGTCACATTATCCTCTGATAGAGTTTGTGTCCAAGACTACTTCTCAAGCCATTACCAGCATTTGGGGCTCGATAAGATACATGGAAAAACCATCAACATGAAAATGAAATCTACATCCTTGCAAAATAAGGAGAGGAAAATAAAATCCACAAATTGAAATAGACTATAGGGTAACTCATTCCTGCAACATGATTATCTTTTCATGAACAATAAAAAAAGAAATCAAGAGAAATGTAGTTTTTGCCACATTTTAACAATCGTTTCCTTTTGCATATTCTATGATAAATTGATGAAAAAATTCAGCTAAAGCTTGTCAACATCAGGATTGTAGTAAGACATAAAGGAACAACTCCAACACAGATTATATAATCCTAAACATAAGTATAGATTCTATACAGATAAGTATTTATTCAAGACATTATATTTTGTGAAAATCTGGAAGTTTAGAATTATAGATAGCATGGCATTGTTGTTCGTAAGGGAGAACAAGTAGGAGATCAGCACAGTCCAATGAAGAAACATCACATACAAATGTGTCATAGAAAGGACCCATGGAAAAGTTCACAACACAATGTTGTGAGACTATAAGGTGAGGGCCCTCTTTTTGCACCCATCCCAATTGGTAGGGGGATGGGTGAGAGGTCATGGGTAGGTTGAGGCACTACACCAAGTCCTTGGCGATCTTTGAAATAACACAGTTTATGGTACCATTGCCTTACCACCATATGTCGAGTATTTATGAAGTCCATTCAGTAATTTCTTCAAAGTTCAAAAAATTAGATAACCCAAAGATGTAGCGTAAAAAAGATCAGATTTGAAATGTAGATAGCCAAAGATGTAGAGTATATTTCTCACATTTATATATCTTAATTTCCAGACATTGAAATGAAACTTTTTATCTTACTATTGTGAATTCAGCCCAAAATTCTAGAAGAAAAATATTGATGGTTATTTTGCTGATATATAAGTTTTATACATGCATTTATTTAAACAGTTAGCTTGCAGTCTAAAACATATCTAAGGATGCACACAATATGTTGCATCTTTAGTGCTGGTGTGTAAACAATGTCATAACAATTCTTCTATCTATATAACAAGCATTTCAAGTTTGCCTACATTGTATGATATGGACATTTGTCCTTCAAACAGAGTTATGAGACACAAAACCACTTTCACCCTTAAGAAAAAATGTGGTTGTAAATGCATGGTGAACTCTCTTAGCGCAAATTTTCTCTTAGTATGGTATTGGATTCTTAGACTAGTGCCAAGTTTAAGGATGCCAAAGACTTTAGATTTAATTATGATATGGTGCATGCTAGGCTTTAGGACTACATATTCTTTAGGAATTTCATGTTGGAAAACCTCCAAATCTGTGCCCACGAAAAATCAAGTTGAATGGAAATATTTTTGTATAATGGTTTTGATTCATATGGATGCACATTAATATATATGTTTTTTCCTAAATTTGAATCATTTATGTATTTTTGGACACCCAGTTTTTTAACCTGGTTTTTATCTAGCTCTCATTCAATTCACATTTTTGAGGTTAACCATTTGATGATTGGTCCAATTCATGTAATTAAATAAGGCATAAAATATAAAGTGATATTTGTGTGTTCATGAGAGTGTTGTATGCATAAGTAAGATGGGAGTTACAAAAATCTTCAGCTATGTTCAATTGGAAAAGTGGAGTGTCATAGATGTAAGAAAATGTGTAACAGAATATCCTAAATTTAGAAATAAGAATATTGTGATGTGTGATTAGGGAAAAAACTCAATTCGATCATGGATAAATAAAACTCCAATTTGAATGTAATATCACAAAGAATTGTGCCAACAAATTTAGAATGTATGTCATATTGTTGCTCCTCTTCTTCAAGTGGAAGGCATAAGAATTTTATAAAAATAATGAAAATCTAAACTAGGGACATGTTGGAACCCAACAATTTTCCTTCCCTGTATATAGTAAGAGAGGAATCACAATTCATGAGGATAGTAATTATGTGCATGTGAAATCATGATAGTGCTTGGAATGACAATTAAGCCACTAATAGTGACTCGTGATAATTGTAAATAGTCATAAAAATATAAATGGAATTTTGTACCGAAGGATTTTAACAATCATTATTTGTTGCTAATTGAGAAAGTTTGAGTTCAATAAAGAGATAAATTATCAAAAATCCTTAGTGATTGAGTATGATTATACACATGTTTCTTGGTCTATCTCAGTAACTTGAGAGGATAAATTAATATCCTCTCCAACCAAGTTCAATTGCCGCTTGTGACGTGATTGTTCTTTGTGAGACAATTTTTGATCGGTACAAAAAATGTATATATTCTTGGAATATGATTTAACTATGAATATGGAAGTGTTCAACTATCTTTTTGAGGACATTGTATTTATGAAAATCTGGAAGTCAAATCTTTGAAATAACATAATTTATGGTAGTGACAAGGTATGCAAGGCAGTGGTAAGCTAGAAGTCAAATCTAAAATAACACAATTCCAAAATAACTTCGGGTTTACAGTGGCTCCACCAAATATACTCTGACATAAAGTTTTTATCATGGTGATTTTAGATTGTTGGAATATATTTGGTGGAGCTAGGGTTTCTCTCAGTTTTCCCTATCTATGGTTTTTGAAAGCATGGAGACTTATATGATAGGTTGTGATTATGTTCATGGGTTTCATTTCTTCTTTATATACATATGAATTTTTCGGGTGAATGCTCCAAGGAATCCTAGAACCTTAAAGAAAAAACACACAAAGTACAAAGAAGATTGAACGAGAGAGAGAGAGAGAGAGAGAGAGAGAGAGAGTAGAACTGCTCTTACATCCCTAACCTAAGTATGAAAAGGAATTTTCACAAGTGCGTGATCGACTATAATGACAACTCACTCCTTCCTCTAGTTATGTGAGAGGTAAAGGGGCTTTACAATAACAAGTGGACCTAGTCCACTACAAGCAAACTTGCAAGACACAAGTAGGTCCACCCATGTGAAGCACTCTACTCTAAGTGACATGTGTCAGGATCAAAGGTGAGAGTGATTAACAAGTAAGGCCTCCATGGCATGAGCACTACTCCCCAAGGTCCAACAATCCTCCAAAGGTCATAAGCTCTAATGCATCTCCAAGGTTATGTGTCTCCTTAAGGACAATGCATATACAAGATAATGTGTCACCTTAAGGACTCCCACACCTACATATACACTCCCTCAACCCAAGATTTCACATGTCAAGGGAGTTTATGTGCTCATGGTTATTTTGGGAGTTATTTCTCATTGTGAAATACCCAACTCTACTCTAAGCACATAAACTCCCTTCGTGCATCAACAACATGAAGTCACCAAGCTCCATACTTATCCAATACTTGGAGGAAGAATGTATTTCAAACATACAAACAAGGTCTAGCAGCAAATAGTAAACCACCTCCAATGTCCAAGTCCATCATGGAAGAGCATGGGCCAACCATACACTATGCAACCCACATCTTGCTTTCCCATTATATGGTACTTTCCAGTCCTAGTGAAATGAGTGGTCGTGGACCCTGAAGGTACATCATATGACAAAATTGTGGTCGTTGGAAGTTCAAGGTCTTCCAAATCTATTTTATTTGTGCAGATTTAATTCCATTAGATTGCACGATGTAATCAAGTCAATAGTGTGCATGTTGGCCATGCTGACTAAAATATATGCATAGTAAAGAAATAATAGACAAATACAAACTTCTTTGTCTCGTTGAACATGTAGGATGTGGATATGTAATAAAGGTTATTCTAATTAAATCTCGAGAATTGATTTGAATCATGGAAGGGATTTATCTGCTTGCAACTGATGTTACATGACGAAAAAGTAACCATCGATCCAATTAACATTTAGGGGGTGCATCCAATATTTAAATGATGGTTCTTCCATATGTTTAATGTTGGTCTTGCTTTTTCCATACTTGCTATATTCATCAACCAGAGCACTCTCTTAGCCTAGGACTTCTGATATGCAATAACAAGCACTTTGTATTTTAGCACGAAGCATGCTTCAAGCACAAAAGAAGGTACAAAAATGGAGTGATACAATTTCATATTGTTTTCAATTCAAAAGTATCAACAAAATTTTCATTATGATTAATTTTTTCCATAGTTTACTTTCATTATTCTTATGATATAATTCATGAGTTTATCTTCTTTGATATATTTCTATCATCTTCCTTTCTTCTCTTTTGCTGCCTAAAAAGGAAAATGATTTTTCATATCGAATTGACTAGAGAACAATATGTAATCAGATATTTTCAACACTTGAATCACAAGTAATGATACAACTATACACAATCAAACAAGAATCACAAGTTCATGTTAAGGATGTTTGAAAATTTAACTAGTTTCGGTATTCATAATTGTCATTTGACTCATATGTGTATCAAAGAAGATTATTTTGTAAAGCATGGGTTTCATGTTCAAGTCTTTTGTCAATTAGGTCAAGCATTATATTAATGCTTCTAGGACATACATAGTCAAAGAGTCAAATTTTTCAAAGGACCCTATTAGGCACTTGTATCAAGAAAATAATTATCATTTTGTCTCTAGAATAGTCTAGAGGACTCCCAAGACCAATTCGGCCATCTATGATGAAGTCGGGCTAGAGAGGGCCATTTGAACCTCTTAGAAAGGCTATTTAAATGAGGAACTCCAACCACATTTGATACACACACCTCACATTCGATCTACAATTGGAAATGATGTGAGAAGGCCTTGGAAGTCAAGTAAAACCCTAATGAAGGAGCAAGAAAGCCTAGAGATGTTCAATCTCTAAAATTATTTCTATTAAAGCTCACACGTGCGAAGTAATTAGATTTTATGGATACTCTACAATTTTGAGAATTGCAGGAAAAGTAGAAAAGATTTTTTCAGAGGTCGAAAGGCTAGTCTAGCCTTGATTTGTAGATATTTTGCTTCGTTGTCCTTAGAGAGTCTATTTTGTCTTGGAGAAGACCTGTTTGATTGTTGGCTTGGTTCTTGGTGGATGTCATGTTTTGGTCTTGAGTCTTGGAAGTCTTATTTGAATTGATTCTATAAGAAGAGAATTTTTTTCTGGGTTTTCCCCTTGGAGGGGTTTTACCCTTGCTAGGAGACTATATCTTGTGTGCTTCTTTCTTGTTTGTGATCTTCAGTGTTTGGAAAATTATTTAATGATAAAATAATAATATTAATAATAAAGAAGAAAAGATAAATGAATATCACAAGTAGTTTGTCAAGATAAGAGAATTTTGTATTCTTGTTTCCATAATAAATTTATCAACATGGTATTAGAGCTAAGGTCAATGTCATAGGTAGCTGGAATATCACTGTTGTTTTAATTAAAAACGGTTTCCAAGTCAAGAAAAATATGTTTTTGTGAATTCTTTGAAGGTTGAATTAATCAAGAGCGAAGAAAAGTAAGAGCAGAAGGTTGAACGTGGGATCAAAGGCAAGTTTGGGTACTCGAATACCTCTGTGAACAAGACCGATTTTTTTGTCAAGTCTACCTCAGGAGGGTCTAAGGGCTAGTATAATGCTGGAAAAGCAGCTAACAAATCTGAAACTTTGTGCTACAAATTCGAGGGTTCTAGAGTATTTGAAGAGGCCTAGAAACCTCTAGAGGTAGCCTGAGAAGAGGCCTAACCTAGGTCACAGGTTCTGCCTCACTTGTCAAGAAAGGTGAGTTATGTAGTCTTAAGTTTGGAATGCCCACAGTGGCTTAGAAGCAGAAATTTAAGCCAGGGAAGAAGTCACAAGGAAATTTAAAAGAGATCGTCTATTGGAGTGGAATTTTAAGCCTAGTCTTAAGATTTTTGCAGTGACTGTTGTAAGCCCTAACCAGAGGGCTGAAGTTGCAGAGTATTTGCACAAATTAATAGCCTTAAGATAAGTACCAAATATATTGTTAAAGCAGTGAATTACATATATGTTGATGAGAAGGAATCCACAATTATTTGGAATAGAATAAGGTTGAGTTAGAAAGACTGTAGTGGTAACTACAGTGTACCCTAACTAGAAGACAAAAGGAGCAGCACCTTGGCATCTTAAGGCTTGGGACCATTTAAAACAAGCCTACAATTGAATTGAACCTTAAAGGCATCATCAAATTCAAGTAAGTTTTGTATTGCTCTATATTTCTCAAGAATCTAATACTATGTCTTCATTCTGCAAAGAAATTAATAAGCTTGATGGGACATCCAACTTCCAAGCCTGGAAGAACATGATAGATCTTATCCTCATATAAAATGATGTCATGGACTATGTCCTAGACAAAGTTGCAGAACTAAATAAGAGAAATACCAAAGACTGGAACAAATACTTCAAGGATGAAACAAGGGATCAAATAATCCTTATTGAATCAATCAAGGATCACCTTATTCCATTTGTTGTAGAATTGGATAAGGAAAAAGACATCTATGACAGGTTGACTAAGCTATATGTAGTAAGAAATTCACGACAGAAGATATCTTTGATGAGTCACTTGTACAAGGCAAGGCTATCCTTTGATGAAGACATCTCCTCATACCTGGTGAAGACATCTCAGTTGAGGGATCAACTCCAAGCTCTTGTAGAAATTGTTTCATATGAAAAATTTACAACCTATGTGCTCAATTCTCTACCTCGATAATGGAAGAATTTTGTGACTAGTATATACCCATGGAAAGACACTCCAAGCTAATATTTGGTCTCAATGCGTCTTGGAAGAGACTAAATTGAAGGAAAAGGACAACATCAATCCTAATGGTACAAGTCTCAAGCCTTTGCTGCTAAAGTAAAGAAGTTGAAGAAAATTAAGTTTGGGAAGTTCGAACCTCACCAAAAGAAGATTAATATATCCAAAATACAATTATTTGAATGTAATGATTATGGACACTTCAAGAGAGACGGTGCTAAGAATCCTTGAAGGAAAGGGATGGAGCTCACGTAGTTAAAGTAGGAAAAGAACCTGAAAAGAAGCCTAAGGTTGAAGATCCCACTCTTCTATTAGCTCCATCATAATGAGGTTTGCAGTTTCGAGAGTAGATCATGGAGAAGTATTAATTTTGGCATCATAGATAACATCATATGAAGATGAATAATTTAGGTATTCATAAAATAAATCTTCTAGCAGTAGGACCAATGCATGCATCAACTCTTTGTATCATGCCATAGCAAGAGAGGATCTCAAAGATACTCTACAAGAAATAAATCACGAGATATTATTGAATTTGTAGAAGAAGAATCATGATGACATTGCAGGAATATTCTATACTTTTAGATTTTGAGAGCAAGTTTCCTAACCGTTTGTAGGTACAATTCAACATGGAGGAAATCCCATCTTCGAGATAAGAAGAAATTTTGGACTAGATGGCTAGCTGAAGAAAGAGATATGCATGAATTTTAATTATTTTTTTGCAAATTTGGTTCATGCTTTCATATTATTATAGGAAGAGAAAGTTGCGGGAATATGCCTTGTTACATAAGCATGATTTGTTTTGAATTTTAGAATTTGTCGGTTGAACACATTATAGTTGAGCATGAAGATCAACATTTGATATGGTCTCTTAAGGTATGGAATACTTCTAACTTTAGAGGGAATTCTATAAACTCTAATAGATGTAACTTGCTTGAAATCTAGGTTGAAAAGTGGATGGCTAGGAGTATGTGAAACTTAGAAACAATTGCAAATTTGGTTGTTAATTTATTCAAATCAATAATGAAATGCATTCAATGCTATGAAACAACAAGAATATTATTTCTAAGGAAATTAAGTTTACTGAATAATGAAATAACTATGCTCATCTATACACATAAATCATTTTAATTCTTGTAAAAAATGAAAGGCGTCATATTAACCTCACCTTAAACCCAACCTTCTTGTCTAGGAAAGCATGCCAATCAGCTTTCATTTCCTTGAGAGTAACCTAATCATGAGGTCTAAAAAAATAGGAGGGATAAAACACAATATTCCATATGAGCCTCTTATAACACAATATATACATTTTCCATTTTTGAAATATGTAGATTAAGAAAAACAACTTGTTTGATGAAACTCTTCTGCAGTCAATTAGAAAAGCCAAATAATAAATGCAATCACTATTATGAACATTTGTAGAATCCACTTTGTAATTGTAATAAAAGAAGATTATTAATTTACACTATTTTTACATTCCGCTCAATACAAGTCTCTAATTTCTGTATTGATTTCATGCTCAGAACATTACATTAAATTCAAATCTAAAACCATGAAAAATACAATCGCTACACCCTAATGAGTTGTGGATCACTGTGTGGCATGTAGTTATATTGTAGGGACAACAAATTAATAAACCAAGTGGACCTTTTAACAAACTCTAGACTTTAAAAAATCACCCATGGTTTTATAGAGGAGGCTTGAGAATCATTAGATGAGAGAAACCTATTCTCTCAAAACCACCCAAATTTCCTGTACATCCATGTTATTTATAGAAAAATGGGTGTGATTTATTTGAATATTTCCCTAGAGTTAAGGATCGGGACATAAATGTTTCACTCAGCACTACCTCAAAGTTTTACATTATATCAAATAATGAAGCATGTTTTGAGGTTCTAGGTTGTTGTAGATATGTGATTGCATTTCTATATATGGTCTGGTAATAAAATTTATATATCATTATAAATTTGCTTCATGCAATAACCAAATACTTGAATTGAAATTTACTCAGAAAATATTTTAGTGCTATAAGATGACCTGGGAAACTTATCGAATTGTCCCTGTTGAGCATCCAGACCTGCTCTCAAATTTCAATATGAGATCTTCAATATGTCAGGGAGCAACAGAATTTCATTTCCAAAACACCCAAGCCAATCAAACTACAAGGATTTCACTTATGTGATGTTAAGGGACAATTTACAAAAATAAGCCTGGGTAATGGCGAGGGAAAGGATGAAAGTGTATTACCTGAGTGATGAGACATGAACATGCCCATTGCTGATTTCTTCCAAGCCTGTAATTCCTCCATTCTAATGGATGGATCATGGAACAAAGCCAAGCCACCATTCCATTTTCTTGGGAAATCATGCAAATTGCTTCAAATTAATGTAGATTCTTCATAGATGGTTGCCAATAATCCAGCTGTTAATGGCCTTGACAGTGAAAATTTTCGTGAAAATGATAGTGAGATTGCTGGCACACAGTCCTTGCATGTCAAAACTATAGGTTGCTGCTATATAGAACACGTATTTATTCTTTTCTTTTTTGTCAAATATGTAATTATCTATACCTGTATATCGTGTACAATCCCATATGAGACAGCTTTCTACGAAATGGCTGATGCAGTTTCCATTGTGGACCTTTTTATTATGTTAAGTTTTCCTCGATGAAGAGTGGATATTGCATTCTTGCAAATTGATCAGTCAGGCCATAATTATATACAAGATCACTAATGTTGATTTAGTAAAGAAGCATGTCATGTAATGCCATGATATTGTCAACTAGGTTATTTTCTCAGCAACGTTCTCATTATTAATTGTGATTAAAATCTCAGAGTGGAAGCATTCAAGTGTGCAGTTCAACTGGGAAGCAGGGATGGCACATCCATTTATAAAAATTCTAGGCTTCTATTGGCGATTTAAAGGTCACTGAATGTGACACAAATGGCAAGCATTAATTATGATCGCAACCTTCTTGCTTGCGAATGCGTAGGATTTATAAACTTATTCCTGTGTGGAAGTGGAATTACCTTGAATTCCTGGTTTCTTTTAGAGTATACTCTATCAATCTATTTGGCTTGGGAATTCAATCTTGTTTATGTTGCACACATTCCTTGCGCTTTTTCGACAATATTTGCATACTCACCTCAACATCTTCATTGAAGTCCACATTCAGTATCTGGTCAGCCTCATCCAATACAATAAACTATACTTCTGACAAGACTAATGCACCACGATTGACTCAAAGCAAAGCAAACGGAACTATTTATATCAGCAAAGCAAACAGAACACCTTTTTGACTCCCCATTTCCTCTATACTTTGAGAGTGATCTCAGTCTCCCATTTGAAAAGACGTCAGCATTTGAAGATATATTCACTAGTTACTTACAACCAAGTCTCTTACCTGATGCCTTACACTTACGAATGCTTGCAGAAGAGAAATTAAGTGAAGGAATACTGAACATTAAGACTTAAGAAGACTTGACTCACAGCGTTAGCCAGGTCCAACTGACTCGACTAAATCTTCGACTAATTCAACCGGATCAACCGTTGTTATTCAATCTCAAAATGAAAGATCTAAGTGGATATTTTTTCATAACCAATGCACCTGCCTTTATCATAAATTCCGGGCATGTTAATCGACTGATAATAACTAGAGAGAACCTGTACCTATTTGTCTCCTTGTGGCTTACCGTAGAAAACCATTTTCGGATCTGGACTACATTTATCAGCGCTCCCATTAATATAAGACAGCAGGTCTGCTTTGGGTTCCATGTAAGGAACTGACACAAATGAGTTGCAGGTATAGACAGGAATCCCCTTTATAGGAAGACTTCCAGTTGCATAATCAATACCAGTCTACTGCATTATTACTGCAGTAGAATATCTCCGCCCGGCTTCTTCAACCACTTTTCTGATATTGCAACTTTTTGCAAGAGAGGGAGTCGGAGGATGGATTAGGCTTAAGTTAATGGGATTATCTCCACACTTTCTCTCGCTGGTGGTTTTTGAACCCTCGCTAGGATTAGCTGCAACGCTGTTTGAATTTTGGGATTTCATCCATAAATCGAACCCACGATCATTGAGCTTAGATTGGATATTTTTTCATAACCAATGCACCTGCCTTTATCGTTGTTGTTGGGATTGGTTCATTGACTGGATCTAGATCTGACTCCATTCCATATGCTACCTTTTCCTGGTCAAAAAATCAGATCTATTTTGAAGTACCAAATCTTCTCGGCCTTCCTGCACTCTATGATGTACCACTTGTCAATAAATTGCTCTGCAAATTAGGTCTTAACCCAAGATACTATTTCACACTATTTATACATAGCACGACCCCAAATTTTGCACGAGGCTAACATTGTTTCATAGAGTGTTTGCAAGTGGTTTATTTCTGGGACACTTAGAGATTCCTACGATAAAATTATGGAAAAATTTTTCTTAAAATATCAGGAAAGTTAATGATGAGGAAAATTCAAAAAGCAAATTCACCATGCTAGGAAAAATATGATTTACTATGTGAAATAAAATCAACGAAAACGATTTGCAGTTTTTAATTCCATACCAATGGATTTTTGTCTCAAGAACGCTTAGTATATATATTGAAAATAGGCCAACACTATTATGCCATGAAATCGTGGCTTTTAGATGGGAGCGTGAATGTGGAAGAGGAGGTGGAGACTCTGCGATTTGTGCTGATAGAGAGGATGGTGCAGCGGGCTCCCGAACGGTGGGCCCAAACCACAAATTGAAAGTCACTTTTCATTACCATTGTTGTATCCACTACAAGCGCGGCTTCACCCTCCCTTTGGATTAGAAAGAAAGGACGATTTCAATGCGAAACTTACCACCATACCTAAAACCCGCCAAGGGAAGGAAGGGACTGTGCTCCTTTCCAATATACCCGCCCATCCCCACACACGCTCAATTCTATTATGTATATTTTAAGCATTGAAAGCACCCATAGTTCCATTAAACCATGAATTCCTATCAAATATGTATTTAGCTTATGCTAGGCTCAATCTAGATCTAGTTATGGAACAAAAGGGGATGTTGCGATTGATCCACCAGCCTCAGTTGTTTTTAAGTAAATTGAATGTTATTTTCTTGTAGCTACTACATAAGCCTTTGCTTTTGTAAATGAATCTACTACTCCCTCCACCTATGCAACTACCACCTATGATGCTACTCGAACTAAATTAATGAGTCAACAATTTTCTAGAAAATAGGACCTGCTAGCCTTAGCTTCCTCAACTCAGCTTCAAGTCTTCTCTTCACTCCTCTACTAAACCCTAAAATCTACAGAAAAGCTAACAGAAATAAACCCTTGGGTTAATAAGATGATTGACATTGACTGTTGGTCCTCTGTAACATTTCGGATTGGTATTTGTTGTTCCCCAAATCCCTTATGCCTGCAAATCCATTATGTGTGTTGGGTTCTCCAAGAAGACGGTATCAATGGAGAAAATGTGTAACCAATAGGTATATATTTTTTTGGCAACATCTAGATAAAATTTATAAAGTAGTGGGAAATGGTTTGGAAATAGGGCTTTGGTCACAGCTCCTTGTTCCTCAGCATTGGGAGCGAGATCCATAAATAACACGCTACTCTTTTATTTTTACTTTTAAAAAGAAATTTGGAGGGAAAGGAAATTTCAATGAAAATAACTATTTTTAATATTATTTTATTAGTTTCAAATTTCTTGGGATTTTAATTTATCAGGAGAAATTTCAATTAAAAATTAGTTATAATATTTTAGGTTTTTAATTTATTGAGAGAAATTTAGACAAAACTAAATATAAGTATAAATAAAAGCCCAGCATGATACAAATATTATAATTTTTTGTTAAAAGTTTTGACCCAATAAAAATAAAATAAAATTTATAATTAATTATAATTAATAATTAAACTATCTTAGATCCTTTTAACTTCATATCTACCAAGCAGTGAGAGAGATCAGATATCCTTAGATGCAAATCTTTTTTAGAGTGAAAAGAAATTTGATCCCCCTAAGTGCTTGGTATATCTATAATTGAGGTGCTTGGTAGATCTACATTTGAGGTGAATCTAGGTTGGTATAAAAGTAAGTTATGATTATTTAAAAAAAAAATGGATGAAGAAGAAGAGAGTAAGAGAGGGGTGTCACAATGTTAAACTTTTTTATTTTATTTTAAAACATTCCTATATAATTATAAAAATTTAGTGATTATTTAAGCATGTTATATAATTATAAAAATTTAGTCATTGCATAGTAGTGATAAACTTTGCTAGTTAGGCATAACGATCTATTCTTAATCAACATGTTTTAATTGAACCCAAGAGAAACACCTTAAATTATAAAAAATGTTGAAATGCCCATTAGTGGTAAGTAATGCTATATCATCACCACCCAACCATAGGAATCATTCTACCACCTCCTCTAAGCCAAGCACTCTTGAACAACTAACCACCCAATATAGAATTGTGTTGTCTCCATCAAGGCTTAATGATCATGTACCTAATGGAAAAAAGATTCCACTTACATTTCACATGTAAATGATGTTGTCTTTTCATGGCTAACACATTATTCAGCACATTGCCAATTTACATCTTCCTCCCCTAAGCTTGTGTTACAATGTTTTTTCAATGATCAAAACTTGTTAAGGGGATCTCCTAGTCCACACTATACTAGTACACCATCCTAATTGTCTCATTAAACAACCTAATTCACTCACAAAGTATACCAAACATATAAAATCATTTTCCACTCTTAGTCGTGTTTACCCAACATACCATCAATTGTGTCATTGTTAATGGCACCTCAAATAAGATGCTTGCATTCTCCACTCACTTTAATTGTTAGCATCTTCATCAACATGGCTCCATTGGCTTCTCTAATGGACAAGGCATTGATGGTGAACATACACTTTGTAATTTTTGCATTTAAATGTGGTGTTGATACCATTTGTCACGAGGGTAAACTTTTCAATCCACTTAAGCATCTAATAAGTCTCAATAAGCCTATTATTTTTATGGAATTGACATGGCACTACTATTTGTGCATGACCATCAACCTCTTGTATCACTCTAACTATGCCTAGCCAACATGCCCTAACCAAACCCAAGTTAGGCTCCTTAAAATATAGGAAATGTTGCAGTGCTTGTTTCATTATAAGTGATATTGTGTCATCACCACCCACACATAAACAACCTTTCACTGAATTCCTCAAGCCAACACACTTGAATAACTAACCACCTAGTGTAAGACTATGTTGTCTCCATCTAGACCAACTTCTTGTAATTCTCTAAAGGTCATGTACATAGTGGCAACAAGCTGCCACTTACCTTCAATACACTCATCAATTATGTTGCCTTTCCATGACTAACACACTATCAAACACATTTCTAGATTGTGTTATCCTTTTATGAATTTGTGTTGCAACAGTTCATTGATCATCCATCCTTGTTAAGCTAGACAAGCTTCATCCTTCTAGTCCACACCAAACTAGTACATAATCCTAAATGTCTCAAGGATCATTGTGAGTTGGTCATGAGGGCTATGACACATATAAACCCTTTATCATGTTTTCTTAGCATGTTATAGAGGATAACATTTCTAGTGGCACCTCAAGGAAGGTCCTTTAACATGTTTTCTTAGCATGTTATATTGGATAACATTTCCAGTGGCACCTCAATGAAGGTCCTTTATCATGTTTTCTTAATATGTTATATAAGATGACATTTCCAGTGGAACCCTTTATCATTTTAGCTTAGAATGTTATATAGGACAACATTTCTAGTGGCACCTAGAGGAAGGTCCTTACATGATTCCCAACTTGAATTGTTAACATCCTCATCAATATAGCCCCATCAACTTCTCCAATGAAATGGGTGTGGATAGTGAAGAACAATTCCACAATTTTTCATTCAAACATGGATTTAATACCATTTGTTATGGGGCTATATTTTTTATTGCATTTGACTGTCAAATACCATTCAAGAAACATGCTCACCAAGAATCTTTAATGTGACTAGCTTACTAGTTAGGCATGACTACGAACCACGTGTATCACATCTGTTACACTTAATGTCCTAACCAAAACTAGGGTAGGCACCTCAAACATGAAGTAACCCTCGAACAACCACATAGATATTCTTTAATGGATATTTAGATTTCAACTTGGATAATGTTTAAGTAATTTATTTTTATTGTATTGTATAACCAAAATAGAGTGAGAGCTAATTCATTGATTTTATTTAAGGAAAAATATATTATTTGAAATGATTTATTGGCAGGCCATTAAGGTACTATTTCAAGATACTTTTGTTTATTGCTGAGTTAATTTTTTACCTTGTGCATAAGAAAAACACATTTTTAGTCAATCAGAAACAATTTTAAATCTTATTCTATGACCAAATTCAATGCTTTATTGCAAAAACAAGTTCTCCACGAGGTTTTATTATGGTTATGCTTAATGTCAATTCAATTTATCTATTTTAAAGAAAACCCACACTATCACCAAATTCAATTCTTTATTTCCAAAACATGTTTTGGACGAGGTTTAAATATAGTTATATACATGAGTCACAGATCTTGGATGATGATACATCTCTACCTTCGTTAAAAAAATTGTTTCTCTCCCTGGGCTTTGGAGGAAAACCCAAACAGTTATACAGGTTGCATGTTGTAAGTTTTCCAACAAGAGGCGTCCCTACATATGCTAATGTTGCCTTGGTGGTGCATGATGAAGAGTGTTAGGGAGTGCCAAGGAATCACAAGGGAGAACTAGGTGCAAATGCATGGAAATGAACAAATAAGAGTGTGTTCCAAGAAGTGTCAATGAATTCCAAGTGTCTCAAGGACAAAGTGTGTTAGGATAAGGTCATAATAGGACTTGTAGGAGGGAAGCCTATGGTTACAATAAGGGTTTGGTCAAATAAATTTTAGATAAAGGGAGACTTTGGGTTGGGCACAACATTGTTTTGCCAATGACATGGTTGGGTTCCCAAGTCACAAAAAAATTAAGGCTATCTATGAGGGAATAACAACTAGGGAGTGCTAAGGTGTGCCAGAGAATGCTAAGAAATACTAACACATGCTAGACAATTCCAAGGCATGTTAGGTATGCTATGACAAGGCAACTGTTAAGGCATGCCAAGATGTGCCAGGTGCTAAGGTGTGGTGCGAATGCATGCTAGGGAATGTTAGGTCCAACTGCTAGGGAAAAACAAGAGAGAAATAGTTTCAAATGCATGGAAATGAGGTGTTAATTAATTTCAAGTGTGCTAAGGAGGGAGTGACAAGGTATGTTATGTAGTTTCAAGGCATGCCAGATTCTTAGGGAAGCATACCAAGATGTGCCAAGTGCTAGGATGTTCCAATGCATGCTAAGGAGTGTTAGGGAGTGATATGGAAACACAAGGGAGCACTAGGTTAAAATGCATGGAAATGAAGAATAAGAGTGTGTGACAGGGAGTGCCAACGAGTTCTAGGTGTGTTAAGGAGTGAGTGGCAAGGTGTTCCAGGTAGTGCTAAGTCATTCTAGAGTGCCAGGGTGGCATGCGACCAAGATGTGTCAGATGCCAGGGTGTGCCAACATGTGCTAGGAAGTGTTAGGGACTGTCAGGGAAGCACAAGGGAGCACTAGGTAAACTTAGTGCATGAAAATGAACAAATAATATTTTGTGACAGGAAGTTTCAGTGAGTTCCAAGTATGCTAAGGAGGGAGTTGTAGAAATTTATTAATATTGATAGTGTTACTAGATTCTCCTAATCTAAAAAATTAATCTTATGCTAAATACAGAATCCTTCCACTTAATTCTTTGCGGAAATGAAATCGCCAATTGCAAACATATGAAGAAAATCAATCGCACATAAACACAGTTGTTTAACGGGAAAGATTAAAGCTAAAACCCCAAATATCATATATTATGTATATCAATGGAATCATGTAAAAATATCATACAAATCTTATTACATCAAGCTCTCAGTACAATCAACAATCATTACACGCTGTCATGCAGAAATTTGCATATGCACCGATTTCTTACCTCCTAGTAGCTTGCCTCCACTGTGCAATCCCTACTGAAGAAGACCTCTGAATGAATTCGAATTGGCCTTTCCTTGACTGCACAATCCTCATTTTCATCTTCGATGTGTGTCAGATGCATTGAATGCATCACTATAGTCACAACAGATAGTTCATCTCACCCTTTCACCTATCTCTCCACTGTATCTCCACTGGAACTGACATGCAAGTAGTTAACTGTTGTATTTGTTCAGTTGCAAGTGAGTTATTAGTTGTGAATTAGTTAACTAATTAATTCACTAAACTCTCACTATTGTATCCTCAGTTAGAACTAGATACAACTAGCACAACTGAGTTTAACTCACTTAACTGAGTTAAACTAAATAACAACTCCCATAACTACTCTTCCAACTATATCACAACTCTGCCACTTCAGTTATAACTGAGTCCTCCATGCATGAGTCACCAACCACCCTAGGAATTGTGTAATTCCTTCAGCCCACTTATTTTCCAAATCTGTTCACTGGAAATAAAGTGCTCCAAGAGAGTTGATATTTATTGTCAGATTATTATTAAGGGCTAATAATAATCGACATGCATCTATTTTTAGATTAGAGATCTATAAATAGAATTTTCCCAATCTTCTAAAAATATACATACACCTAAAAATATCCTGTAGGCCCCACTTAGTGAAGCTACTTAATTTTCACTAAGTTCATCATCTTCTTGAATCTCAACAGGAGTGACAAGGTATGCTAGAGATTAGGGAAACATGCCAATATGTGCCAGGTTATAAGGTGTGCCAATGCATGTCAGGGAGTGTTATGGAGTGCCAAGGGAGCACTAGTTTCAAATGCATGGAAATTAATAAGAGTGTGTGACAGGGAGTGTCAGTGAGTTATAGTTATACTAAGGAGGGAGTAACAAGGTATGCTAGGTAGTTCCAAGGAATGCTAGATTGTCAGCGCAACATGCCAAGATGTGTCAGGTGTTAGGGTGTGCCAATGTGTGCCAAGGAGTGTTGGGGAGTTCCACAAGAAGTTATTAGGTGAACAAGGCATAGTATAGTTGTAGTAATGGTAACTTGGTCAAGCCATTATAGTCAAGGAAGGACTTGGTTGGATTACCAAGTCTAAAAAAAGGTAAAGGTAGTTGTGAGGGCATCATAGCTAAGGAGTGCCACGGCATGCCAAGGAATGAAAAGGTGTGCTAACACATGGCAGACAATGTCAATGCATGTTGAGGATTGTTAGGGAGTTATAGGGAAATGGATAATTAGGTCAAAATGCTTGGTAATGAACGAATAAGAGTGTGTGCCAAGGAGTGTCATTGAATTCCAGGTGTCTCAAGGATGAAGTATTTTAGGAGAAGTTCAGAATAATAATTGCAAGAGGGTAGTCTATGCTTGTGATAAGGTGTGGAAAGATTAATTTCGGATAAAGGGAGACTTTGGGTTGGGTTCCCAAGTTGCAAAAAATTAAGGCTATCTATGAGGGTATGACAACTTGGGAGTGCCAAGGTGTTCCAGGGAATGTAAGGTTCCCAAGTAAGGCTAGTTGTGAGGGCATGAGTGCCAAGTCATAATTGGGAATTCTAATATGTGATAGATATTGTGAAGGCATGTCAAACATGCTAAGATGTTCCAAGTGTTAAGGCATGCCAATATGTGCAAGGGTGTGACAATGCGTGTGAGGGACAACCAAGGAAACAAACGAAGAAACAATTTGAACTACAAAGAGATGAACACATAAGAGGGTTAATAAGTCATCAATTTACCTTTTTTATGGGCGACATGTTAGGCACACCAACACTAGGTGTGAATAAGTGCCAAGTGCCAAGTGTTAGTACGTTCTACGTGCCAAATATTCCTCTATTGCTTCTCATCTACTTTCCAATAATTGATATCAAATAGCTTTAATATTAAACCATGCCAAAGCATACCAAGTCATCTCATGAATGCATGTCAGAAATGCTAAGACTTTCCAAGTGCTAACATGTGCTAAGTGCCAATGTGTGTCAGGGAGTGTTATGCATGTTATGAAGTGGCAGGGCATGTCGAAAAGTGCTAATTCTAAGAGTGCCAATGCATGTTGAGGAGTGTTAAGGAGTACTATGACAGCACAAGGGAGCACTAGGTAAAAATACATGTAAGTGAATGAATATGAGGCTTTTTCAGGGAGTGTCAATGAGTGATAGTTTTCATGCCAAGGAGGGCGTGAGAAGGTATTCTAAGCATTCACACACCTTATTGACCACTCGCTTCTTACCATTCACACACCATAACAAAAAACCATAAAAATGTCATTCTTAAAATCCATTGTGTATTTTCCTAATGTCATTCAAGTAGAATCTCTCAAATTCTTATGTTAGTAATGGTGTGATCATTTTTTTATTCTCTTAAAGGAACTCTTTCTAGACATGCACACCATCAAACATAAATCATCGAGTTAAAAAGAATGGAAATGAATGAATAAGAGGGTTTGTTGGGGGTGTTAGCGAGTGTCAGGCGTGGAAAGGGGGGAGTGACAAGGCATACTAGGGAATGTTATGGCATTTCAATAAGTGTCACGGTGTGATAATATGTGCCAGATAGTGTCAAGGCATGCCAGGCATGCCAAGACATGCCATGTGTTAAGGAGGGAGTGTTATCGAGTTCTAGGTGTGCTAATGAGGGAGTGACAAGGTATGTTAGGCAATTCCAAGGCATGATAGAGTGCTAGGAAAGCATGTCAATATGTGCCAAGTTTCAGGGTGTGCCATTGTGTGCCAAGGAGTGTTGGGGAGAGTTAGAGAAACGCAAGGGAGCACTATGTCATAATGCATGAAAATGAACGAATAAGAGTGTGTGACAAGGAGTTTCAACGAGTTCCATGTGTGATAAGGAGGAGCGACAAGGCATGCTTGGCAGTGATAAGGAATGATAGAGTGCTAGGGCAAGATGCAGCCAAGATGTGCCAACACATGCAAGGAAGTGTTAACTAGGATTTCCAAGGACACACAAGGGAGAATTATGTCAAAATGCATGGAAATGAACAAATAAGAGTTTGTGATTGGAAGTGTTGGTGACTTCCAGGTGTGCTAAGGAGGGAGTGACAACGTATGCTAGGCAGTGTTAAGGCATGCTAGAGGCCAAGGCGACATGCCAAGGTGCCCTAGGTGTTAGGGTGTACCAACAGGTGCCAAGAAATGTTAAGGAATGCTATGGAAACACAAGGGAGCACTAGGTAAAAATTTATGGAAATGAATGAATAAGATTTTGTGATTGGGAGTTTCAATGAGCTCTAGGTGTGCTAAGTAGAGAGTGAAAATGTATGCTAGGTAGTTCCAATGAATTTTAGAGTGCTAAGGTGGCATGCCAATATGTGCCAGGTGTTAGGGTGTGCCAATGCATGTTAGGGAGTGTCAGGTAAACACAAGGAAGCACTAGATCAAAAAGTATGGAAATGAACAAATACGAGTGTGTGATAGGGAGTGTCAATGAGTTCCAGATGTGTTAAGGAGGGAGTGACAAGGTTATATTCTAGGCAATGCCAAGGTATGTTAAACTACCAAGGTGTGGCAGGAAGTGCTACGGTGTGTTAGGGAGTGTAAAATCATGTCAAGTAATGTAGGGATGCTAACACATGCCACATAATTTCAAGGCATTTAATACATGTTAGGTGTTATCGCATGTCAAGATGTAAACTATGTTTCTTATAAGTTGTTTTACGACCACAGTTGAATGTGATTATCATTGTCTTGGTAACTTGTTAAGTGGGATCAATTGAGATTGGACATGATTAGTCTAAGATGAGTTACATGTAGTTCTTAGGCAAACAAGCCATATGTTGAATTTCCACGACACATGAGAATTTGGGTTTGGTCTTAGAATATTTGATGCAAACACACTCAAGTGCCACAACACATCAACTTTTCACAATGAAATCTACACACATCGGGGAATCAATCAGTGCACATGAAAAAATTTAACTTTTTCAAACCTTTCTTCGTTAAATTACAAACTGTAATAGAATAGGCTAGAACTCTCGTACCAGGGATGATGGCCCTTTACAATCACACTGATAACAGGAATACAACTAGGGCTTGGTGTTAGTCCTTTGACAACCAATATACCTTGAAAAAGACAACACTTGACCTATTTTTTTATGGTGGACACACATAGCCCTTTCAATCCACATCTCTTGAACACATTTGGCAGGTCCGCTTTCCTCCCATTATGCAACTCTTCAATCTGCCTCTATCAATGAACTCAAATCCTTTATGTTACTGAACTCGGCTCAAAAAACTTTTCCCTCTATCTACCTCTTTTTTCCTTTAAGGTCTGCAACACTTAAGGTTTTCGATCAGTTGTTCAGAACTCTATTATGAACAGCTCTTTGGTCTACCCAATTTTTCCATACTGCTACTCCAAGATGACAAGTCTAGGGATATGGAGGTTTCCCTTCTTCTCAATGACACAATCCTCTACAATATAGTGAACTAGGACTAGTTGGCTAGCCCACTTGACTGCTACTTTAGTCCTTCAAATTCTGCATGTCCTTAGGCCCAATGCACCTACCCTTCTACTAGTCTTGTTTTCCTTCAAAAGTACATGACTTAGAGCTCTTATTTTATAGTCACCTAACAACGCTCCAATTGTACTTTGACTGCCATCAATTTCCCAACCACATTCAATTTTTGTAGTGATCTATTTCCCACAACACTGCCCTCATCTAGGGCTCTTCAAATATGCCACCTAATAGTGATTTGATTCCTCTCAAAATCACTATTCTTGTGTACCAATTTCTTTGTTGTCCAATCTATGAACAAATATGAACTACTCATCATATCATCCTTCTAAAAATTCGTAGATGACTGAACTAGGGTCACAAATCATCCATTAAACAATCCATTGAGTAATTGTTTATAGGCTGATTCAGATCTCTGTCCAAAACTCTATGGACATTCCAACAAAATCAACTCCTCTTCATGTAAATCCATTCCTCATATGGCACATTTCTTTTGCTCCATATTCTACTTGGGTTCCACCTACCTTTAGATTTGCTATCTCTGCACATACTTCTACAAAACATATTCCAAATTTGTGGTATATATTGCAAAGATAAACATCTCTCTAAGGGTCACAACCCTTCTTCTTCTATCCAAATTTGTTACAGTCTTAATGGCATACCTTATGGATTGAACATGCTAGGAAACCTCCCTAAATAAGGAACTATGCTTCTATTCTAATTTCTTTAAAACAAATCACATCCACCCATAGCAAAAAATACAACTCGTTCCTCCATAAGAGACTCAGCCTAGCTCATATGCATCCATAGATTCTGGTCATTTCTTTGACTGAATCTTGAACTAAACTTTAAAGCCCTATGACCCTCAAACTACGATTACCTCAGTCAATATTACACCTGTGACTACCTTTGTTCTGACCCTAAATTCTAGTGCATACCCTCCTCCATTTGTGTTGGTCTTTATCATAGACCTTGCAACCTAGTAACCACCACAATGTAGGGTCTTAACCCTCTCTACTATTTCAAAATTTGATGTGGACTTCACACAGAAACACCACTAAAATCACATGCCCCAATTCTCATGAGTCACCTCTCTTGAGCTTTATCTTCCCTAAGAGAACCAACAATATTACATCCTACTTCCTATCTCGAACCCATTAAGGTATGTGACATTCGTATAAACCCTCACATGATGATCTTACTCTTGGTGGATGATCATGGCCTCCCTTTAGCAACACTTACTCATCCCTCTAACTCGACCTACTTTAGGACTACATCTCTCCTTGCCTCCTTGATAAAATGAGCCCCTTCTCCCTTGATGTTATTGCCTTCATACCTAGGCCTCCTTAAATAGATTTTCCTAGCTAGGCCTCTTAAGAACGCTCTAGAACTTACAAAATTTATTTACATATACCTTAGTAAATGTTATTTTTATGTTTAATTTTCTTTTAGATTTTAAACCTCAACTCGGGTCCAAAGCCCCTTCGTTTGGGTTATTTTCACACAAAATATTTTGTGGTCAAACTCACACAAACCCATCTCACTAGTCTTGTGGAGTACCTCCCAAGCTACAAAATTCAACAACATAGTCTCGTTGTAGTAATCGTAACTTGGTCAAGCTCCTATAGTCAAGCGAAGAGTTGGTTGGGTTCCCAAGTTGAAAATTAAGTAAGGGTAGTTGTCAGGGCATGATAACTAGGAAGGGTTAGGGCATACCAAGGAATGAAAAGGCATGCTAACACATGCTGAACAATGTCAATGCATGTTGAGGAGTGTTAAGGAGTGTTGAGGCATCACAAGCGAGAACTAGGTCAAAATGCATGGAAATGAACAAATAAGAGTGTGTTCTAGGGAGTGTCAGTGAATTCAAGTGTTCCAAGGATGAAGTGTGTTAGAAAAAGTTCATAATAGGATTTGTAAGAGGCTAGCGTATGATCGCGATAAGGGTCTCGACAAAGAAATTTTAAACAAAGGGAGACTTTATGTTAGGCACAACACTATTTTTCCTTTATCTATTATTTTTAAATGACATGTGGCACACTTTGGCCAAATTCTCATGTTTTAAACTATTTTAGACAATTCCATATTGTACATTGTTGTGTATAATTTTTGGGGAACTCAGCTTGTGTTGACCTATATATTGTGTGTCTTGTGTATCTTGTGGTTCTTGAAAACTCTCAATTGATGCTCTACTATTTATATGAATTGGACATACATTTGAAATATTGCCTATGTAAGCTATGTTGCTTAGTTGTTTCATGGCCATGGCTAGATGTGATCGTTGTCTTGGTAAGTTCTTAAGTGGGAAAATTTCAGCTTGGACATGACTAGAATAAGATGAGGTACAGGAATTTCTTAGGTGAACAAGGAACAATATACTTGTAGTAGGTGCAATTGATCAAGTTGTTACGGCTGAAGCAAACCAATGTCACATGAACTAGAGTAGCTAAGGACTTGATTGGGTTCCCAAGTCGTGAAAAAATGTAAGGCTATTCATGAGGGCATGAGTGCCAAGGCATGCTAGGGAATGCTAACATGTGCAAGATAGTTCGAAGGAATTCCAAATATGCTAATATGTGTCAAGTGCTATGCCATGCCAAGATCTGCAATGGTGTGACAATACATGTCAGGGACTATCAAGGTAACAAAAAGGAGAAACAAGTTAAAATAAAAGTAAATTAACACATCATAGGGTTAATAAGTGATCAGGAGATCATGTCCAAGTTATAAAAAATTCTCAAAAATTAAAGTGCTCAGAAGTGGTTGCAATTTGAATGATCGAAAATGTCTCGTCGCTGTGATTCTAGCACTGTGAACGGTTCTCAAAACCGAGGTCATATGTAGAAGTTATTGAGGTTTGAAATCGTCCAATAAACTCCAAAAATGAGATGACCAAGTTTGACTTTTCAAATTTGGAAAATTTTTAAAAGGAATATTCCAAAGAATATTCTGCAAAATATTCCCTGGAGGGCGAATTATTTGATGACAAGTGGTAGTTGTTGATTTGAGGCTAGTTTGAATTTATTTGTTGGTGGCCAATCACGTGCTACCACGTGGTAGGTCCGAAGGCCGCCACATGGCCCCAGGCCATGGAGAAGTGGGCTTATTTAAAATATTTTCTAGCTCGCAAGGTTTGAAACCTGGACCTCCTTCGCACAAGTCACACGCATTACCGTTGTGCCATACGTATAAGACTTAACCAAATAGTTTGGAAAGTAATTTAATGTTTGAATTATGGTTGGGCGGAAAACTTAAGGGACTAGCCCCTTAGGGCTAGCCCGACCCTCCAAGTTACCAAGAGCAGTCACCAGGTGCTATTTCAATGGTGGAAATTTTCATTAATGAAGTTTAATTAATTATTAAATGTGGTTTAACCACTAATCATGGCATTAGCGCTTAAAATGTGCTTAACCTTAAAACCATCTTATCCACTCATTAAGACGCACTTAAGTTAAGGCTATTCACATATTAAGCTGGCAGCGGATTTGGCGGAGATGCTATTTTTGGTTTTTTAACTAGCAGTTCTTCCACTTTTAGTGGGGTTTTCGGGGGACATTGGGCAGTTTTCTTGGAGAAGCCATAACTCTCTCATTATTGAACCAAATTGAGTGCAAAAATAGTCAATTTTGGGTCTCTTCAACATTCTGAGTAGTTTGGAATAGGTTTCAAGTGGAACAGAGGTTATCTTCAGTAGTTTTATCTTTGAGGAAGATCAAGGAGCCATCAAGGCCATCATGGAGAAGGCATTGTATTGGGCATTATTTATCAGTTTTATGTAAATGAATAGTCCTCTTTGGCTATTTCACATCTTCTGAATTTTATTTTACAGATATTTTTTCCTATTAAGGCTTATTTTCACTTGTACTTTCATTTTGAGAAAATTAATACAAGAGGGACATACCATTTAGGAGGCTTGGACCAGCAGATGTAGCCTAGGAGGGGTGAACTGCTCAACAAATAGTTGAGTAATGTGCTTTTTTGAAGTTTATTTTCTATTCTTTTATGTTTTACAATGATAAACAGTTAAAATAATTAATCAATCCTCTCACAAAAACCTATTAAACAAAGCCATAACTAATTGTTTAACCTGCAATTTAAGGAGAACCTTTTGCACACATTATTATATTTGTTTGGATACTTTGCATGGTGTAACAAATACTTCCATTACGGATCAAGTTGGTATCGGAGCTCAGGTTGAGCATTAGGTTAAGCTAGAGTATTTTCTTTGTTTAAAATTTGTGCAAAAGGATTTGTTTAATATTTGCATAACGACTCTTGCAAGCTGTGCAGAGCGAGGTTGGTCGCTTGATTGACAGAGAAAAATATTGTTTGTATTACTGGAAAGGTATTAAAACAGTGTAAAAGATTGACTGTTTTATTGTTTGCAAACTAACAGTTGTTTGAAGTTTGTTAGAGGTGAAGGGATAGCTACTGATTAGCTAAGTCTTGGAGAGGAAAAAAAGGAAGAAAGGGTTGAAGGCTTCTTCCTTACCCCAAAGTACCTAAAGGTCACCCTTGGAACACAAACCCTCTTGAAGATTGTTTGTTAAGAAGTTCTTGGAATTTGTTTTTTGTTTGGCTACTTGAATAAGAGTCTGTCTCTACAGCCATTTGGTTTAAAAAAAATCTTATCATTTGTTTAGAAAGCTTTGTGAGATTTTTTTTTTAAGTTCCTTTTGTTCATTGACATCATAATGACAACTTCTACAAGTGAGGTTTCCTCCTTCACAATATTCTTCGATGAAGATATGAAGCGTGACTTTATTATATTGAAGGACATGGTGCAGATTATGTTTGAAGATAGAAGAGAAAGCACTAAACTTCGTGAGAAAATGTTTGCCATGAAGGAAGAGAAGGAAGAAATTCTTCAAATATTGCATGATATGGAGATGCAACTCCATCAAGCTCAAGAATATTTGACCAAGAACATGTGTGAGGAAGAGGTAATCCATTCTAATTTGTCTTCAGTTTCCTCTTTAGAAAGATGTGTTGGTTCTTTCGAAAAGCATACGAGAGGTATAGGGTCTAAGTTAATGATTAAAATGGGCAATGAAGGCAAGGGTTTAGAAAAGCATGCACAAGGAATGGTTGAACCTATTTTGGTTGAGGAACAACCCAAGAATCATGGTCTTAGTTATGTGTAGTTTAATGGCGAAGACCTCAAAGCCATGAAGGCATGTGAGGCTACTTCAAAGAGAAGTTTTGTTCCAAGTTATAATATGAAAATATGTCAAATTTGTTTCAAATATGATTTCCATTGCTTTAAGCCTTTGTTGCAGCAAGAATATGGTAGACATGCAGCTTATGGCAAGCATACGAGTTCAAACATTTTTCAAGACAAGAACGATGATGTTAGTCTGCAAATGAAAGCTGGAGCCTCTACTAGTTCATCTCCTCATGAAGGCAAAAAGGATGAACATGCAAAGCAGCAGAAGAGGTATAAATCTTCCCATGATCAATTTGATTATTTTTCTACAAAGCATGATAATTTTGCATGCTTAAATAGAAGAAATATTTGTTGTACATATTGTGGTCAATTTAACCATGATGTTTCAAGATGCTGGATGAGGAAGAAGGCATACAAGAATCAGATGAAGCAAAGACAACTTTCAAAGAAGGTGCATAATACTTGCACATATTTCAAAAAGAGGGGACATGTTGTCTCCCATTGTTGGACTTTGCATCCAACTAGTCATCCCAAGCACATGCAGTAAGAGTACAGAAAGATTGGTGAAGGTGGAACCAAGGATTCCATTATTGATGTGAAAACAGAAGTTTCACATGAAGAAGAGTTGCAGCAGCAAAATTCGCCATGGAAGTGACTTGCTAAGAAGTGGATATAATTCTTAGCACAGTAAGACCTACTCATTTTGTACATATGCAAATTTTGGTTGTATGCATGTATTTTATGCTATAATCTCTCGTTTGTTTGAGCCACCTTGGATCATTGATCAAGGCAGCGATGTTCAGTTTCCTTCTACAAATTTCTCATCAAAAATTTTCTAAGTGAGTGCACGAAAGACAGTTCTCGACAGGAGGACAAGTGCATCGAGGAAGGGAAGTGTGAATTGCTTTCTAGGTGTGGTTCAAAGTCACTAGCCATGCAAGGAAAGTTTTTGGAGGCTGAAGAGAAAAGGGTGTTGTACTCTCATTTACTGTACAGATCAATTTCAGTAGTCCAGAGATATTTTGGGGTCCAAAAGCTTCCCAGTGGGGAGGTGTGATCAAGAGATCATGTCCAAGTTATAAAAAATGCTCAAAAATGAAAGTTCTCAGAAGTGGTTGCAATATGAACGACTAGAAAATTCTCATCGTTGTGATTCTGGTGCCGTGAACGGTTCTCAAAACCGAGGTCGTATGCAGAAGTTATTGAGGTTTGAAATCGTCTAGTAAAATCCAAAAATGAGCTGACAAAGTTTCACTTTTCAAATTTGGAAAATTTTGAAAAGGAATATTCCTTGAAGGGCGAATTATTTGATGACAAGTGGCAGTTGCTGATTTGAGGCTAGTTTGACTTTATTTTTTGGTGGCCAATCACGCACTGCCATGTGGCAGGACTGAAGGCCACCACGTGGCCCCAAACTGTGGAGAAGTGGGCTTATTTAAAATATTTTGTAGCTCATAAGGTTTGAAACCTGGACCTCCTTCGCATAGGCTGCACGCATTACTGTTGTGCCATACGTATAAGACTTAACGATATAGTTTGGAAAGTTAATTTAATGTTTGAATTATGGTTGGGCAGAAAACTTAAGGGGCTAGACCCTTAGGGCTAGCCCGACCCTCCAAGTTACCAAGAGCAGCGACCAGGTGCTATTTCAATGGCAGAAATTTTTATTAATGAAGTTTAATTAATTATTAAACATGGTTTAACCACTAATCATGGCATTAGCGCTTAAAATTTGCTTAACCTTAAAACCATCTTATCCGCTCATTAAGACACACTTAGGTTAAGGCTAATCACGGATTAAGCTGGTAGCGTATTTGGCGGAGTGCATCCAAGTTGGCGGAGATGCTATTTTTAGCTTTTTAACTAGTAGTTCTTCCACTTTTAATGGGGTTTTGGGGGGACATTAGGCAGTTTTCTTGGAGAAGCCATAACTCTCTCATTATTGAACCAAATTGAGTGAAAAAATAGTCAATTTTGGGTCTCTTTGACATTATAAGAAGTTTGGAACAGGTTTCAGGTGGAACAGAGGTGATATTCAGTAGTTTTAGCTCTAGGGAAGATCAAGAAGCCATTAGGGCCATCATGGAGAAGGTAGTGTATTGGGAATCCTTTATCAGTTTTATGTAAATGAATAGTCCTCTCTGGCTATTTCATATCTTCTGAAGCTAATTTTACAGATATTTTTGCCTATTAAGGCTTATTTTCACTTGTAATTTCATTTTGAGCAAATTAATACAAGAGGGACATGCCATTTGGGAGACTTGGACCAGCAGATGTAGCCTAGGAGGGGTGAAATGCTCAAAAAATAGCTGAGTAATGTGCTTTTTTGAAGTTTATTTTCTGTTCTTTTATGTTGTACAATTATAAACAGTTAAAATACTTAATCAATCCTCTCACAGAAACATTTTAAACAAAGCCAGAACTAATTGTTTAACCTGTAATTGAAGGAGAACCTTTTGCACACATTATTATATCTGTTTGGATACTCTGCATAGCGTAACAAATACTTCCATTACAGATCAATAAGTCATCAATTTACATTTTCCAAGAGGGGAATGATATGCATGCTAACACTAGGTGGAAATGAGTCTCAAGTGCCAAGTGTTAGTGCATTCTAAGTGCCAAATCATCCTCTATTACTTCTCTTATACTTTCCACTAACTAATCTCAGATAAATTTAATATTAAACCATGCCAAAGCATACCGAGGCATCTTAATGAATGCTAGGCATGATAATGAAAATGGCCTCTTTAGGACTACATATCTATTCTCCCCATTGATCAAATGAGTTACTTCTCACTTGATGTTATTTCCTTCATCATAAGGACTCCTTGAATAGTTTTTCTTAGACCTCTTAGGAACCCTCTAGAACTTACGGGTTTTATCCACTTCTACCTTAGGAAATATTAATTTTCCTTTTTAATTTTATTTTATATTTTAAACCCCATCTTGGGTCCAAAATCCCTTTGCTTGGCTTCTAATCCCACAAAGCCTTTCATGACCAAAATCAAACAAATCCATCTCACTAGGCTTGTGGAGTACCTCCCAAGCTACACAATTCAACAACATAGTCTAGTTGTAGTAACTATAACTTGGTCAAGCTCTTGTAGTCAAGCGAGGGCTTGGTTGGGTTCCCAAGTTGAAAATTAAGTAAGGGCATTTTTTAGGGCATGATAGAATATAGGGAGGGTCATGTCATGCAAAGGAATGAAAAGGAATTTTTGGTGCCATTTCATGACTCATCCTTTCACCTAAAAACTTCATTTTATCCATCATATTTTCTCATTTAACCTTCATAAATCTCTCATATTCCTTTGAAACTCATTAACGTAATGCCATTATTATTATTTTCGCATTGGAATTGATTTTAGAAATTTTTGTGTTAAAATTAGGATTTTTCAGAAAATTATAAGTTTTCGTAACTTCCTGTAATGGCTTCACGTTTTGAGACGTTGCATGATAGGTTGGCCAAATTGAGGACTAAGGGTCTATTCCTGAATGTACAAGGATGGTGAAATATCTATCCACTTCCAGATTCAAAGTCCATAGGTGTTTGGTCAACGTTGGTCAACTTCAACTATTTCAGCAGAAAATCTTAAGCAATTAATGAACAGATTTGATATTTTGCTTGTAAAAAGGGATCTGAACTAATTCAACTCCTTTGGGAAGTTAGTTGGGATTTTGAGGAACACAAATAGCCTCTTCTTGTTATGTAATTCGATGATAAATAGTTAGAATAAAAACATTGAAGGACTACACTACATGAGACATTATATGACAAACTTCAAAACTTGATTTATGTAATTGACTTTTAGACTTTAATACAGAGATTTAGTTATCTATGTTGTTACATTCAGTATTATTCTTCATCTGAGTTATCTTAAGGTGTGCTTGAAATGTGTGGAGGGCCCCCATTACAGAGTTGGTACACTTTCTTGTGTTTTTCGTTTACATTTGCATAATAAAATTTGATAGACATTTCCATTTAATTCTTGTGCTGCAAGTTTATGAATCAGAATTGTCAATTGAAACTAGTGTCTTTTGTGAAAGATCTTTGTAAAAAGATTCAATTGATATCAGTCTTCTAATTGAGAATTGTGTTTATTATTTCATGTTTCAAAACTTAAGTTTATCATTTCTGCTTAATGATCATGGTTGTAATTGTAGAGCTAAACTTGTAGTCTAATGACTAAACCTTGTAAAAGGACTTAGCTATTGGTTGATTTCAAGATTATTTACCTTGCTTTCTGTTTTTAATGATTGTGATTGATAAGTGTGTTGATTTAAGACTCGGAAGAGGTTCTATGAATTGAGTCCTTGTAAAAGAACTAGAGAATCTCGGACAAACAATAGAACTCTGTTTTTAGGAGATTAGATTTGTTTTGTTTAAGAATGTGTTCAAATGTGGAAGGAGACAAGTAACAACCTCTTGTAAAAGAGTATTGAATCCTATTACACCAAACCCTCATTTAGGAGACCAAATCATTCTAGATCTATATATTTTAGATAAGTACCTCGAAGTGTACCTACTCGGATTCATAGGAAATTGAAGTCTAATCTAAAATAGTAGATTGGACCAAACATTTTGGCGCCATTGCTGGGGAGGTGCAACTAGAATGATTTTTCTTTAAGAAAAAACTAAAAAAAACAAAAACATAGATTTATTTTCAATTCTTTATTTTTTTAAGCCATGATTCCTTATGTCTATACATAGGGATGAAAAAGGCAGATTTCTATAAACCCCCCATCCAAAAACTAACCCACCATTGGGAGCAGAAACTTTAGGGAAGGTTGAATTTACAACACTAGTTGGAAAAGTTACTGTAGAAGAACTTGAGGAAAAAAAAAAATCAGGCCAAAGACTTACTATTATTGAAAGACAAGTCCTATTAGCTTATGAAGCAAAGAGAAAACATATACCTGAATCTTCTATAGTAAAACAGAGTGGTAAAAGAACCCAACAACCTCTCCTTGAACAAATGGACCCTGAAAAGCCTCAAGAGGAAGAGAAATTAGAAGAACAACATACCAAAATGGCTGAGGAAGGAGGAGAATCAACAAGAGGACCTACTGCAGAACAAATAAGAGAATATGAGAGACAACAGGAGGAAAGGAGAAGACAAAGAGAACTTGAACAAAAACAAAGAGATGATGTAAATCGAAACCCAAGAGAGGAAGAGGAGTCAACATTTAAATTTCTCATTCAAGAAGAACTCGATGATGAAGAAATTAAAATGAAAAATATACCCCCGTCTGTATTACCAAATTTTTATGGCATGGCATTTGAAGGCCCTAATTCATTTTTATTTGAATTTGATATAGTATGTCGAACCTATGGGTATACATATGATGCACACAAACTTAGACTCTTTCCTGCCACATTAAAAGCATCAGCACTTAGGTGGTTTATGGGATTAGGTGAACACGCAGTAACTGATTGGAATGGTATGAGGAAAATCTTCTTGAAAAAGTATCAACCTTACTGTCAATCAAAAGATTCCAAAGATGAAATTTTTAAAATGAATCAACAAGAAGATGAAACCTTAAAAGAATACTTGGAAAGATTTGTTTATTATCTGCAAAAATCAAAGCATAGAACCATGTCTATTGATATTATTCGAACAATATTCCTAAAAGGCATCCGAGGAGAATATTTAGATGACCTTAACCTAATGGGTAAAGGTGATATCTCTCATTTACCCTTTGATGAGCTTGCAGACTTGTGTGAAAAGTATTCTAGAAGTAAAGCAAGGAATGGAAAAAGAACTATGACATCTAAAGCCACTAAATCTACCACAAGTGTTACAAGAGCTAAAATAGGCAACCTATTTGAAGACTTTAAAACAAACCTATTAAGTACCTTGGGAAATCAAATAGATATGCTAAAAACAAAGAAGAAACAAGAAGAAGAAGACCAATTGATGGCTATGTTTTGTCCAAAATGTAGGGAAAAAAAAAACATGCTTTAAAGGAATGTCCTTTAGAAAGTGTTCAAGTTTGTGCATTTTGTATAGAAAATCATGATATTTTTAATTGTTCTAAGATGAAGGTTTTGCAAAATTACAATTTGAAAGCTAATGCAGAAATGGAGAATTTATATCTCATGGGAGCTAGAAGACCATGGCAAATGAGACCTCCACGTATGTTTCAAACTCCAAATTTACAATTTCCTGCACATTATCAAATGCCTATTCAAAATTTTTGGAACATTCCTATGCCTTGGAAAAATTGGTCTAATCAGCAGTAGCAATCTTATCCACAACAAGGATGGAGAGGATATTCATATCCTCAACAACAAATTCCTTCATAATATCCTCAGCCATATCAGCAATACCCTCAACAACCAGTTGTTTATCAACTGCAAAATCCTCAACAAACAACAACTGCTCCTCCACCAATAAATTCACCACCATTACAACTACCTTCTAACCAGCCTCCTAGACCTACTCAAATACCTACTCAACCTGTATCTAACCCAAATAATGGAGTAGACAGACCAACATATAGTGTAGATGAGGGAACATCTTACCCAATTCTACCTCTGCAAAACATTGAGCTTAGGTCTGGTCGAACTCTCCAAACAGAACCTCCAGCAGCTACAAAGAAAAAAGAAAACAATAATGATGAACATAAACTTCTAATTCAAAACAAACAAGATGATGAAATTCAAAACAAACAAATGCAAACCATGCATCCACCTCCATTTCCTGAGAGATTAATCCAAGCAAAATTACCAATGCCTTTACCTCAATTTGATGTTCTAGATGAATTAAGGAATGTCTATGTGAAAATTCCATTACTTTAGGCAATAAAAGACATTCCAATTTACACCAAAGCTATTAAAGAATTATGTCTTAAAAATCCTGCAAAGAAAAGATTTGATTCACAAACCATTCATGTCATTGGAAATTTAGCTGGCCTCATGTCAAATGTTATTTCAATGGAGAAGCATGTTGACCCCGGTATCCCTAGAGTTACCACAATCATTAAAAAATTCCCATTCCAAATACCTTGATTGATCTTGGAGCTGCCATCAATGTGATGACACTGGAAACAATGAAAACATTACAGCTCACAGACTTACAATTAACACCAATTATCCTGGAATTAGCTGATAGATCCAAAGTCATTCCCGAAGGGATATTGGAAGACATAATTGTCTCAGTAGACTCTTGGGAGTATCCAGTAGATTTTCTAGTACTCCAGCCAAATTCCAATTTAGGAGGACATCCTATCATACTTGGCAGGCCATGGTTGGCAACTGTTGATGCATTTATTGGGTGTAGATCAGGCAACATGACCATTTCCAAAGGGATAGAAAGAAAACAACTTACCTTATACCCATCAGCACAATCTCTAGCAATAGCTCATAACCTATGGCTTGATGACATATATAATGACAAAGAAGAAGTTCACTCTGTTTTGAGCATTAACCAAATCTATGATTTTGAAGAAGATAACAATGAATATTTGGTGGAATTGTTTATTTCTCAACTTGATGTTTCAGAGGAATTAAGAAATGAACAATATAGTGCTGCAGATCAACTACTAGCAGAATTTTTTAGGAAACTTGTACCATCCATTCTCTACAAACATTGTTTGAAGACATTTTTCCTATTCATTCCATGACAAATACTCAAAGAAAAACCATAGAGATTAGTCCAGGAAAAACATTAAACATTGGAACACTCCTAGACTCATATCAGGAAAAAAATTTGATTGAATTATGGACAAAAATCAAAAGGCATTTGCTTTGGACTATACTGATATGCAAGGAATTCACCCAGAAACTTGCACTCAACACATTTACACAAACACTAATATAAGACCAGTGAGGCAGCCACAAAGAAGGATGAACCCTATGCTTCAGGAAATTGTAAGAGATGAATTGAAAAAGTTACTGAAGGTCAATTTCATTTACCCCATCTTTGATAGCCAGTGGGTATCTCCATTAGTGATAGTACCCAAGAAAAATGGTAAGTCGAGAATCTTTGTTCATTACAGAGAACTCAATAAAGCAACCCTTAAAGACTATTTTCCATTGCCATTTATTGACCAAGTTTTGGACACATTTGCTAGGAAATCATCATTTTCCTTCCTTGATGGTTTCAGTGGTTATAATCAGATCAGAATAGCCTTAGAGGATCAGGATAAAACAACTTTTACTTGCCCCTGGGGCACATATGCTTACAGTGTTTTACCATTCGGATTGTGTAATGCTCCAACAACATTTCAGAGAGTAGTATTAGCTATTTTTGCTGATCTAGTTCATGATTGTGTTGAAGTATATATGGATGACTTTTCAGTATATGGTAACTCTTTTGATCATTCATTGCAAAACCTTGATAAAGTTCTGAAAAGATGTGTAGAAGCCAATTTATCCCTAAGTAATGAAAAATGTTATATGATGTTAAATGAAGGGGTAGTATTGGGCCATTATGTTTCTTCAGAAGGAATCAAAGTAGATCAATCAAAAATCCAAAGTATTGTTAATTTTCCAATACTAAAAACTCAAAAAGATGTGAGAAGCTTTCTTGGTTATGCAAGTTATTACAGGAGATTTATTGAACACTTTAGTAAGATAGCTTTAACTTTGTTTAAGATTCTGGCAAAAGATGTATCTTTCAATTGGAATGATAATTGTTAAAAAACTTTTGAAAAACTTAAAGAGAAATTATCCACTACTCCAGTTCTAAAAGGACCTAATTGGAATTTACCTTTCCACATCACCATTGATGCATCTCATACAGCAATAGGTGCTTCATTAGGACAAAAAGAAGAATCTTTACATTATGCCATTTATTTCATCAGTAAGAATCTGACACCTGCAAAACTCAACTACACAGTAACTAAGGAAATGCTTACAATTACACATGCTGTGAACAAATTTCGTCATTACATAACTGGTTATGAAGTCTTTATTCATACTGATCACTCTTCCATTAGGTACTTAATGAATAAACCTATAACTAATGGTAGAGTTACCAGATGGTTACTATTATTACATGAATTTAATGTTACAGTGCTGGACAGACCAGGTAAAGAAAACCAGGTGGCAGACTTCTTTTCTAGACTCCAGAATCCAGGTGAAGTTGTTCCAGTTGAAGATTATTTTCCTGATGAACATTTATTTGCAATTTCAATATTGAATCCATGGTATGTTGATTTAGCTAATTATCTCTCAACAGGAAAGATACCTCCATCCTTCAGTTCAAAGGAGAAGAAAAGACTAATCAAGAAAAGTGTCAGATACTCATGGGTTAATGGAGACTTGTTTTATACTAGTTATGATATGATTATTAGGAGATGCATAAGAGATGATGAAATTCTTGATATATTAAAATCTTTCCATGATGAACCTTGTGGTGGCCATTTTGCAGCTAAAAGAATAGAATTCAAAATCCTCAGTCTTGGTTATTATTGGCCATAAATTTTCAAACATTCAAAGAAATATGTAAGAATTTGTGATAGTTTCCAATGCATGGGCAGACCAACTGCCTCAAATCAGATGCCACTACAACCTCAAGTACATCTAGAGCCATTTGAAAAATGGGCTCTAGATTTTTTTGAACCCATTAATCCACCTTGTAAGGGTAAAAATTACATCTTAGTATGTACTGACTATGTAACTAAATGGGTTGAAGCAAAGGCACTTATTAGGGCAACTGATCAAACAGTGGTCAATTTCCTTTTTGAATAAATATTTGTCAGATATGGAGTGCCTAGAGAAATAGTAACATACCAAGGTATCCAATTTACTTCAAGATTGGTTTAGGACATCACTGAAAAGTACAAAATCAAGCATATAAGGAGCACACCTTACCATCCACAGGCTAATGGCCAGGTGGAGTCTACAAACAAAACTCTAGAAGGAATAATCACCAAAACATTGGCAATGAATAAAAAGGACTAGGAGGATAAAGTCAAGGATGCTCTCTGGGCTTATAGAATCACATGGAAAGATACAACAGGGTTTACACCTTATCATCTGGTGTATGGTAAAGAGTTAATGTTGCCTATTGAGTTTCAAATACACACTTACAATTTGGCTACAGATTTAGACATTGATCTTAATGAGGCTCAAAAAGAAAGGATCATGCAATTGAATCAATTGGATGAAATGAGACAGCGGGCATTAGAAAGAAAAATACTTATGAAAAACAAAGGAAACAATGGCATGACACACATATCAAGAAGAAACAATTTCAAGAAGGTGACTGGGCTTTACTGTTTGATTCCAAATTTAAAGATTATAAGGCCAAGTTTACAACACACTGGATGGGCCTTTATGAAATTGTTCAGGTCTTTGAAAATGGATCAGTAAAACTTAGCACCATTGACCAATATGGAAGAACATTTATAGTAAATGGACATAGGCTGAAGCTTTATCACAAGCCTATAAGCAAAGAATATTTCATTCAGACAATGACACAGCAGAATGAAGTTGAGATAGTACAGCAATCAGCTGTGATATCTTTAACATAGTTATTTCTATTTTTCTTCAAAAAAAAAAAAAAAAAAAAAAAAAATTAAAAATAATAATAATAATCAAAACAATATAAAAAAAAATCAAAACAAAATAAAAGTTTAGATGTGAAAACCAAACTCTGGCACAATATAAACTAGAATTCTTACAGGAAAACCAAGAAATTGGCCGGTAAGAATTCATTTTTTTTCATTTATATCAAACTCATTTGCTCTTGCCAATTCTAAATAATGACTTGAGGACAAGTCAATGAATAAGTCGGGGAGAATGAAAAAGTGAATTTTTCATATTTTCTTTCATCTCCTCATTTCCAGAATTTCAATAAGCAAGGGATTTGTTTTATTTAATTGATTGATTGTTCAAAGAAGGAGTTGTTCTAATTCAAATCAGCAGAGGGACCTGTGCATCATAAAAATATTATCAAAGTTCTACAAAGAAATGGCAGAGGGACCTGTTCAAGCAGATTACATAAGTTCAAAAGCTGCATCAACATGTTGGAAAAATCAAATAAGGCTGCATCAACATGTCTACAAAACCAAGCAAGTCAGAGGATGCATCAACATGTCTCCAAAACCAAGCAAGTCAAAGGCTGCATCATCATGTCTGCAAGATTAAACAAGTCAGATTTCAACAAGAAATATCAGAGGGACCTGTTGCATGCTCATTTCCAGAGAGGGACCTATTTAGAAGACTACATCATACCTGCACAAAGTCAACCAGTCAAAGGGAGATTACAAAAGAAGAACTAGTAAATGATTGTAAGAATTCTTGTTTTAATACTTAAATTTCTATGTTAATTTCAATTTTAAAATAATTAATTTATGGATAATTATTGACATCAGTTTCAGAAAATCCTCATATAACCTATACTCCTATGCCACTACTCTTAAAAAATAATAGCCTACATTCTATCTATACTCCCTTAACCCCTCTTACAATCTTAATTTTAAACCTCAAACACATTCTGCATGAACTAAAGCTTCCTAACCCCTCAAACCTATAACCTATCTCTATACTTCCTTAAAACCCTTTTAAAACCTTAATTTTAAAACTTCAAATCTATAAGCCTATTCCGCATGAACTGATAGCCAGTACAAACGGTCTATAAGGCCTCTTCGCGGCCTTATCAGACATTATAATTGAGACATTTGTATGAAGACCACCATTGTAACAATCTCGTCCTCCACAGCCATTTCATTCTGTCTCGTCCTCCGCAGCCATTTAATTCCTTCCTCTGAAACCACAACCACATCAACATCATTCCATGATACACAGGCGTAGACTTAGAGGTTTTTCATGCAAAAAAGGTCGGTGTAATTTAAACTTTTTAAAACAAAAGGAGTTTCCAGTTCATTGCATAGGAGAAAGGGTTCTACCGAGATAATTGTTTGAAGTCAGCTCGCTGTCGGGATACACTGCTCAGACAAAGGAGAAAATATAGTAACCAGTGCATATTTAATACGTGGAGGTCAGCTCAGAAAACTCCAAGAAGAACGCAACATCCTCAAACCAGGTAAATGATTAAATACCCTAGGTAAATTTTGTTTTTAAAAAAGACAGATCATAAGGAACAGGGTGTTATAACAAATGAATTTTATGGCAAATAAGGCAGAACCAGAGAAGTTTGATAGTTTGAAAATAAATATTGTGTTAAAATTTTAAGAGATAAATAGTGGCTGACATTTTTAGAGAAATTTAATGGACATAAAGAAGAAATTACTAGGAAATTTGCTTCTTCCTTTAATGGAGAAAGAGCCACAGTAGGAAACCTTTCATTCAGGGTTTCAGAGGATACCATTGCTCAAACCATAGGCATCAGTCTAGAGGGTGAAAAATATTTCAAAACTAAGCAATTTAAGGAGAAATCATGGACACAGTTTGTATCTAGATCTAGAGTATCCTCGGTTAGTTGGAAAATTGGAGTTTCCAGAAGTTGGTTTGTTCATCCTTGGGATGAAATGATTTATGTACTTCAAAAAATTATTACATGTGAAGGCAGATATAGCATAGTATATCTTTATCACATCAAAATTTTGTTGCGTCTAAAGGGAGAATGTACTATAAGCCTTCCATATTCTCTTCTACAAAGTTTGACTAAAATGTCTAAAACCATACAGAAACAAAGAATTAATATGGATAGAAGCCTATATCACTTCGGATTGGTGAAAATTTTGATTGATTTTGAACTACAAAAGACAGGGATGTCATGGAAGAGATTTTTGATCTCTAATGAAATTAAAATTGATGAAGAACAGAAAGAGAAAGAGGTTACAAAATTGATGGTTGATATAATTGAGATAGATGATGAAACTCCAGAGTATAGACCAAACACCTTTGCTCTACCTAGCAGCAGTATAAGAACAAGGAAAATGAGAAGAGAGGAAGCTAAGAAATCTGAAAAGGATAAAATTTTCACCACTTATACAAGGAAATATAGAAGGACTAAAGGCAATATAGTACAGGATAGTGATAACCTATAGCAAGCCCAGGAAGATAATACACAAGAACTAGAAATCAAAAACAAGGAGGAAGAACCAAAGGAGCAAAAACTCTCAAACAAAAAGCAGAAGCAATTAGAAAGGTAAATTCAAGATTTGCAACAAGATCTTATGGAATCAGAAATGTTGGAAAGAGTTGTGAAAAGAGAGAATGAGGCACTGAGAATACAAAGTAATAAAATTCAAGATGAAAATGAAAATTAAAGAGAAAAGTAAAAAAACTCAAAACCAACAAAATTGAAATTTGTAGATGGGCTAGCAAATGGTATAGGCAGAAGAAAGCTATCAAGGTAAAATACCAAATCTTGAAGACTGAATATCAAACTCAGATGAACATGGATGTTTTACTACAGGCAGCAGAAGCAGCAAGCAAAGAAGTCTAACAGTTTAGCATGAGGACATGCAAAGTCTTGTGTTTGGGGGAGATGTTGGTACCATTTCATGACTCATCCTTTCACCTAAAAACTTCATTAATTCCATCATATTTTCTCATTTAAACTTCATAAATCTCTCATATTCCATTAAAACTCATTAATGTAATGCCATTATTATTATTATTGCATTGGAATTGATTTTAGGAATTTTTGTGTTAAAATTAGGATTTTTCAGAAAATTACAAGTTTTCGTAACTTCCTGTAATGGCTTCACATTTTGACACGTTGCATGATAGGTTGGCCAAATAGAGGACTGAGGGTCTATTCCTAAATGTACAAGGATGGTGAAATATATATCCACTTCCAGATTCGAAGTCCATAGGTGGTTGGTCAACGTTGGTCAACTTCAGCTATTTCAGCAGAAAATCTTAAGCAATTAATGAACATATTTGATATTTTGCTTGTAAAAAGGGATCTGAACCAATTCGACTCCTTTAGAAATTTAGTTAGGATTTTGAGGAATACAAATAGCCTCTTCTTGTTATGTAATTTGATGATAAATAGTTAGAAGGAAAACATTGAAGGACTACACTACATGAGACATTATATGACAAAATTCAAAACTTGATTTATGTAATTGACTTTCAGACTTTAATACAGAGATTCAGTTATCTATGTTGTTACATTCAATAATCCTCTTCATCTAAGTTATCTTAAGGTGTGCTTGCAACATGTGGAGGGCCCCCACTATAGAGCTGGTACACTTTCTTGTGTTTTTCGTTTAATTTGCATAATCAGATCTGATAGACATTTCCATTTAATTCTTGTGCTACAAGTTTATGAATCAGAATTTTCAATTGAAGCCAGTGTCTTTTGTGAAAGATGTTTGTAAAAAGATTCAATTGATATCAGTCTTCGAATTGAGAATTGTGTTTATTATTTCATGTTTCAAAAATTAAGTTTATCATTTCTGCTTAATGATCATGGTTGTAGTCTAATGACTGAACCTTGTAAAAGGACTTAGCTATTGGTTGATTTCAAGATTATTTACCTTTCTTTCTATTTTGAATGATTGTGATTGATAAGTGTGTTGATTTAAGACTTGGAAGAGGTTCTATGAATTGAGTCCTTGTAAAAGAACTAGAGAATCTCGGACAAACAATAGAACTCTGTTTTTAGGAGATTAGATTTGTTTTGTTTAAGAAGGTATTCAAGTGTGGAAGGAGATAAGGAACAACCTCTTGTAAAATATTATTTAATCCTATTACACCAAACCCTTATTTATGAGACCAAATCATTCTAGATCTATATATTTTAGATAAGTACCTCTAAGTGTACCTACTCGGATTGATAGGAAATTGAAGCCTAATCTAAACTAGCAGATTGGACCAAACAGGCATGCTAATACATGTTGGACAATGTCCATGCATGCTAAACTAGAGTGTTAGGAAGTTTCGGGGCATATCAAGGGATAACTAGGTCAAAATGCATGGAGAGGAACAAATAAGAGTGTGTTCCAGGGAGTGTTAGTGAATTCAAGTGTGCTAAGGATGAAGTGTGTTAGGAGAAGTTTATAATAGAATTTATAGGAGGCAAGCCCACGATTGTTATAAGGGGCTCGACATGGTAGTTTTAGACAAAGGGAGATCACTTTGTGCTAGGGACAACATTGTTTTGCCTTTAGTTATTTTTTTTATATGAGATGTGGCACACTTTAGCTACATGAATGTTTTAAACTATTTTCGATCATTGCATATTATACATTGTTGTGTATAAGTTTTGGGGCACTCAGCTTATGTCAGCTTATATCTTGTGTGCCTTGTGAATCTCGTGGTTCTTACAAACTCTCAGTTAATGTTCTATTGTTTATATGAACTGAACATACATGTGAAATATTGCCTGTGTAAGCTATGTTGCTTAGTTGTTTTATGGCCATGGCTAGGTCATGTGATCCTTGTCTTGGTAAATATTTAAGTGGGACAAGTTGAGCTTGGACATGAGTGGCATAAGATGAGTTATAGGCAGTTCTTAGGTGAACAAGGCACAATCTAATTTTAGTAGGTGAAATTGATCAGGTTGTTGCGGTTGAAGCAGGTCAATGTTTTCAAATGAACTGTAGTAGACAAGGACTTGATTGGGTTCCCAAGTCGTGAAAAAATTTAAAGGCTAACTATGAGGACATGAGTGTCAAGGCGTGCTAGGGAATGCTAACATGTGCCAGATAGTGCGAAGGCATGTCAAACATGATAAGATGTGTGAAGTGATAAGGCATGCCAAGATGTGCAAGGGTGTGTCAATGCATGCCAGGGACTGTCAAGGACACAAAAGGGAGAAACAATTTAAACTACAAGGAAATGAACACATAAGAGGGCTAATGAGTCATCAATTACCTTTTCTAAGAGGGGCATTCTAGGCACACCAACACTAGGCGCCAATAGGTGCCAAGTGCAAAGTCTTAGTGCATTCTAAGTGCCAAGTCCTCCTTTGTTGCTTCTCATCTACTTTCCAAAAATTGATCTCAAATAAATTTAATATTAAACCATTCCAAATCATACCAAGGCATCTCAATGTGTTCCATACATGCTAAGACTTTCCAAGCACCAATATGTGTCAGGGAGTGTTATGCATGCTATCAAGTGGAATGGCATGTTGAAGAATGCTAAGGTGTGCTAGAGAGTTCTAATGCATGTTTAGGAGTGTTAAGGAATACTAGGAAAAAAACATTAAGGTATCACTAGGTCAAAATTCATGGAAGTTAATGAATATGAGGAACGTCTGCCAGGGACTAGTGTTAATGAGTGTTAGTTGTCAGGCCAAGGAGGGAGTGACAAGGTATGCTAAGCATTGGTAAGGCATGCTAGGGAATATCAAGGCATGTAAAGAAGTGCAAAAGTTTTCTAGGGAGTTCCAGGGTGTGCTAATTATATGTTCCAAATAGTGCCAAGATATGCCAATACATGTGAGGTGCTTAGGATGTGCAGTGTGCCAGGGCATGTCAATATGTGTCAAGAAGTTTCAAAGAAACAAAAGGAAGAACCAAGCTAAAATGTAAGTAAATGAACACATAATGGGTCAATAAGTCAAGACTTTATCTTTTTCAAAAGGGGCATGCTAGTCACACTAATAATATGTCCCAATACATGTCAAGTGGCATTGTGTGCCAAGTGCTAATATATGTCAATGCATTCAACCAAGGTGTTCCAGGGCATGCTAGGGACTACATGCATGCCAACACATGCTAGGAGAGTTCCATGTTGTGCTAGCACATGCCACCATGTGCTTTGGTGTCAGTTTCATGAAAATATGTTCTAGGTACTGTTGTGTAACCAGCTCCAAAAATAGAAGAAAATAGATATCAACGCCTTAGAAATGAGCCACTTCGAGGGGGAAACCTCCAATACATTACATAAATGAAAAATTCTTGGATGATACAAATGAACAAAACCTCATTCTATATATAGGAGTCCATGGGGCCACAATATAATCCTAGTGGGGCCACAATGTAATCCTAGCCGACCTAACAATAATAATGTAAGGGCACAATAATAACAATATGGGGTTATAGGGGTACAACAATAACAATAAGGGGGGCTACACTAACATAATAAGGGACTACACTATTAATATAGGGACTTAACATGCCCCTCTCCTTCAAACAAGTGTTGTCCTCAACGCTTGATTATTTCTTGATACTTCTGTATAAAATTCTCATCCTCCCATGTGGAATCTTTTATAGGAAAGTTCTTCCACTTTCTGAGATACTCTGAAATTGATCGTACTTGTCGAGTTCTTGTTTTTGTGACCGCTTCAGAACTTCTTTTGATGTGATGTTGATATTCCTGTTGTTTCATTAGATTCTGCACCAAAGTTAGGTTATCCTTTGAGAGTTGGAGAACTTGTTGTTGATGCTCGATGTCATCTTCCACTAATTTATCATCCATATTAGCTATTATTTTATCCTTAAAACCATCCAAATTAGCCTCCATTTCTTCTTTTAAACCATCTATGTCATCTTTGGTTGCTCTTCGTAAGATCAAAATTTGTTGCACTTGGTACCGTAATTTTGATATCTCATACTGCAATTCTTCCACTTCCTGCATCATAGTATAAATTTCTGAGGGCTTAATGGGTGTTGAATTATTTTTACGAGGCATTTCAGAACTCAATACTTAAATATATGCTCAATAGGCCCTTGGAATCACTTCAAACTGATTTTTCAAACAAGATTTATGCAATTCGAGAAAAACAATACACACCTTTTACTTTCTTTTGAGGAGCTTGATATTGGAATTGGATTATATCTGTGATTGTGACTCTTCAATATCTGAAATTCAGCAATGAAATAGCCCTCTGAATTCTCTTTTGAATGCCACAGGTCTAACCTGATTTGGATTCTCCAAGACAAAGTTGTGTCCAATCTCCCACAATGACCTAATTATGGACTGGTTCAGTAGAGCGAACTTGTACGAATTTCCACATGTCGCTGTTTCATCTTTTGTCTCTGAAATTGATAGCCAAGAAACTACAGTCTGTGTACTTGCGACCACTTTTTACAGCACTCCAATCCGATGCCTAGAGAGAGAGTTATTGTACTTTTCCACGATCGCCTCTTTGAGATGAAATTCAAGAGCTGAAAAAACACCTTTAAGATCATATCTCAAAAAATATTATAGATAGCTAAAATTACAGTGAATTTCCTGGGATTTCAACCTTTCATACAAATTTCAGATTCTGAACCTTCATAGAAAAATGATTATAACGAAATTCCCGATGACCTAGAGAAACTGAGAACTGAAAAATACCTAACCACGAGATGATATCTCCAAAACATTGTGAACAAAGCTCGAAATTTTAGACAATCTTCCTGGTTACAGCCCATTACCCTAAAAACCCCAAACAAAAGCTCGTAGAAAAAAAGTTATAGCGAAAATTCCACGATGACCTGTTTGGAGCAGCGAAACCCTAGAATCCGAAGCTCTGATACCAAATGTTGTGTAACCAGCTCCAAAAATAGAAGAAAAGAGATATCAACGCCTTAGAAATAAGCCACTTCGAGGGGGAAACCTCCAATACATTACATAAATGAACAATTCTTGGATGATACAAATGAACAAAACCTCCTTATATATATAGGAGTCCATGGGGCCATAATATAATCCTAGTGGGGCCACAATGTAATCCTAGCCGACCTAACAATAATAATGTAAGGGCACAATAATAACAATATGGGGGTTACAGGGGTACAACAATAACAATAAGTGGGGCTACACTAACATAATAATGGACTACACTATTAATATAGGGACTTAACAGGTACAAAGATGTTCCAAGACATGCGAGGTGCTAAGAAATGTTAGTGTGTGACAAAGCATTAATTTAAGGTGTGCCCGGATTGTTGAGGAGTGTTAGGTATTTCTCATTAATAGAATTGTCATAGCTTGATTATGTATTAAATAATATATTTCCTACACACACTAGTGGAACTTTATCTAAAGCGAATTTGATAGATAATATACTTAATATATATGAAGCATGTGTTGACTCATAGGAAAACTCTATTGGACTAGTGATTACTTGAGGGAAATGATACACACTAATTACTTCTTAAAAATTTGACTGATTATAGCCACTATGGCAATATCATAAAAAATACTCCAATATAATGGCCTTAAATCGTTACCTTTTGAAATAAAAAATATTAACATGCATATAGCATCATCAAAAACTCATTGGAATGATCAATGGTGACGAACATTTTTTACCGTCACCAAAAGCAACAAAAAGAGCATTGGTGAGGGTAATTAAAAGTTCATCACTAGAAGTGTCACCAAAGAGAGAATTAGTGATGGGCCTTTAACGACCCTCACCAAAAGTGTCATTGAAAATGGCTTTGGTGACAAACCTTAAAGGACCATCACTATATACACTTACAGTGACGATTTTTAGAGGATCGTCACCATATGTGACATTGGTGACGAACCTTAAAGGTCCATCACAAGCATGACCCTCACCAATGTCCTTTATTCTTGTAGTGGCATATACGTAGTGCATAGAAAGATGACTGCCATACTATCCTTTTGGACCATGCTACTTCATTCCCATCAAAAAACCTGGAGCTACATCAACAATCAACCCCTACACGGAAAACACTTTCTTCCATCCCAAAAAATAACCTTCTCACTGTCTAGAAACATTTTAGGTTCATACCCTTGTGAGATGTTACCTAGTAAGGTGCAGCCCTATCATTCCAGCAACTCTTGAAGCCTATAGAGACATGCTTCACTCGTCCACAGTTCTAGGTAAGTTGGGCATTATGAATGCTTGCTTTGAAAGAAAAGTTCAAATTCCTTTCAGTATTCGAGCAAAACCAAAGTTACCATATATAATTACCAAAATGAAAAAATTCTTGGCAGAGAAAGAGAGGTCTCAGTTTAACGGTTTAAAAAATAAATTAAAATAAAATCCAATCTTGAATATGCAACAAAAAGGGAATTCACCTACAGGTAAAATGACAAACAATATGGAAATCGTAAATATTTTCAAGTGTCTCAGTCCAAAATATTTTAAAGCTTTCCCAATTAGGCATGCATTTTTCAGGTGTGGTGGAATCCTTTGTCAACGGGGACTTCAGCCACTGCTGTGGCTCTTGTTTCATTTAACATTGAAACTATTTCCAATTTGAACTTTTTTTTCCATCAACAATGAAAATATCCCTAATTTAAACTCAAGTTATAAAATCTTCAGCTATATAAGGACTCAATGTTGATCATTACTTTTGAGGTTTGAACAAAACAAGGAGAACACTCGGCATTTTACCAGGAACTCCGAGGGTAATACTGTATCCATTGATAGTTGTCTAGTTACGAGTTGGATACCTTCTGGTGATAGAATTTTAGATGTATATCTGAAATAGACTTGGCATTCCGTATGGTTTTTACTATTTGATGTTTTCAAAGCATGATTACATATTAGGGTAATTATGTGAATTGTTTTTTTTTAAGCATATTTGTATAGTTGCATATCATACACGTTGTATGACTATGAATTTCTATAGTAAGATGTATGGTGGTTGGGTGGGAAAATAGAATTATTTTGTAATTTGGGATATATTTTTAGAGAAATTTGTAAATAATATGTTTACAAAATGTGTTTTTGTTTTTTTTTTTAAACATATATTTAAATTATATTATTTGTATATGTTGTTTATGGGTAGTTTAATTCAATTTACAAAATAACAATATAGCTTTTTTTGAGATTCTAAGTTAAAATCTTCTCATCAATCAAACAAACAAATATATAAATATATTAAAGTTTAAAAAATTATTATTATTATTGATATTAAATTTAATTTTACTTTATTAAAATTTAATATTACAATATTTTTAATATCAATATTTTTCATAATTTATTTATTTATAAAAATAAAATAAAATAAAAAAATAATTTATCTTTGAAAATAAAAAATAAGGATGTGTATATAATAGTATCAAAGTAAGCTTACTTTGATATCATAGTATCAAAGTAAGCTTAATCCTCGCCAGAGAAAATAGTGAATAAAGAAAACAAAGAGGTAGGATAGCAAAGCAAAGCATTTCAGAATGAGGTTACAGACCAGAACGAGATTGGAAACCAATGTTGATTTTCATGAAGGTGTTGGTTTATCACTGATATACCAACCCCATTTGTGGATATAACTACTGTATTCGAATTTAGCCAGTTGGAGCTATTGTCCTATGGAGTATATTCGAGCAGTAATGTTTTTTCATGTTCAAGTATTAGGGGTTGAAGGTATTTCAAAGTTCAACAACCGTCTTATCCAAATATTAAATAAAGGAGTAAGCTATAATGCGACTTTTTAGAAAGCCGACAAATGGATTTTTCACTTTTTCCGGTTGATGTGACATTCCCTACAGTTCTCTCACCCGACGCCAGAGTTCTGTCTCTCGTCGTTGTTAGTTCACCGTGCTATGCCCTCCTCATTTTCCGGTACCTGTAGCATGTCATTCATGGATGAAATTTGGACCATCATGGATGAAATTTGAATTTTAAAATTGTCGCCTTTTACCATAAATCTGTTTTGAATTTGAATGGAACAGCGGGTAGAGGCTCCATTCAGCTTCCATAAACAACCAGAGACTACATCATGCCAACATTTGCGCTGGATCATTCACAAATACTGCGATTAACTAGAGAAGAATTAACAAATACATAGGCGTTTGCTCCGCTGCCAGTATGTCAGTAAGCTAGGGTTTTGACATTGCTCACCAGAATAAATATCTAGACATGTTAATTAGTTTACTTGATTCCATTTTCATTTACTCAGCGGCTGCACTCTAAAGTCATTATAGATGTGATGTGGTCAACTGGTGCGCTGCTCTTTCCAACAACTCTTTGTTCAACTCACTAGATCACATCTCTATGTTGACCACATTTATGCACATATTGAGAGATGTTGACCACATTTATGCACATATTGAGATGTTGGCTCTATCAAAACATGGCCTGAATGCTTCATCTAGTTATATTCTTTTCCATCGGATGGAGGACAATGTGGCTACAGATGCTGGTATTTTTAACATAGAATAACCAGTTCTATTTTGGTAGTTTTTTAACATAGAATAATCATTTCTATTTTGGTAGATTTTTGGCAATTTTTGGTGTTGTTATGAGACTTTGGGAACTTTAATTTTCGCTAGCTCTCCTCGATCCTATTTTTTGTTTCCGTAGATGGATTATATAGTGTGATGGCAATTATGGAATCAATCTAGGTATATCATAACACACGTACTGGTCTTTTATTTTAATAAAAACCAAGCTTTTTTTTTCTTCTAAAATATGCTTCACACTTGCAGTCTGACTTCAACAAGGTCAAAAATCCATGTGAATCGTCCCCAATCTCTGAATTGATATGATTTTTATGCAGCTTATGGATCAGATTGGACAAATTAGGCGTTTGGGGTTTATCCGGGTGTCAATGACAAATTATCTCCAGAAGAACCGGGATTTTCTCCCAGTTGGCACAACAATCCACCGAAATATTGTAAGAAAAACTAATTGGGGTTGTTAGGAGAAAAACCCACATTTTAGATTTATGAAATTCGCCCTCAATCGACCTGAATCAATGCCTGGAAATCGCAACCTAACTACAATTATTTTTTGGTTATTTTTTAATTATTTTATTGATTTTTAAAATTTTTAAAAATTCAGGTTCAGGTATAATTTCGCACATGCATCGGGTATTTGGTACTTGGGCGACTCATATACGATGATGGTTGAATTCATCACCAAGAAACATGGGGATAAGTCTTGGTTCCTGATGCATTGGTTAAGTGGTAATATGTGTTTGATGGTGATGGTTTGATATGATATGTATTCCTTGGGCTTGAATTGGGGTTCCAAAACAATTTTGTAAATAAAATATAATATTTAAATTAACTATTTTATTTATATATAAAAAGTTAACTATTTAATTTATATATAAAAAGTGAAACTTATAATACTATATATACAAATTGTTTAATATTTCTTACCATTCATTAATTGAAATAAAAATGTCAATTATTTTTATTTTTCTTTTAGAATATTGTTTTTTATTTTATATATATATATATATATATATATATATATATATATATATATATATATATATATATTAATTATTCATTTAATAAAATATGTATACATATACTTCACTAATATAAGTTAATATACACATATTTACAATGAAGATTATCAAGACAATTCGAAGTCATAGAAAAATCAACAAACCACCACGTGGAAAGTGCTTAAAACCAAACCTCCAAGGCCAACTATTAATGATTGAAGCATGAGAGCAAGACATGACCAAAACCCAATCCCAGAAGAGGCAAAAAGTACGATAACGAGGATGGGGGGGGAAAACCATCAACCACATTAGGGCTCATAGTTGATCAAAGAAAGAAAGTGTTTATAAAGACATACAATATGTGATAAGTATGGAGGACTGCTACATAATCAAATATTTTGTAATGAATCTTTACACTTTCAAATTCGCATGTTATAAAGTCATAGCCCATTCATAAATTGTTTGCAATAACCCAAAGAAGCATAATCGTGATATTGTAGTGAAAATGTAGTCGATGAAATCAAGCAGGCAATAAAATTCAGTCACTCAAATACCTTGAAGTCTGTAATCCACCAATAAAAACTTGGCCATTAAGCCCATTCCAATAAAATCCAAACAAGAGGGAGACATAGTAAAAATTTCTAGGAGGGGCCCATTATTTTTCTATGAGAAATCAGGGGAGTAGTTTGGTATACCAACATCAGTGACTAACTGGGTGAACCAAATATCTATGGTTTAATAATTTGAAACCTATAGATATAAAATAATCAATATAAGATGTTGTGTTATGTTGCCACTCAAATAGCCCAACAAGTTTCATCTCTGATTTGTATGAACAATAATTAGAAATTTGTAACCCGCCAAAATCATTTCCATCATAGTTCAAAAACTAGATAAAATATAAAACCAAATACGAAAATACGACCAAGTAAATCATAGTATAATATTAACTTTAATACCACAGGCATGGTCGTTGTTGCCAACAAGCACTTATAGCCTTGGCAGGGATGCCTTTTAACCAAATTAAATGCTTGTGTCTCTTCTATTAGATATATATTCAAATTCATTTAAAAGCATTTATTTTAGTTTATAAATTAACTGAAGACCACTATCATGGCTTGGTAACCAACTAATGACAGTGTCATAAGCATTAACAAAAGACGATAAAGTTGGCCTGTGATGAGACCCCTTGTCTTTCAGTTGAACAACTTAAAGTCATTACCCTGGCTTAGTGACAAGATAATGGTAATGTCTCTTTCGTTAATACCCATGATCATGGTAGATTAGCTCATAATGAGACCTCCTCTCCCTCAATTAATCCTTTTACATGTTAAAATAAACTTTGACTATGATTAACCTTTCATAGGTTACTTAATAGGTGGGGAGGAAAATCTACTCCTTAAGAGAAAGGGATGGCGTGAAAAAATTTTAGTGACTAATCTTTATTGGTCGATCTTGCTACCATAAATTCTAATCTAAAGAAACCATCATGTAATAGCATTTAAAATAATGGTGGAAATATTAATACAAACATCAAGAATGATGAAATGATAAGTTTGAAAAATCAGAAATTTAACTTATCATGAGGGCTTAGCGTTGACATAAGGAAAACATCTTTATAAAAAATATTCCTTAAAAATAATATTTTTTTAATGGATAATAGAGAATAAATCATGTACCCAATATTCATGCCAAATAGAATTGAAAAAATTCAAAATATACCCCCATCAAACCAAGGAGAGAAGGACCGGAGAAACCTACAAATGGGAAGGAAAAGTAAAAACAAAATCAAAATCATAAAAAATAGGACAAAAAAAAAAATCATCCACTAATGTAGTGGTCATAACGCAAGCCAAAAATGAATACAATAGGGATAATACAAATCTTAAAAGGTCACATGTTTACTCTCTTAAAGTTTTATTCCTTTTATAAAAATATACATGGATTTAAAAATTAGACATTGTGTAAGATGTTTAATGATTTTACCAATTATTACACTTACTTTTATTAATTTCATTTAGAAACACAGCGAGTATGATCTTACCATTGTTACAAAATTTTGCAAAATATGAATCCTCAAGCCAATGTGATATCCTGTCATGGAACTGAAAATGAAATTCATTGCTTGAGTAAATAAATTTTGCAAATGACAAGTATATATTTTGAGGATTCACTAGGAAAATGAAAATACTGGTTTGATCCTTTGATCCAGGAGGATCGTACAGGTCCAAGTACAAGTGGCTTAAGTACAAAGGCTCAAAAATAAAAGTGCCTGAAATGTGGCAAACTTAGTGTGAAAGTGAACATCTCGTTTTTCTGATTCCAACATCGCAAACGACACTCAATTCCGAGTTCGTATGGAGAAGTTAGAAGCAGTCAAAGTTTCGGGTTGACAGGGGCGACATGGGAGGTTAAGGAGGACACAATTTGAACGAAATATGGCCAGCTCTAGCCAGATTCTGGGAAAATTTGTGGGACCGTTAAAATCACTCCTACGATCAAAATTGAAATTTTTAAAAATGACTTGGTTTGTTATAAGAATAAAAAATAATTTAAAAAAAAGGGGTGGCAGGCCACCAACCCCGTCATCGCATCGCACGGTCATAACAATAAAAAAATAATATTTATGGGCCAGCAGGCCATGACCCTGCCGAACCCCACAAAGCTCCCCATCAAATACCATAAACATAAAAAACATTTAAAATTTGGGGTAGGCAACGGTCATGACCCCGCTGCCCAACAACCCGAGGCCAATAACGGGTGGCACTAACGGTTGTGACCCCATGGCCCGAACCCACTCTCCATATAAGTATTGTGTGCCGACGGAGTTATGGGGCGGGCCGCCCAATGCAGGTCCAGCCCCCAAAACCTACTATTAGAAACATATGCAGCGACTATTTTAAAAAATATGCGCAAGGTTATAAAACAATACGCCTTTTTGCCCGACCCCCTCCCTCATAGTTAGGATCTCAATCAACTCAGCCAACGACGGACTTGGTGAAGTCTGCCCGTCTTTTGATATATAAACATGCATTTAAGAAGTGCGCCCAGGAAGACCTGGAGCGACATGCTTACCAAGGTAGAGTGGAACCCTAAGCACCTTGCAGGAGGGGGGCGGAACCATGAACTGAGCTCATTTCCAGAGGGCCCAAATTTGTCCAGCATCAGAATCGGGAAAATTTTATATGGATTTTGCACCTCTTGGCGACACGAGTTCAACGATGTTCTATGTTTCTTCATCAGAGGTCTCCAATTTTCGAGCACTTTCAGCTATGGAGGTATAAGGGTGTAATTTTGCATTGATGCTTGTACTTTCATTTTATTTGCCACTTAATGAAATATGGCCTCCCCACTGATTGAGCAGGGCCTGGATACGTAGTCCCTCCTAGACGAACTCTGATACCAATTTCTTATCTTCTTTGCATGATTTTATGTGCTTCTCTCTTTTTATGTTCATGCCTTTTAAGTTTCATGGTTAAGATGCAATTTTACATGTGATTCTTTAATCCATCTCAAAGAAAAATATTTTGGATCAAGTGGTAACAGAGCAGGTCTTTATAGATGTGAATTTCATGTTTGTATGCTAACTAGAAATAGGCTACGAAGAGGCGAAGGGAAACTAAAGTCTTTTGATCCCAAAGCGGGACGTGCGCATCGAAGAAGAAACATGGATGACGACGTTAGAAATGAGGAGGAGCTAAAATTCCACAAGACATTCTACACCATGGCAGATCGGGTTGAGAAGTTGTTCTCAAGGCTTGAGAAACTAGTGAAATTAGGGGATAATGCTTCAAAAGGACGAGGTTCATCACATGGATATGATGGATGAGATTTGCCTCCTTCTCCTTCCATGAGTGAAAGCTCTTCTTTCTCTTCTCACGATCATCATAGGAATTCAGGAAATGCATCTAAGAAACCTTTCTTTAAACTAGATGTCAAATTTTATCTTCCCATGTATAATGGTGAAAGTAATGCAGAAAAGCTTAAAAAATAGGTTAGGCAGATTTAAGTCTACTGCAGGATTCAACAGATCAAGGAGGACGAGGCAAAGATCCAGTTGGCTTCTCTTCGACTAAACGACACTGCTCTTGGTTGGTGGGAGAGAAAACTGTGAGGTAGCCATAATTTGGGTAACCTTCTCTCTTCATGGTCAAATTTTGTCTCCACGTTGAGAAACCAATTTTACCCTTTTGGTTATAAGCAAAAGGAATTAATGGAATGGCAACACCTAAGGCAAAGCAGAGGTCAAAATGTACAGGACTTCACTGCAGAATTTAGAAAACAAGCATTAAATTTGGGCATTCCATTAGATTCACCAGAGGTTGTAACTAAGTATATTGTTTCTCTGCATAATTACATAAGACATTCATTATTATTGTTTGAGCCTCCTACCATTGATGATGCTAGTGTGAAAGCCATGCATCTACAAAGTCGGGTAATGCATGAACAAATTGACCACCCAAAAAGAACTACAACAACCAAGAGAAGGGGAGCAAAGCCCTCTTGTACACATTGTGATAAGGAGGGACATGACAGGGAAATTTGTTGGAAACTACACCTTGAGTTGAAACCTGAGAGGAATGACAAAAAGGGGAAGCAGAAGACCGCTACCACCGTGCAGCAAAACCAAGATTCTGAATCAGAGGAAGATGAGAAGGTCACAGCTGCAGGATTTGCACAAGGTAGACCAATTGACCTGAGGTATGATTCCAGAGATGAAATGAAGCTTGCAGCCTTTGGGATCACAACAGGAGGACCCATAGAATTGGGTTCTGATTTAGGCAATGAAACAAAAATTTCAACAGACATGGTACCAAAGATGGAAAGGACACTCCCCACGGCAGGGCTCCAAGAACTTGAGGAGATAAACCGAAGCATCCAAGCAAAGAATACTGAGCTAAGGAGGCTCCTACAGGAAGCGAAGGAAGAAAAACAAAGCTTACTACACTAGTTACAAGCTAAGGATGAGGCCTTGGAAAAGTTATGACATAGCCAACCTGAGGTAAAAAAAAACCCTTCAATTTCATGTACTTTTCATGATGATGATTTTGCTGCTTTTGAAAAACATACTACAGTGATCGGATCTAAACTGCTGAATAAAATGGGGTATCAAGGAAAGGGCCTCAACATCAATGGCCAAGGAATCATAATCCCCATCGAAGTCGATGAATTTTTGCGTCATGCAGGACTCAGATACACCAGGAAGGAAGTGGGAGACATCTCTAACACAGCTAGTGACCAGCCATCAATAGATGATGAAATCACTTCCTCACAATACAGCAATAGTGAGGGTGCCATGAACACTTATCGGAGGAACACCAGGAGAAGGTGTTCCAAGATGACACAGAAAGTATGGAGGAAGAAGAATCATCACAACCAGGATGGAAACCTGCATGTTAAACATGTCGGGACCAAAAACCACCCATGAAGATTCAAACCCTCGAAGCTATTCCACAAAAAAATCCACCACAGGGAAATGAATAATTTACTTTATTAAGTAAAATATGGTTTTTTTAGAGGTATTAGTGTTATGGCCACAGTTGTAAATCATGCATTGCAAATAACTATAAAAGTGATGATGTGTTCCCATCACTTCGAAATGCAACAATGATGTTTTTGGCCTTTTCTTATGAATAGTTGAGGTATTGGTTTCTATTATGTAATCCTTTCCCAATGAGTGCATGCTATAAACTCATGGCAAGTGGAGGTTTGTTGATTCATGTGTGGTTTTTACATCGTTTCAAATGTTGTACCAGACTTGCGCGCAGGCGATTAGAAGTGTGGTTTTGGATGGAAAAATAGTGTGCTGAGTGTGTTAATGATTTTGGTGGTCCAAAAGTTCCTCAGTGGGGAGGAATGATCGAGGAGGATCGTACAGGTCCAAGTACAAGTGGCTTAAGTACAAAGGCTCAAAAATCAAAGTGTCAGAAATGTGGCAAACTTAGTGTCAAGTTGAAGATCTCGTCTTGCTGATTCCAACTGTGCAAACGAAACTCAATTCTGAGTTCGTATGGAGAAGTTAGAAGCAGTCAAAGTTCTGGGTTGACTAGGGTGACATGGCAGGTTAAGGAGGACACAATTTGAACGAAATCTAGCTACCGAATTCCGGCCGGATTCCAGGCGAATTTGTGGGACCATTAAAATCACTCCTATGGTAAAAATCAGAATTTTTAAAAATGACTTGGTTTGTTATAAGAATTAAAAAGAAAGGGGTGGCAGGCCACCAACCCCGCCACCCCACCGCATGGTCATAACAATAAAAAAAAAATATTTATTTATGGGCCATCGAGCCATGACCCCCGCCGGACCCCACGGAGCTCCCCACCGAATACCATAAACATAATAAACATTTAAAATTGGGGGTGGGCAGCGGTCATGACCCCGTCGCCCAACCACTCAAGGCCAATAATGGGTGGGGCCAACGGTTGTGACCCCGCGGCCCCAACCCACTCTCCATATAAGTATTGTGTGTTGGCAGAGTTATGGGACAGGCCGCCCGATGCAGGTCCGACCCCCCCAACCTACTATTAAAAACATATACAACGGTTATTTTAAAAAAATGTGTGCAGGATTATAAAACAATATACCTTTTTATGGAGGGGATGGGGTTTGACCGCCCGACCCCCCTCCCTCATACTTAGGATCTCAACCAACTCAGCGAATGACAGACTTGGTGAAGTCCGCCCGCCTTTTGATATATAAACCAACATTTTAGAAGTGCGCCCAGGCAGACCTGGAGTGGCACATTTACCAAGGTAGAGTGGAACCCTGAGCGCCTTGCAGGAGGGGGGTGGAACAAGGAACTGAGCTTATTTCCAGAGGGCCTTGATTTGTTCGGCGTCAGAATCAGACAAATTTGATATGGATTTTGCACCTCTCGGTGACAAATTTTATATGGATTCTGCACATTGATACTTGTACTTTCATTTTATTTTCCACTTAATGAAAGACGGCCTCCCCACTGAATAAGCAGGGCTCGGAGACATAGTCCCTCCTGGACGAACTCCGATATCAATTTCTTGTCTTTTTTCCATGATTTTATGTGCTTCTCTCTTCTTATGTTCACGCCTTTTAAGTTTCATGGTTAAGATGCAATTTTACATGTAATTCTTTAATCCATCTCAAAGCAAAAGATTTGGATCATCCTTCCCATTAATTAAATCAAATGATTCAAAAATAGATGATGAAGGATAAAAATCAGATTGAACCAAAATGTGATTAGGGAGTGTAATACCTTCACATTCAACCAGAGCAAGTGTACAATCAGACATTATAGGAATCACACACACACACACACACACACACACACACACACATATTCCTTTGGGTGGTTGAAAATAAGGTGGATCATTTTCGATTTTACAAGCATCATGTCAATGATAGCATCACCAAAAGTTGTCATATCATAAGGATCAACATGTAGTGAAACCATGTAACATAGATTAAAATATTGTACACCAACATCTGTAAATAGATCGGGATATAAAGAATAAAAAGAATTGGAGATGAGGAAATGAAAAGGTTTCCTTGAATCATGATAGTTGAAATCAGAAAAAATTTCATGGGGCACCTCTTCACTCAACTTATCATGTTGATTATGATTAGATGATGGATCATGATACATTAAATGATCATTAAGAATTTCTTCTCATATGTTCAATAAGTCATCATTAGAGGAAATTTTAGCCTAAAAGTGCCCATGAAAATTTCACATAGTTTCCATGTCATAATATGTAAACCAATAAAAATCCTTTAAATCTAAAAAGAGGTACATGTAAATATTTTGGAGGGAAAACAAGAAAAACTACTTTTTTTTAATTGTATTTTTGTCTTATATCCTGATAATTTTACTTAAATTTCAAATGTAGACACTCGTTGGATGTAGAATTAAATTCCACATCCAATGAGTACCCATCATGTATACTTTTGAGAATACCCACAGTGATAAAAATTGAAGATAATTTTAAAAAGTGTATTCAATTTTTCAATTTTTATCAATGTGAGTCTTCTCAAAAGTATGCATGATGGGTACTCGTTGGATGCAGAATTTAATTATGCATCATGAATGTCTACACTTGAAATTTGAGTAAACCTATAAGGAGATAAGCCAAAAATAGAATTAAAAAAAATAGTTTTCTTCTTTTCCCTCCAAAATTCATAACCCTTATTTTATTATTTTAACTATTATTTTATTATTTTTCCTTAGGAGGCCACTTTTAAGCTAAAATTTCCTCTAATGAAGATTGAAGAACAACCTCATGGCAAGCATATAGTCTTTCTTTAGAATAAAATGTGATTTATTGATCTAGATTTATAGCCTTATTTTCAAAAGGAAATTCAACATTTATAACCTATTCTATTTTAATATTAGAAAAATCATTATTAATATGTTCATCAAAAGTTGAATCTAAGAACATATTAGACTGAAAATCAGATACATATTGATCAGAAATGAGGAATTTTTCCACTATATTAGTAATAGAATATTGTTCAAGAGAGAGGCTAATTTGATTAGAGTTGTTCTTGACCAATTTTACCTCTTTTACTTGTTCAATATAACTTTGGGATTGGAAAATTTCAAACGGATCCATCTGAATTTGTGAGAAAGACTCATGTTGCAATTTGGTATTATGATATTTATCTAGATTTCTAAATGCAATCAAATCTATATCAAAGAAAGGGGGACAAGCATCAAAAAAAGCATCTAATATGGGAGATAAATAACAAAGATGAAATTTCATAAGAACATCAATAACTTTATCTGCAAATCTCCTTGAAGATAAATTATCTGCAATTAGTAACACCCTTAATGCCTCATACATATTATATTGATCATAGGTTTCAAAGCATCTAAAAATTATTCAACAAACTAAAACCAATTAAAGATAGAATATGGTGGAAAAATTTTGAACCATTCCTTGATTCTTCCCCTGAATGTGAAAGAAAATAACTTACAAAAAACATTTATATCAATAATATTATATTTGATACATTCACACAAAAATTTATCTAAATATTTTAATGCAGGTATACTTCCCTCAGCGTCGAAACGAAATTTTGACAAGTGATAATTTGTCTCGTGAGGAATGTCTGGAAATACCAAGCTAAATTTATCCTCACACATAGAGATTTGGGTAAGAGACATTAATTAATAACACAATAAAAATACAGATGCTAGATAGGTTAACTTGTCTCCTAACCTATCTTCAAACACATGTGAGATGACATAATGAAGGGTTAAAAATATGGAATTATAAAGGTTATGTTTTAAATGACCTAACCAATTAAACCTTCTTTTTTGTAGGCCCTCCTTCTAGCACCATTTTGTTGATGTGGGCTTTGACATGCTTATGTCAACAAAAGAGAAACGACCCAGACCAAATTTGTTCACACAACCTCGGTTGTTTGGGATGGTAATTCTCGATGGGTTTAAAGGCTTTGTTGGCCTTACGCCTCTTCATATCAAAAAAGGAAAATACAAGGGAATCCTGCAATTATCCTAAATTCATGCAATAGCATATATTAGATGAGAATGCAACTACTATTTATTCTATACAATTTTACATATGTAAAAAAGGATAATGATGACCAGAAATCGATGTAACTGGTGTTAATGGGAAAATAATGATTTTTCTCCTTGAAAGGAGACTTGGTTTGTTTCTCATGTGAGTATCTAAGAAAATTAAACTCTAAATACAAAAAATATAAACTAAAACTAATTTAAACATAATCCAATAACCATAAACAAACAATTATTGAATCACAAGAAAACAAAAATGAAACAGCTATCCTGCAGGAGGAAAATGATCTAAATTGGTTCAACTTATGTGTTTATGTGAATGATGAGAATACAGATTTAATCTTATGTTAAAATCATCCAAGCTCTTGCATATGAATAAGATGCAAATCATGATCATTGCATAACACTTTTTAAACCTACATAAATTGAATCAATTCACAGTAAATAGATCAGATTATAAAGTAATGGAAATCTTAACAAAGTAATTGCACAAGACTCTCATCATAAAGTTTTAAAGAAATATAAAATCGTCTCACATTGTCCTACAAAAATTAGCAAATACATGCGCCAATTTACTACCTCTAGACATCCTGCCTCCACTACGCAATCCCTAAATGAATGAGATCATGCTTTCCTTGAATGCACCATCCTCATTAGCATCTCCAATGTCTATGTGGTTGCATGAGTGCACCCACTAATGTCACAACTGATAGTCAAAATGTCCCTTTCACATATCTCTCAACTGGGTCTCCACTAGATCTGACATGAATGTAGTTAACAGTAGTAAAATATTCAGTTTCATGTGAGATCATTTCTTGTGAATTAATTAAATAATTAATTCATTGATCTCTCATTAGTGTATGTTTAGTTACAACTAGCACAACTGAGTTTAACTCACTTAACTGAGTTAAACTACTTTACAACTCACATAACTACACATCCAACTTTGTTACAACTTTGAATCACTCAGTTACAACTAAGTCCACTTGCATGTCCCACCAACCAACCTTTGAACTCGAAATTCCTTTAGCTAACCGGTTTGCCACTTCAGTTAACTGATTTCAAGTGCTCCATGAGAATAGATTAATATTTATTGTCCAACTATTATTAAGGGATAATAATAGTCGACGTGCATCTATAAATAGAAATGTGATCTATAAATAGATTTCACACATACATATAAAAATAGAATATCATCTATAAATAGAATTTGCTCACCATCTATAAATAGAATTATGCTATAAATAGAAATTTCTCATATGTTCTAAAAATATACTTACACCTAAAAATAGCCCAAGGCTCCATCCTAGTGTAGGGGCTTAATTTTCACTAGGATCATCATCTTGTTGAATCTCAACAGATATCACCATGGGGTTTTCGTCCCAGGGTCAAAGATGGAACTGACCAAGCCGATACAAAATATCAACATGAAAAATGAATCCAAGATGATCCAAATGCCTTACTCCTCTCCCCTTTTGAAGGTTTGATGAACTCTCTCTCCAATCTTCTAGAATCATTTAGTTTATTATTTTTCTAAAAAAAAAAAAAAAAATGCCATGGGAAAACACCATGAGAAAATACCACTAAAAAATACCGTCCATCAGTAAAAAAATATATTACAAAAACACATCATACATCAGCTTTCTCACAAATTTTATCATCTACTACTAATTCATAGTCATGATTACAAATGATATACCTTCTTTGTAGTCATGATTACAAATGATATACCTTATTTGCATGGATCAATTAAATGGTTTACTATCATTGTATTTAAATTATTTATAATTTTTAGTAGTTTTACTATTGTTTATTTGTTTCATTATTTATGACATAAAACATTTTGTTCATTAGAACATTTTTATTTTAGCTATGAAATTTTGTAACTCAATTTTCATAGTTAAATTATTTTGCACATCCATTAATTTTTTTAGTTAAATCATGTACATGCATATTGTTGTTGATGAATACAAATCCAAGGTATGAAATATGGTTCTAGCTTTAAATAACACTATTATAATGTTTTGAATTATTTCGTTATTTATTAAATAAAGGCTATTAAGTGGCTTGTGAAGTTTTTTTTGGGTAGCAACCATGAAATCACTAATATGTTACAATATGTGTAATTTGTTTTGCAAGTTGTGTAATCAAAATAACTTTTTCTTCATATTTTTATTTGTGTGGGTGTTTTTTTTGTTTCAGTTTCATTTCATAAGTTGATCTCATTATAAATTACTTTCCATTTATTATATTGCATGTTTTATTGCTTTACATTTTTTCCTTTTGGTACGTCCACATAAAACATGTAATGTATTCAAGTGCCTCCTAAAAGCAATATTAACTTAAAATTTGTTTTGGAAGACCACCGCACATTGTGAGATTTTTTTTTGTGGATTTATAGATTTTTGGTATAGTTTTTCTTGGGAATAATACTGGTTGGTTTGGTAGATAAATTCAGATCGAAGAACCTATTGAATTTAAATAAACTATTATTATTATTTATAGATATTTAAAATTACTTTTTAAAGCGAATAGAGATGTCTTGAAAACTAAGGATGTTATAAGCAAATGTTTTAATTTTGTAATGATATTGATCGAGGATTATCAATAATCATTTTTTTTTCTCGAAAGCAAGCAGTGAGACTACCTTTTTATCACCGGAGATATAGAAATTAAATTAAATAGTTAATTTTTTATATATAAATAAAATAGTTAATTTAAATATTATATTTTATTTTAAAAAAATTGTTTTTGAACCCCAATTCAAGCCCAAGGAATACATATCATATCAAACCATCACCATCAAACACATATTACCACTTAACAAACGCATCAAGAACCAAGACTTATCCCCATGTTTCTTGGTGATGAATTCAACCATCATTATATATGAATCGCCCAAGTACCAAATACCCGATGCATGTGCGAAATTATACCTGAACCTGAATTTTTAAAAAAAATTAAAACTCAATAAAATAATTAAAAAATAACCAAAAACTAATTGTAGTTAGGATGCGATTTCCAGGCATTTATTCAGGTCGATTGAGGGCGAATTTCATAAATCTAAAATGTGGGTTTTTCTCCTAATGACCCCAATTAGTTTGTCTTACAAGATTTCGGTGGATTGTTGTGCCAATTGGAAGAAAATCCCAGTTCTTCTGGAGCTAATTTGTCATTGACGCCCGGATAAACCCCAAACGCCTAATTTGCCCAATCTGACCCATAAGCTGCGTAACAATCATCTCAATTCAGAGATTAGGGACGATTCACATGGATTTTTGACCTTGTTGAAGTTAGACTGCCAGTCTGAAGCATATTTTAGAAAAAAAAAAAAAAAACTTGGTTTTTATTAAAATAAAAGACTAGTATATGTATTAGCCGTAGTCTAACTAGCCAGAGGAATCGCCCTGAAAATCATGAAAATTCCGATAAGATTTTCAGAAAATCCGGCAGGAATTTTTCTAAATCCATGTTATAACTATCAAAGTTTAATATTTTGGGTGTCCTACAGGTTTTTGATGGTGCTGAGTCCATTTCCAATGTCAAAATCAAGATTCAAACACTGTTTCTGCAAGATTTTTTAAATTTTTTTGGCCCGGATTCCGGCCAATTTTGACCGTCCGGGCAATTCCTCCGGCTCGTTAGACGACTCCCATGTAATATGATATACCTAGATTGATTCCATAATGGCCATCACACTATATAATCCATCTACGGAAACAAAACATAGGATTGAGGAGAGTCAGCAAAAATTAAAGTTCCCAAAGTATCATAACAACAACCAAAAATTGCCAAAAATCTACGAAAATAGAAATGATTATTCTATTTTAAAAATCTACGAAAATAGAACTGATTATTCTATGTAAGAAATCAACATCTGTAGCCACATTTGTCCTCCATCCGCTGGAAAAGCATATAACTAGATGAAGCATTCAGGCCATGTTTTGATAGAGCCAACAGCTCAATATGTCATAAATGTGGTCAACATAGAGATGCGATCTAGCGAGTTGAGACAGAGAGTTGTTGGAAAGAGCAGCGCACCAGTTGACCACATCACATCTATAATGACTTTAGAGTGCAGTCGCTGAGCAAATGAAAATGGAATCAAGTAAGCTAATTAACATGTCTGGATATTTATTCTAGTGAGCAATGTCAAAACCCTAGCTTACTGACATACTGGCAGCGAAGCGAACGCCTTTGTATTTGTTAATTCTCCTCCAGTTAATCGCAGTATTTGTGAATGATCTAGTGCAAATTTTGGCATGACGTAATCTCTGGTTGTTTATGGAAGCCGAATGGAGCCTCTACCCGCTGTTCCATTCAAATTCAAAACAGATTTCTGGTAAAAGGCAGAAATTTTAATCTGGTCCATGTATCCATACATGATGAATGACATGCTACGGGTACCGGAAAACGAGGAGAGAATAGCGTGGTGAACTAACGGCGACGGGAGACAGAACTCCAGCGTGGGGTGAGAGAACCGCAAGGAATGTCACATCAACCGAAAAAAAGAGAAAAATTCGTTTGTTGGCTTTCTAAAAAGTCACATTATAGCTTACTCCTTAAATAAATATCCAAAATTATGTTTTGAAATATTATTTATGTATATAAGTATCATTTTCCATATTATTTAGTTAAGAAATTAGTTTTGGATATATTTTTTAAACATGCAAAAGAAGACTCAAAATATTAGTTCCAAATATTAAATAAATATCCAAAATTTATTCAGGAATGTTATATATATATATACATATCACTTTCCTTGTTATTTAGTTAAGAAATTAGTTTTGTATATATTTTTGAAAGATGTAAAAGAAAGATTTTTTGTTTTTTTTTTTTAAATTATGAATACAAATATGGTCATACCATTTATCAGAGATTATTCATTAAATGTGTGTACTGTATATAAAATATTTTATAAATATGCTTGCAACATGTTGTTGTCCAAAAATTATGGTTTGAAAAACTCATTTTTTTAAATTTTTAAATATTTGTAATACTTTTATTTTTTTTAATAAATTTGATTTTCTTGATCTAGCTTTAGAGGTATAGTTTGAAAAACTCTTTTTTTTTAATATTTGTAACTTGTTATTCTTGTCATTGTTCCAGTAAATTGTGTTTGATCTAGTTTTAGAGGTATGGTTTGAAAAAATCATTTTATTTTATTTTTAAATATTTGTAACACTTCTATTCTTGTCATTGTTCTAGTAAATTGTGTTTAAATAACAAATTTCAAGTTTTTTAATTCCTACCGCAGTTGACTAAGCTCATGGATACAACAATTCTCATATGTTTGTTGTTGCGAACAGCCAAGCTTTGGATCTCAACAATTCTCATATTCATATGATAAAACAATACACTTTCTAATTTATTCAGTTAGATTTGGATCTCTCTGATAAAACAATAATCTTTCCGATTTATTCAGTTAAAAGCTTTAGATCTCTATGATAAAACAATAATCTTAGTGATTTATTCATATTCTGTTTGGATATGACAAAACAATACTCTTAGTGATTTATTCATATTCTGGTTGGATATGACAATATGCAATTTAACATAAACATATCAAAAACAACTATTTCATTTTAATTATAAAATTCAATTTTGAATATGTATTTTTTTCATGTTGAAAAAAAATGAAATTCAATTTTGAATATGTATTTTTCAATGCTCTTAGTGATTTATTCATATTCTGGTTGGATATGAAAATATGAAATTTAATAAAAATATCAAAAATAAATATTTTATTTTAATTATAAAATTCAATTCTGAATATGTATTTTTTTTTTTTTTCAGATGAAAAAAAATGTTGTTCTATTATATTTAAAAACAATACATGATCATGATTCATAGATCCAAAAGGGCCATAGGCACTATATCTTGGCCTATTTGCACAGACTTTATATACAATTTCATATGTCATTCCATTATCCAATATATGTCTACAATTAAAAAGGTCTATAAGTCAAAAACACATCAACCAGTAATACAAAACCAACATAATCAGCTTCATAGAGGGCCATAACAGAGAAAATGAAAACATCCAGATCAAAGAGAGAGAAACAAATCCATCTGCTTTTGGTTAGGAAAAAAGAAGCAGCATATCCGATGTTTAAATTGAAGCAGGCTCGCCTGAAGAGGATAAAGACCACGGACAACAGCATGGGTCTTATTTAACAGAAACCAAAAGACTGTATCGAGTATCAATGTTCCAAACCGTTTAACAGTCTCATTGCAGCAGGGAGGGCTAGCAATTATCAGGCTCGCTTGTTGAGAGGCTGGAAAATACAAGACATCAGACTGAAAGAGAAACACCATGTATAATCTGCATTGACACACCACATTAGAAAGATGGGACCATGAATTCCTGTAATAGTGATGGACCATAGAACCGATTAATGTATAAATTGACAAGAGGGTCAACAAGCACCTTCTTTGACAACAGAAGAGAAACATGATGTATAATCTGCGTTGACACACCACATTAGAAATATGGGACCACGAATTCTTGTAACAATGATGGACCATTGAACCGAGTAATGTAGAAATTGTCAAGAGGGTCAACAAGCACCTTCTTTGACAACATATCATCCCTAGGATAGCATTCTCTGTATATATGATTCAAGGGTGGATTATTAGGCTTTGTCATGAGATATTTTATTCTTTGAATCCATCCCTCAGACCATTTGGTTGTATTGTAGCATGCCCTGATAATCCATCCAATACAACATTAGCATCACCCTATATATTTACAGAAGGCAAATGTAAGTTGATAGCCATCCACAAACTGCTCCATAAAGCCAAGAGTTCGGCTTTGACATTGGTCCCCCTGCCCCCATTCCACTGCATCCAAAATCTTTGTAGGTTGTCTATCTTTATCTAGGCGGCATCACCATATATATTTACAGAAGGTAAATGTAAGTTGATAGCCATCCACAAACCGCTCCATAAAGCCAATAGTTTGGCTTTGACATTGGTCCCCCTACCCCCATTCCACTACATTTGGAATCTTTATAGGTTGTCTATCTTTATCCAGGCGTCGCATCCACATTCTCCACCCTTTTGAGCACCATAAAAAAAAATCGCAGGAAGGGAAATAGGATGATGCCTGATCCTATGTGAAAGGTCCCTCTCAATATGAATCGAAGAAGGTTGATTATGAACCCAAGACATAAAGGCACCAAAAATGTGCCCAGTGTTAATTGGATTATCATCGAAAATATCCCTATTTCGGGCCAGCCATACTTCCCAGAAGAAGTAGAAAGGCAGTGATTTAAATTTCCCTTTGAGAGCACCCCGGGTAGCGAAAGTATTGATAATATTGTCTGATCTTTGTCCCGACTCAATATGAAAGTGTGCGAATAAATCCCAAACTTTGAGTACCCCCAGACATTCAAGAAAGAGCTGGAAAAACTTGAGATATAGACCACTTTGAACTCCTCTCCTTCGACCCGAGCAATGCCCATCCGGCCAGTGAGTACCTGCCTAAAGGCCCTAAGCAGACACTTGATCATAGGATATAGTCTACCTACCTACCTTCCTTTAGGCATGGATCAGTCGTCTACCTTTCTTTCTTTGGGCAATCGATTCATCATATTTATGGAAAAATATGCATCTGCTAGGACCATGAATACCCCTCTTTTTGACATTTTCCCATGTCAAAACCCGCTCCCTCCATACCATCCATCCAAACAGCAAAACCTTGTATGGGATATTCCAGTGCCAATATACCGAAAAAGGGGATCGTGTGGTGGCTCCTATGCGATTTTTTATGATAAATAGGTAGATGTCCTGGAAAACCAAGCCACTAGTTTTCATGACACCATCCCAAACAATATTGTCACCCCCGAGGTGGAAAAAAAACCCATTCAACCATAATTTATCCACATATAGATGCAAAGTCAGGACATCACTATTCACCAGACCAAGTTGGGTCGTCGTTTTCCACTTTGGGCATCCATGATGCCACGAGTTAATAAGCTGTGACATGTAAAGGATCCCTCTACGGGATAATATATGAAGCATTCTATCTGCATTAGGCAAACCCGACAGATAACCAGCGATCTTGTTGGCGCCTAGGATAATACTCCCCCCATTTCCAAATCTCCAAGCCAAACGCAAAGCAAAAAGATCCATAACCTTTCTGAAACCCTTCCAAATGGTTGATTCAATTATTTTCTGGGGCAGAGTGCCGCGATAAATCTGTGTAAGAGGCTCTCCAACAATATACTTCACTTGAAAAATGCCATACCATATTCCATTACCGTTCAATACCCTCCATAGTGATTTGATTAAGAGTGCCAAAAAGAAGGACTTGACATGCAGAAACCCCCAACCCTCGAACTCCTTCGGCATGGTCATCCTATCCAGCTTGCATAGGTGGAATTTTTTCCCCTTTTATGCCCCTGACCAAATAAAATGTGAGATAATTGCATTTATAAGAGATATCGTGCGTGCAGGAAGGAGAGATAGATGTCCCCAATATACAAAAAAATGATGTAATAACGCCTGGACCAGTATGTATCTTCCACCGAGCGATAGCCATCTATGGTCCCATTTATATATCTTGTTCCTAAACTTATCCACCAACCAGGTCCAATCAATCACTTTATATCCACTTCGTTTTAGTTTAAAACCAAGGTATGTAATGCCCTAAAAAATATGCCTTGATTGCACACCCAAAAAACCAGCTATGAAACTGATCTCATTCTCGTCACCATTTGCATGCACAAGGAGAGATTTGCGATTATTAATGATAAGTCCAATCGCACCACCAAAACGGGTAAGAAGAAAATGGAGATAAAACCATTGATTTTCGATAATCCTGTCAAAGACAAGAAAATCATCTATAAACAAGGAGTGAGAAATGCATACAGAAGGAGAAAATGATATACCCGTGAAATATCCATCCTGCATTGCCATTTTCATGGGATTACTTAATCTATCCATAACTAAAATAAACAATAAGGGAGAGAGGGCACATCCCTAGCATAGACCACACTCCACCCCAAAGAAATTCGTTGGAAACCCCTTTATAATTACAACATATTTCATAGACATAATGCATGTCATAATCCATCTTATATTAGGTAGATATATGTCGATCTTAAGCAGGACTAATCTGATATATGATCAATCAACATAATCATATGCCTTACATACAAATCCACCTTCATGATAAGTGCCTCCAACTTTTGGGATTGTATCAAGTGTAAGACCTCCTGAGCTGATGCCACTGCATCATGAATCGAGCGCCCCTGGAGGAAACCATATTGGTCTGCATAAATTTTGGATGACAGAACTCCTTTTATCCTCATAGCAATTATTTTTGAAGTAATTTTGGACATGAAATTACATAATGAAATCAGCCTGAACTCAATGAATGTTCGAGGATGAGATGACTTTGGAATCATCGCAATAAAAGTTGAGTTTATATCCCCAGGAAGGAACCCCATCCATCTAGTCCTCTCCACAAGCATATGAATTTCATCCCCCACAGTCTAAAAAAAATGCAGAAATAACTATGTCGACCACCCTTCTGGTCCAGGGCTCTTATCATGAGCGAAATTTTTGAATACAGCCTCAATCTCCTCCTTTGTAATGACAGCCGCTAACTGGTCATTTGCTTCAGAGTCAAACATTAATGGCATGTGGTCCAGCACCCATGTTTGGCATGTATGGTCAATCTCAAGATTTTCTTTGTAAAAATCAGAGAAATAAGAGAAATCCTCTTTCTGAATATCCCCGGTTGAGTAGACTAACTAACCCTCCTTTGATTCAATACTCCATATTGAGTTCATATTCCTTCTACCATTTTCCACCTGATGGAAATATTTTGTGTTCCTGTCCCCCTCCTCCATCCATTTTACTCGACTCTTCAGCTTCCATGTTACTTCTTGAATATTTAAATTTCCACTTTTCTCTGCTCCAAAACAGACATATGTTCATATTTTTTTCGGGTCAGAGGAGTGTCCAGCATGTTCTCATGTATAATCGCTATTTCATCTAATATCTTGCGCAACTCCCATCTAAGCATTTCTTTTTTCCTTCTCTCCCATCTTTTAGTGTGAGTTTTTCATATTTCTTAATTTACTTGTGAACTTCCGCCACTGATCCCCACCATTAGAGATGATATCTCTTTTCCAAAACTCCATCACCAACTGATTATATTCAGGGTCATCCAACCATATCCTTTTGAATTTGAAAGCAATGCCCCTACACTCCAGTTCCACCCTCAAAGATAGAATGATAATCATATAGTCCGATAGTGTATCCACTACCACCCGGACCCTGGTGTTTCCAAGCTCGATTATACCCTCTTGGACCATTACTCTATCCAAAACCTTCCCAATGAAATCCACACCTGAACATTTATTGGTCCATGTCGGTTGAAGGGGAAACGACCGAATGTCCACCATATTGTGATCTCGGAAAATATGAGTGATGCGGTCCACCAGTGGATCCAAACGGGCCCTATGTCCCCATATTTCCTCCATCACCATGGTGGAATTGAAATCCCCTATCACAATGAGGTTTTTTATGCTTAGAAAAGAAAAGGAGTTTATGTGATCCAAAAAATGAATTGGACTGTGACATGGTGCATATAAATTAATAACATGGAATGTCTTAGCTGAGCCCCTGAAATAGCGCTCCAAAATTATACCACCGAAGAAACTGTAAGCTTTGAATCTGACCACCACAGGGTTCTACATGGCCAACATTCCACCGGCCCTACCCATAGCATCAATACCCACCGCACACCAACAAGGCCAAATATTGAGAAGAAAACATAGTGCTTTATCCCATGTACATAAATTTTCTTGAAAACATGCAATAACAGGTTGATACTCCATAAAGACATCCCTAAGGCTAAGGTGTTCGGAGGGGTCGCCAATACCCCTTATGTTTAGAGAAATGATAGAATTCATTTTGACATCTTAACGGGGTTGCATGCTCTAAGTGCCTGAAGATTATCAACAAACGAGATGGGGAAATCTTTGAAATCATTCAACTTCCCTTGGAATAGTGATTTAGTTTTAAAGTGACCCCTAAAATGTTTAGATCCATATTTGAACTTTTTTCTGATGATTATATTGGACGCAGAGATAGGTGAGATGGTGGCAGGAGAGTTGGTTGGAGGCCTTTCAAAAACAGTTAGAGCCGCTATGTCAATTGTTGGATTACCCATCAGAGCATCTATATCACTTCCAACAGTGTTTCTCGGAGATTCCTGAGGGGCTCCAGGATCATCTTCCCAGGGGGGTGAAGGGGAAGCCCATTCAAGAGGGGGCATGAAGGGAGGCACAGTCAAAATTCCTGTGTTATCTTGTTCGATTCTGGCCACTTCAGAGTCATCACAGGGTCAGGATGAGTTCACATTATGAGGATGGGGAGATATACGGGAAGGAGAATGTGGAGTTTCCATTGCACCAATGAGAGGAGGATCCTCTACACGGGGGATAGTTGAGATACTTTTATCAAGTATTTCATCAGAATCATCCGAGGGGAAATGTTCCTTATTATGTGATGAAGGAGGGCCATATGGGACAGAGCCAATTAAAGGAGGCGAGACACACGAGCCTAGAATAGGAGGATACGCGGTATGTGAGGAAAGAAAGTGAGGATTAGAATACCTATCAGTCTCAGACCCTGTGGATACAAAAATACCGAAATCAGAAGGAGGATTTTAGGGCTTACCTGAATGGAGATGTTCCTTTAAATGGAAGTCAGTCTGGTTTTGGTCAAAGTGGAGCTTTGTCTGACCCCTTGCCATCCACCAAATTGTGCAGAACATTTATCCATGAGATGCCCCGTATGGTAACATACCATGCACCTGAATGATATCCCCCGGTAATCAACCCGATGCCTATGACATCGCTGACCCCATTTCAAATTGACATTGCCAGGCAGCCCCCCTTCAAAACATACTTCTACTAGTATCCATGCAATCCGCTTGTCGTTGGTCCCCAGAATTTTTGGATCGACACACTTCATGCACCCGATGGAATTACGAATTGCTACAAGGGCCTTGAGCATCCAATACTCAAGAGGAAGCCCTGGAAACTTCACCCAAACGAAATTATTCCTTGGCGATTCCATAACCGGGTTGAAACCGAGAAACCAGGGAAGGAGTTGCATGAAGCTTCCACCCTTCACCCATGTACGCCAAAGGATTTTGTGACAGTCTTCCTCATGCATGAAATGGATATTATACCATGTGTTCATCATTAGAATAACCTTGGGAGAATAGCCCAGAATGAGACTCCATGATACTTTTACGCACTCAAACATTTCACACTCAGACATATCCGAAAATAACCACCTGCCTATCAAAGCTTGTTTCTGTAAATTGGCCACCCTTCCCCATAAATCATCATATTCTAATGTTACATGCTTTATTTCAGTCATTGGTTTATAAAATTTATTGTTTGACTGCCCCTTTCTAGTATTGTGATGTCTCCTATCCAGTGCCTCAGCAGAAATACCCTTCAGGTCCACTCCATCAAATACCCCATTCCCACCGTTGTTTCATGGAGACCCATTCACTTTAAGAGAAGGGAGACCCATCCTCGATGCCAGATCAACCCTCCCCGAAGCCAGGTCAACCCACCTAGCCCTCTCCGCCTCAAGCATAGCTGCAACATAGGCAACCTGCGGTGATTTTTCAGATGACAGGATCTCGTATCTATCAGCCATCCCTATCCTCCAGTTGACCATAGCGCCTCGAATGATGACCGACAAATATCTTCGCCTACCCAATAAAAAACTTGTACGAGGTTGACTACCCAAAATGGCTTTAACAAGTGAAATTTTCAGAGCAGTAAGGGCATCCTTAATTAGAAGTTGTCATTCGAAAATGAACCATCTTGGATTAGGCGATCTCATGGAAATAGTGCCTCGATAGTGTACCAACCAACCCACTTCACGATACAAAGAAGAGTCAGGCCCAGATACCCACAATGTCAAGCTGACAGTGGCATGATGGGAGCACCCAGAGAATAAAGAATGTTATCGAAGTATGTCAGTGACTTCAATGAGGAGATAAGGAGGCAACATAATTAGGTGAGTTCAAAAAACCTAGCCATCGGCAAGCTAACAGATTCCAAGGTGGTAGCCTGAAAACAATGAAACAGAATAACCAGATGAAGGCCAGTAACCACAGAGTTGAATCACAAATGGCAGCAACAATAGCAGCAGCACCGCACACAGTGCCACCATCGGAAACAAAACTGAAACTCAAAATCTTTACATGGTCTATATATAATGAATGAATCCAGCCATTTGTTCCACAGGTAGGAAAATTTTAACTAGTTCAAAGGAGAGGATGAGTCAGAGCTCTTAGAAGAATCATGGGAAAAAATTCTAACCCCCATGTTTTGAATTGGCATGCCGATATGCAGCACCTCTGTGAGTCTCCATGATAGCCTTCAGAATGATCAATGCAATGAAGGCGAGTAACCAAATCTGAATAATGACTACATTAATAGCAGCAACCATAATGATAACTCCATATATCCATCGGCCACATACAACTCTTAACATAAATTCAATACACTACAACATGGTTACTAAAAAACCATCGCTTTCAAACCATGAAGGATATCCACAAACTTCCATTCAGAGTAGTTGCCCCATGAATACCATCTACTTCAAATTTCACTATTGTTCCATATATAAACAAGCTATGATTCATGTTCCTTAAAGTGGATACATCAACCCAATCAAACGGAAAGAAGTATGACCAGTTCTAAAATTAGCACCTCATCTAAAACCAACATTGTTCAAAAACTCTATTGCATATATGTAGTGCATAGAAAGGTGACTGCCATACTATCCTATCGGACCATGCTACTTCATTCCCATCTAAAAACCCTGAGCTACATCAGCAATCAACCCCTACATAGAAAACCCTTTCTTCCATCACAGAAAAAAACCTTCTCACTGTCTAGAAACATTTTAAATTCATACCCTTGTGAAATGTTACCTGGTAAGGTGCAACCTAGTCATTCCAGCAACTCTCAGAGCCTACAGAGACATGCATCACTCGTCCAGGGTTCCAGGTAAGTTGGGCATTCTAAATGCTTGCTTTGAAAGAAAAGTTCAAAATCCTCTCAGTATTCGAGCAGAACCAAAGTTACCATATATAATTACCAAAATAAACAAATTCTTGGCAGAGCAAGAGAGGTCTCAGTTTAACGGTTTGAAAAATAAATTAAAAGAAAATCCAATCTTGAATATGCAACAAAAAGGCAATTCGTCTACAGTTAAAATCACTAACAATACCGAAATCATAAATATTTTCAAGTGTCTCAGTCCAAACTATTTTAAAACTTTCCCAATTAGGCATGCATTTTTCAGGTGTGGCGGAATCCTTTGTCGGCAGGGACTTCCGCCACTGCTGTGGCTCTTGTTTCATTTAACATTGAAACTATTTCCAATTTGAACTTTTTTTTCCATCAACATTGAAACTATCCCTAATTTAAACTCAAGTTTTTTCAGAAAGAAAAAAACTTTGGCTTATATAATGTGCTAGTTCATAATGCTTATATCTGACGGTCTTACATAATTCTTCAATGATAAATCTGTAGTAGAAATATCATATGTAATGAGCATACCATACTTTCATGTATGTCTATCATTTAACATAAAGTTTCAATAGTGAGCACTTTGAAAATATCAAAACAGTAAAAAACCATAGAGTTTCGTAGTATAAACAAGCCTATCTGCTATAGTGTTGTCTACAGAAAAATTCCCAACATATTTCATATCAATGCAAGTAAACATTCACGGTGGAACAGAAACCTTCTTCCACCATCGATCATCAGCTTCAAAAATAAAAAGACATGACAAAAATGTCCCCAGAAATATATCCTTCTTGGTTTCTGACTAATTTAGACCTGTCAAAATTCTAAAAACATAACAAAGAAACATGACAAGGAAAATGTTAATTAGAACCATGGAAATTTTACTGAAGCCACTGCTCCTTGTCCATCCGCGTCCACCATTTCGTATTGCATAATTCCAAAATTACCATTCAGACCTTTCTTTGATAATCTATCTGCCTAGGAGTTCTTCTCCCAAAATATGTGCTAGAAGTTAATATAACTAAAAGTGTCCCTCATAACTTTAATGCACTCCATCCAAGTCACTAGATGTCCAAGAAATAGATTGGTACCCTTGTTGAGATGCTCAATAAGGACCAACGGGTCGCCGAATACTGATAGGTTATCGATACACAACTGCAATGTGAACCATAATAAACCCCACAAAGCCATCACTTCCGCCCTCATATTAGTTCCTACTCTGCCAAACCAGTGGATATTATAATGACATAGTGGTGAAATCAGCAACCAAGCACCACATCCACATCTTGAATGTTGAGAAGCGCCATCAAAGAAACCGGCAGGATAGTGAATCTCAAAGGGTCGCATGCGCTTAGATAGGTCCACCGGAGGCCTCTGCACAATTTTCAATTTATCCCATAGATGTATGATACTGTTAGCAATCCCCTCTGGGCTACTTCTAATCTCTTCAAATATCAATTTGTTCCAACTACACCAAATGTACCAGTGGAACAAAGGCGGTAGAATTCTGAAATTTTGACTTTTCTTGAGTCCCCATGTTATAAAGTCTTTAGTGTTCTCGATTTCTGGGATTTTCATCTTGAAAATTTTACATAACTCCAGTAATACTTTCTTAGCATAATAGCATTTGTAAAAGAGACGTGGGTTATCTTCTCCCGCCAACTTGCATAAACTACAAATACCAGGCCCTATCTTCCCTTTCCTCATCAAGTTGTCCCATTTAAGATTTCTATTTTTTTAAATTAGCCATAAGAACAACTTCATCTTAAGTTGAGCCTTTGTCTCCCATATACCCTTTAAATAATTGAATTCAGCCTCCTGGAAAGAATGAGATTGAGATTGGAGCTTGAAATATAAGTCTTTCACAACCAACATGCCATTCTCTACTAGCCCATTCCAGGTCACCCTTTCATAAACTCAAGTTATAAAATCTTCAGCTATATAAGTCCACTCAATGCTGATGATTACTTTTGAGGTTTGAACAAATCAAGTAGAACACTTGGAATTTTACCAAGAACTCTTAGGGTAATATTGTATCCATTGTATCCATTGATAGCAATGTAGTTATGAGTTGGATAACTTCTGGTGATAGAATTTTAGATGTATATCTGAAATAGACTTGGAATTCTGTATGGTTTTTACTATTTGATGTTTTCAGAGCATGAGTACATATTAGGGTAATTATGTGAATTGTTTTTTTTTTAAGCATATTTGTATAGTTGCATATCATACACGTTGTATGACTATGAATTTCTATAGTAAGATGTATGGTGGTTGGGTGAGAAAATAGAATTATTTTGTAATTTGGGATATATTTTTAGAGTAATTTGTAAGTAATATGTTTGCAAAATATGTTTTTATTTTGTTTTTAAATATATATTTAAATTATATTATTTGTATATGTTGTTTATGGGTACCTTAATTCAATTTACAAAATAAAAATATAGCTTTTTTGAGATTTTAAGTTCAAATCTTCTTATAAATCAAACAAATAAATATATAAATAAATTAAAGTTAAAATTATTATTATTATCATTGATATAACAAATGTATAAATAAAATAGATTAAAATTATTATTATTATTATTATTATTAAATTTAATTTTACTATATTAAAATTTAATATTACAATATTTTTAATATTAATATTTTTCATAGTTTATTTATTTATGAAAATAAAATAAAATTATTTATTTATTTTTTAATATAAAATATAAAGATGTGTATATAATATTTTAGAATTTCAAACAAACGGTTAAAATTAAATCAAGTTTCTTAGGTCACCATTACAATAATTTGATCAAAAATTATATTAGCATATACTGATTCAAATTTAATACAATCATATCCAATAAACCCAACAAAAACTTACATCAATAATTAATAATTATATTCAACAAACCTTAATTGTATATAAAAAAATAAATAAATAAAATTATATAACTTTCAAAATTTAAAATCATTATCATTCTAACTACTCTAAAGTTTTATTAAATTCTGATATTTTAAATTACAATATAAAAATTTAATATATATTAAATATAATTTTGTATAGTTTTGTTAAACCTAATTTTATATATATATACCCTCAAGTTCAATGATTATGAATAACTTACCACTTTGACTAAAATTCATTTTAAATCACTTAAATCTAAATGATTATTCATGACATAATAGTATGACTAGTGTATGAGGATGTATGACTAATGACTACTTTATCATAAGTATGGGGTATATTTTTTTTAAATTTGGTTAAATATCATTATGCTTTGAAGTTGATAGACTAAGCATATTGTGGGCGATAGAGTTTGAATTAAATGTTTTCCTACTAAATTCGTTTTGGGGTTGATAGAGTTTTCATATTGAACAAATATGTGGCTATAAAGTCTTTATTAGTCCTTGTTGTCATGGCATGGGACATGAGACTATAGTGATCAAAGTGTGTATGTTAGTATTATTTTTCTAATGTTTTTTTAGTTGTATGTGTTTGGATGATGATATATAAGCGTAACAAAGTGCAGCAAACATAATTGGTGCAACAACGAATGGAAACAAGAAGAAGATATTTTCCGTCCCCAGGCTAGGCAAGAAAAACTCACTCAAAAAAATAGAAACTGTAATTTTTCATATCCAATTTATAGAGAAGAAACAATAGTTTAACGTGAAGGAGAAATGGTAACAGGAACGAGAATAATGTAACATAGATTGCTTCATATAGGCAAAGACCTTCCGGTTTCTAAGGCTCTATATAACCAGAAGGGAGCCACTTGGAGCCGAACGCCAAAGATCTAGAAGGCACAGCCACTTGGATGCTACTTGGAACTTCACTTTCTTTTTTCTTTTTCCTTGTTGGTTTAATTTAACTTTATTTATTACTTTATTGAATTTATTGTTTTAGGTTTAATTAAATTTTTTATTTTAAATTTAAATATATGAAAAAATTAAATTAACCAGTTCACCATGATGGTTCGTTGAACACAATATCCAGTGGGTCGGATGCTCTCAAAGGAAAAATGTGTATTTTTCATTGTAAAATGGATCAGAAATAGATAAATCTTCATCAAATATCCCTTGTTTTGGGAGTATCTCAATGTGTTGTAAGTTTTTTTCACAAAAGATGTCTTCCCTGTGATTCTCGTATTCTGAATACGAGAAGGGCAAATTTTTAGTCGGAATGGTATAACATTCCACTGATAGTAGCCCTGGGGTAATATAAGAGAGGCAATTGGACTTAGTACCAGTGTTGTATATTGTATAGCAAAGGATCTTAGTTGTAAACTTTAGTTTTTATATATTCTTATATAATTATTTATAATCTTTTATTTAAATCAATCTTATTTTGATATGATTATGTTCACATCCCTTTTTCCTCCTAAGCTGACATGTATAAAACTTTAAACTTTATAATCTAAAAACCAAATATATTATCTGGGGAGTGAGATTTGAAATCCTATCTGCCTCTTATCCTTGTCAATAACGAGGGGATTTCACTCGAGATTATGGAGGATGATGCCATATTATGTTCTCTCTACCACAAAAAGGTGACAAAAAATCTACCCCTAATACTTATGTTTTGTCTGGTGAAATGGGAGACATTACAAGGTCTTCAACAATATTGTTAGGGCTCTACCATGGTTTTAGTTTGAACTCCTATACTGAATCCTTGAGTTCAACTCCTGACTGGAATAGGTGAAAAAAATAGCAAACATTGTGGAAGTTATGATCTGTGTGTGGATGGATTTTGATCACCATTGTCGGGTAAATTAGATACTCCATTCAGAGCTCAATATTGTCATGTTAGTTTTGATAGATAAGAAAATGAGGATAGAAGTTAGGGTTTTTTAAGTTATAATTGTACTAGGTGTAACTGTATTTGGCTTGAATTGTAGCTCATATAATTTCTGTAACATTTTGTATTTATATATGATATATCGTTGGGTTTGATGAGAATTTTGTTCTCTGTTTTGTAGTGGTTAAACAACTGTGTTGAAAGGAGGAATTACACTACTTTCATGCTCCTTATGGCTTCAATCCTCAATATGGTGAGTGAAGGAAATTTACGCAATGGGACTAGAGCAAATTTTGCTTCATGCAGGATTTTAAAAGGATTCTATTTTTCCTTTATTTCCCTAAAATGATACATACACATGGTACATACTACATCAGACTCTGAAGTGTTTCAAAAACTCATGCATGCTTCCTAAATTTCTCAAATAATATTTTTTATGACCATAAACCAATAGCTCAAAAAGGATCAATCTTTTAACGAAAATGGACTAGTTGAACACAAGCATATCTGGTTTTCCAGAGGTCAGACGCGCAGAGTGCCCATGGTTAGAATGGTTTCTATGGATTCAGTATACGTTTGTAATATGTGAGACGTCCCTTTCTTGATAGTCAAACTTTCAGCACTTTGATTCATTATCTGGATTGGAGTTTCATTGTATGTGTGGTGTCCATTTTCAGCTTATACTAGAGGGAGGTGCAGGACTTGTATTTATTTGCTACTTTGAAAAGAGAAGAGGCATCATTCATGACCTTGAGTTTAGGTTTGGAAATGGTTTCCCGAGAGGGGATTTAGCAGCTATTGTGGTAAAATTATTCTCATTAATGATGTTTTTCTTTCAGTTTGAAAGACTGCAATTTTATTGTTTCAATGAGAAAAAATGCATAATTGCAGTCTGACATTGAAGTACATATTCATTGGAAAGGAACCACATAGATAATACTAGAACCCTCCTAATAAGCATGGACATATATTTGAGCCCCCAACTTCACCAGCTCAAATTCAAAATGTGAAGTTGCTCAACAAGTGTATAAGTATGTAGACACAGATACTCTGGAACTCACACCCTATTTTGATGATGCATCCTTTTACAACTGACAAAATTCTTGAACACACATATTGAGTTGCAACTCAAGTACAACATCTGGGGAACTAGGAGAAACTTCATCGTTGCTTGTCTTATTCATTTTAAACAAGATGGTTGTTATGCTTTTACTGTATGTCATTGCCCTTCTTGTACTGCATTTTTCATCTAGCGCATTTGCGGGATAAATTTCTTGATGCTTGTATATATCCTTCAAGCAAGACAAGAGTATTTTAGGTCAATTACAGGATCTCATAATAGAGGAGCTATTGGGCATTGCTTGTATATGACATAACAAGGTAATATTAATGCTTAGTTTTCTTGTATTGTCTTATAGCTGCATACCATTGCATCTTATTTACTTTATATTTTTTTTTATTCTACAACTCCTAAGCAGAAGCTATTATAATAGTTGTGATAATGGTTACTTGTTGTGCGCACCATACTTGGTTTCCTTAGTGTTTGAATTTAAACCCAATGGTGGAGGATTTTTTTCAGATGGTTGCACAAATAAATCGAAGGTTTTATTGTATATCTACTTAGTTGCATGCTCTACTATAGACTTCCAGGCTCTTGAAGAAGATTCAGAGGCAGATTGATCAGTGCTTTTATTTCTATGACTTTTATAAATTTTCCTGCAAGTTATACGAGGACCTGCAATAGCTGTTAAAGAGTTGGTGTGGATTTTAATGGTTTTTGGACCTCCAACATCAATTTCTATCGTTTATTCAGATGACATGACTATTCCCTTGCTTCGCTTAATGGATCTACATTTATTTATGCTAGTGCCTACATCAATCATGAATGTTCCCATCTAATATGTACAAAGGTACTGTCATGATCTACGATAGAGAGGTGCACACAACCCACAGATTTGACTCTTTATTTCATGTCTCTTTAAATTTTTTCAGTTACTCTTTGTATCTTTTGTTTTCAATTATACTGTGTAAATAGATTTAGCCTCATTTAAGTCACCATTTCAAAACTACTTCTCAGCTTAATAAAATTTATCTTCACTTGAAGTAGTCCTTCAATGTTGAACTTTGGTCAACAATGCACGTAGAACCTCCCGCTCAAGGTAGGGACTAGCTTCCATGTAGCCAAACTTGTTATTATTAAATTCATTGTTATCATTTGGGAAAGGAAAAAATATTTGTTCTCTTCTCCTAAATCATCAACTATCTTAATTATAAATTTGATATTTTTCTTAATCATGAAATATTTTAATGATAAGTTCTTTTTATCATTAATATAAATTTGTTTGAGTTTATATATATCTATGAATAATATATTTACATTTTATAAATTTATTAAATATAAATTAGACTTTAACAAAAATATTTAATTATTAAATTTTAAATTTAATAAATAAGTAAAATATATAGGTAAAAAAATTATTATAAAATGTTGTAATTTAATTTAGTAACAAAGTAATATTAAAAATTAGAGATTGGTTGAGAACTAATGACAAATAAAAACATAATAATGTTTAAATATCTTACTACAATTTAATCTAATCTAATCTATATGATGGTGGTATGTATCTTGTGTCACAAGATGAGATAATATAGAATTATTCTATAATACATATCAACATAAAGAAGATTTAACTAATATTTATATGCAAAGGGTGCATCAATATTCAAGCTAACCTAAACCTCTTTAGCGTTGTTTCTTCCTCACATGTCCTTGTTCCGTTGCCATGCACAGATAACAAGTTCGAATGGAATCTTCTCAACCAAAGAAGAGGCTCCAAAGTTGTCCATATCCCTTAAATTAACTTGCAAGGATGAATACCCTATTGTCATTTAGATCAAGGAAGGAGATAAAGAGAACCTTAGGTATCAATCCAAGATGTGTCATGATTCAATAAACTAAAATTTTAGAGAACCCAACCAGGATTCCAACCCCATAGACTTCCCAAGGGTAACCAACATGAAAGTATTCAATTTCTACTTTAACACCTTTAACACTAAAATTTGTGGGGCAATATTCCTAGCATAGCCATCCCTTATCCTATTACTTATCTGTTAATTCCTCTCGCATTCTTCTTACCATCTATTCCATTTGATATTTGAATCAATGACACTACAATGTGCATTTTCCACTTCTTTCTCACACCTTTTCATGCCACATTGAACATCCCTCAACTCACACAAAATATAGTGCTTGCTATAGAAATAATAATACCTCATTGTGTCTCTTATAATAGCCAACAAAATGGTGCTAGGACTAAACCATAAGACACCATAAAACCACCTCAAAACACCACAAAGAATTACTAGAACTAAGAGATATACCACGATGATACCATGATGTTTTTCCAAAGCCTAGCCAAGTCAAAGTTGTATATGATACCCTTAATAAAAATTATAGCATCAACAACCCAAAGATTAGAATTAAAGGCATAAATATTGTGAATAGATCATTCTAAATAGGAGTGATAATGAAACCACAAGTATATCATTGCAAACCCAGTGTACCATTCATATGTCTTCATGTCATCTCAACTATGTAAAATAGTTCTTGTAGCATAGTTTATAACTTGCCTATCTATTGGCGAAAAATGAGGTCTCTGGGAAAGACCCAGGTTCAGGATAGAGGCCAACAAGGTTTTCGCAGTAGTGTAGCACAACGCCGACATTTTCACCCTACTCGAGAGAGCAGAGCGTCTCACCCGAGGCATGTCGTGACCTTAGTAAGATTAGGAGACAGATCTTGCATAAGACAAATACCACCTATGAAGAACAATTATGGAAACCTGTAAACAACATACATATCTAGCTGCTCTGTATGAACTATCATTCATCAAGCATGTTCAGAACGCTGAATTAAAATTTAAAACTGGGCATACATTCATGGTAAGAAAATGACTAACAATCAACTCACAACATTACACACAGCAACAAATAGATTTCGTTATCAATATCAAAACAGCGTACATCTACTTTGTAGAGTCTATTACAGTTTGTTCCAGTACAACAGAGTTCTCACAGAGCTCTCCTAGGGCTCTGCTCTCTCTTTCGGTCTTCTACCGTATTGACTAACTAAATCCTCTACGCTGGCTAATTGCTTATTTTTTCTTCTGCCAGCGTGACTGTCAGTCTTTCCTCTTTTCCTGCTCCGCTGCTTGCTGCTTCTTCTTGATCACTAGGAGTTTTGTTGATTGTCCTTGTCTCCCATATCTGCCATCTGCACTGTTTTCCACAACTACCGCGCCACCTATCTTCCGGATTTCCGCAACAGTGACAGCAAACTGTCTACCTTGATTACGTTATGTCATTTGTCTGCCAACCCTCCGCAACTCAAAATTGTTTATTTTTCAAAAAAAAAGGCCCCAACAAGCCCCGACGACATGATATTGACTTGTCCCGAGTCAATCTTTCCCTACTGTTGCGGCTTCTAGTGGTCTTTCGGCTTTAGAGGCTGACTCTATATTTTCTGTTTCTTCTCTCTGTCCAATTAAAGGCCCCAACTCTGGAACCTTGTTCAATGCGGAGGACTTGAGTTCTGTGAACTCAATGATTGCCTGTTGCCATTCCTTAATCAATTGTTTTGTCTGGATGGCGACTCTTTCGGCCTTAGTTTCGTTTATGATAGGCGAAATCTTACTGATCACCTCTTTTATCTTTGGTTCGGCTTCGGCTGCCATCTATTGTATTGCCTCTGCGTTTTGCTTGACCGGTTGCCTTAGCTCTTTGAGAACCTTCTTTGTGGCAATGGAGTGTTCTTCTATTTTTTGGATTTTTGTTTCTAGCACTTCTGCTTGGTTGTACAGCTGGGTTATACCAACCGAATCATTGGCTTCTTTGATCTCTTGGGAAATTTGTTGAATTTGTACTGATATTGGATGAGCTTTCATTGTTAACGAGTTGGAGCATTCATGCAAATGCTTCAGCAGGCTATAAGCCTCTTTGACTATTGTTCCTAGGGTTTTCTTCATGTTGTTTACCTGCTTATGTCTCTCTGTGATTTTCTCAGCATATTCTGTGGCAAGGTGTGGTAATTTTGGTTTGGTCACTAGCACCTCCTTGAGGCCCTAGTTTTCTTGGCTCAGATCTTTGCATATAGATTTTACCCTGATAGATAGTTCGATCATTGAGCAGGCCGATATGTTTGGCGTTTTGCTATCATGGGCAATGATTGTCGGCCAAAGGTCTTGGAAGATTTTTTGTTACCTTTTCCAGCTGTGCCTGTAAATTATCCTTCTCACCTTTAAGTTGATTGCGCTCTTCAGTAAGTGTGATGGCCTGTTTTTATTGCTACTCGAACCTCTACTGGAGGTCATTGTGCAGTCCCTCTGCTTGTTGTGCTGTCAGCTGGATGAACTTGTATAATTGGACAACCCCCTAGCTCTTCATGTTCTCGATGCTTGACATCTCTTGGGCGAGCTATCGTTCTCTGAGGGAATTGACCTCCCTGAGTGCTCTTGTGGGGATGTTGGTTGGTTTTGTTGCGACAGCTGATGTTCTGGGTTGTTCATACTAGTGGTCGGTACAATCTGCTGCAATATTAGGTTGGCTCGCTAAAATGGGTTCAAATTTGTATGTGAGGGCGTTGTATCCAAAGTAAAAGACCCTCCTTAAAATAATAGTTCTAGGAAAGTGCCTTGTCCCACCGAAGTTTGGTTAATCTCGGGTACTCCAATTGTACCCAAGGTAACTTCTGCCTCGGTGTCACCATTTGTCTCGTTGGCTAGCTTTATTGGATCTGAGATAGTCGCTGAGGTGGACGGAGTGTGAATAGAATGGTATTTAGACATAAACGAATTATGTGGTGATGATTTGTGAGTATGATGTGGATATGATGTTTGAATGTTTAGAACCGAGAATGGATCAAACACAGGTAGCGCAGAGGTTACTTGGGCGGTAACCTCTGGCTCTTCTTGAACTGGTACTCCTGTATCCATAGGTTGGGTCTGATCTTCCCCAGTAAGATCAACTATTTTCTTGGGCACCATAATCCGTGCTTTCTTGGGCTTGGGTGCAGCTATCGAAGGCTTGGGTGCCTTGCTCTTATGGATAGGGGTGACTGTGGTTGCTGGAGGGGATTTGAACATGGTGGAAGGTAGGGCAGTAACGAGAGGTGTTGTGGTGGATGGTGATGCAAAATTTGAACACTGGAAATCAAAAAAAGAAGGAAACACATTAGAAGCACTTGTGAGGGTTTGTATTACCAGATTGAAGCCCTTCACCCTCGTTTCCAGCTGGTCCAGTAGAGGTCGTAGCTGCAATTGAGAAATTATCCTCGTTGTTTCCTCTGGTGTCTCCCCTGAGAGTGCTTTCGATAGCATTGCCTCGAATGAATAATGGGGTATTCCGCTTCTAACCTCCATCACAGCTCCTAGCCACAAACAGACTTTGGTGTGGAAGGCTTTTTCTTCTACTTGAAACTTTAACGGCCACATTCGGAATGTGTTTTCATCCACGCAACTAGGTCTGATATATGTCTGCTTGTGGGTTACCCTGAACCATATCTGATATGACATGAGCAATTTAATATCTAACTTGTAGAAAAATAAACTAATATCAAACTACACACTCATACTTCAATCCCTCACCATTAGTCTCGCTATGGCTTTCAGAGGTAACTGATAATGACATGAGTAATTTAATATCTAATCTAACTAATAAAGCAAATGTACAAAACTGAAATAAATAAAACAATGCTGGAATTAAAAGCTAAGAAAAATAAATCAGCAGAAGGACAAGACTGATTCCATGTCATTAGTCATTGTAAAACTATGTGCAAATGCCCGGGCTGCCTACTGTAATCTGGAACAAAGACACTGATCAGTTAACAGTAGTATAAAGCATGAAAAATTATGGACAAAAATAAAATGTTAATACTATAAGAGATGTAATATATACACGTGAATAACTATGGCATAATGAACGTAAGGAAATAAAGCATGAAACTATACAGCAATAAACAAAACCTCGGCATGTGCAGGGGCCCTCTGCACAATCCTCGGGCAACAACTATCAACCACAAATTATGCTTATGAACAGAGTCTTCTCATGTATTCAAAACACAGTCATAACAAGGAAATAATGTCACGGCACAGTGGGCTTTCTTTTCAGCAAAATTACATTACAGAAGCTAGCTACTATGCGTATGAGAATGCATTATTTATAACATAGGATGACATAACTACTTTCCTACAATCTGCGCTGATAAAAGACACGTGAACAACCACGTCCAGAAATCTAGCATTATGGCTGTCGTGAAGATTAAATCTATGGAGGGTGGTCGTTGGATTCGGCTTATGGAGCAGTTCACAGGTGTTGATATGTCCCTTGAGATTTAAGAATGGCCACGCAAGTCTTCACGTGGTGAAAAACGGAGTTCTGTCACCGTAGGACTCTTAGGTTGACCACCGCTTGACTACCTTTGACCACGGCCTTCTTTGGTGAATTCGACTGAGCCAATAGGACTCAGTCCATATCCATGTCATTTCCAACTGGCTCATGTGGCTTGGATTTGCCCTAAGACACCAATACAGTTTAACAAATGGCTGTGGAAAGTTGAAGCAACAGGAAAGACAAGATTCGTGTTCTCAATGAGCAAAAATCTAATCAAACAAACAGACACAAAACATAGTTAAAACCACTTTAAATGCTCTTTATGATTAATATGCAATGATGTTGATGACTTAGGAGGTCCGTAAATGGAAAGTTCAGAAAGGTGTATAGAAGATGCAAGTTTGGACTCAACAACATACCCCCACTCGTGAAGGGTAGGAGCCATCTCCCAGTAACCAAAATTTTGATCATCCTCCTTCAATTCATATGCCCTGATACCTCTGCCAGTACATCCAGTCCTCTTCTCCTCTTTCTTGGTGCCGCTAACATCCTGGGCTTCTTCATCAAGCATCTGAATTTGAGATTAATCAGTGCTCTACTTATCTTCTTGCATTTCTTCTTCAATTTCCTGTTCTTTTTCTGCCACAGTCCCAGATGTAGCATAGTGTTGTCATGAATGATCTTTTCCAATCTGCTTTGCTCCTTTAATGCTTCATTTTCATTTTTAATATGTCTATTTAAAACCTCCAACTCAAAGACTTCTTGTTTCAACGATTGGACTAGAGCTTCTTGTGCTGTGTGAAGCTAAGTGGATGAAGTGCTGGGACCCGTGGTTGTTCCTTCTAAGGATTCTATGTAATCATGCACCTATTGCTGCTTTGGATCTATCTCGGGTGTCATTTTCCTTGGGCTGTCCCCAAAATGCTGTGGAGGAGAATTGACTTCAAAATCTAGCCGAAAAGGACTCATGTCAACATCTTGAGGACTAGTTTCAACGTTTGGCTGAGAATGAGGTGGACTATGGCCAGCTGGAGTTTGTTCAGGTGTTCCTTCTCCCAAATCAATAAAATGGGGTCCTTTTGTTTGTGCTTTCCTCCACTTTCCTTTAAGCCTGGTGCTTCTTCTTACATGCTATGGACTACTGTCTTTTTCCTTCTGTTTTCCTTTTCCTTTCTTTTTGGCCATAGCTGACTTTTCTTGAAGGTGAACTAGTCTCTCAGACAATACTTGATGGTCTTCTTCTGAGGAAGGGGTTTGATGCACAGCCTCAATGTTTCTTTTCTCTTTTGATTTTGTTAGCTTTTTACCCTCAGTCTTTTCCTTCCTCCTTTTAGACAGTCTTTCTTCTCTACTAGTTCTTTCAACTGTGTTAGTAGGAGTGCTTTGAGTTTTATCACCTGTTCTCTTTCTTCTACTTGTTTTTGATGTACTGCCTTTAGGGGTTTCTTGGGGTTCTTCAAATAAATTTATAATTAAAAACTGCTCCCAGGTGTTCTTTTTCTCTTTTAATTGTTTTTCTATCAAGATTTTCACGAGACCATGGTGATACAAATGTGGTTCTACGTCCCCCAGATGCTTTTGGACGGTTACAGACATCTTTTTCAATCTTTTTAGTAAAAATTATGGCAGATTGAGGGTCTGGTTCTCTAGGAAATTCATAAACAGTCGGGTATGATACATGTACACTGATCCAAAACGTCCCTCACAAGTGATAAACTTTTGAATAACCAACAGTAAATTGGCCCACTCTTCTTTTAAAGCATGGACAGGAATTCCTTTTTTGAAAATGGTGACATCCATACCTGGGTTACGTAGGATCACTCTCCAGGCTTCCTCGCCAATGCTCTTGTTCTTGAACCAGCATTCACCTTCTTGAGGGAGTTCTGTAGCAGCTGCTATGGATGCCTCAGTCACTGTAAATTTGAGGTCCCAAATTTCCACCTCCAGACCGTTGAAAGACCTCGCAAAAGCTTTTGTTACCTCCTTATTGTAGCCTTTAAACTTTTGAATAAACCGAAGCCATTTTGCCTTTTTCAATATGTCTTTGACTTGCGGGTATCCTTCCATAAATTTGGGTCCCTCTAGTTTTGCCCTCAACAACCGACCCATCCTTCCTTCTGTTCTTTAAAAATAGTCTGCGTGAGGAGGGTTTAGCGGAGGTAAGACGGCTGAATTAGCGGAAATGAACAGGGTTTATGAAGGAGACCAGTGACTGTAAGCGGATATCAGAGAAATAGGTACACGGAATGAAGCGGAACAGAGAACAAAATGGGGTGAAGGCTTATGTGAACATGGTGGAAATGCAGCCGTGAGGTCAATAGAACAGTAGGGGGAGTAAAGTGCATCCGACAGTATTTAAAATTGGGTGGCTGCAGAGTAGACGCAAGCACGTTTATGAAACGGCTGCGGATTTTGTGCGGCTGAGAGAAGCCGTAGTCAAATCAACCACGTTCCATAATTATAGGTGGAGTATCAAAGTATAGCCGAACACGAGTGAAGACCGGAGGCTTGATTATGAGGCCGTTTAAAAATGAATGCAAGGATTGTGGGGGAATCGTATAGAGATCGTGGAACGGTTATGGAGTTATCAACGTAATCATTGCATATAATGGAGCTATGGTTTATAACTATGTAAAAATGTGCTTGAATGCCATTTGAAATAAATTTCTACTCATACCTTGGAATTCTTGCCATTTTTCAGTAGTCTTCAATCAGTTGCTCCTCGTTGATGCTTTTGAATGCCTCATGTCTTCATAATATGTCCTCATACCTGCATTTGATTTCATGATTGTTGAACTAACATCTGACTGTAAATTTTTGAAAAACAAAGTGGTGGCTGCAGAAACTGCTTCTGGCTGCGGAAACTGGTGTCAGCTGCGGAAACTGACATAGCAATTATTTGGGTGAATGGAGATGGATAGATGATAACTGACTGAATGAAAATGGTCATGAAAGAAAAAAATTTATTGGTGAAATGAAATGAAATAGATGAAATGGAGTGAAATGAAATGAAGTGGAGTGGAATGAAGTGGAATGAAATGGAGTGGGTTGTCATAAAACTTGTGAAATGAGAGAGAGAGAGAATTTTTTTTTTTTGGAAAATATAGGGTGTCAGGTGTTCCTGATTTTCACCCTACATTTTCTGTATAAGACTGCCAATCAGTGATTGGTTTTCAGGCTAATACATTTTTTTTTTTTTTTTTTTTTTTAAAACTGAAAAGAACAAAAGCTAGGCTGGTGGAGAAGAAGAATTCTTCTGTACCAGCCTGATTGCAGAATTTTCTTGAAACACTTTGACAAATTCCTCCTTTGAGAGTGGCTTATGATAAACTTTCAATCTGTGGCCATTCACAATAAGAGGAGTTTGAAACTCATCAATGGTCTTGATTCTTACCGCTCCATTGCTAAAGATCTTGTCAATCTCATATGGCCCAAGCCAATGAGTCCGAAATTTTCCTTGAAAATATTTAAACTTGGAATCAAATAACAATGCCCAATCTCCTTCTTGAAACTTCTTCTCTTTGATGTACTTGTCATGCCATTTAGCTCTTTTATATTGAACTAGATCAGTTCTTAAAATTGCTTCTTGTCTGATCTCATCTAGCTCATTCAACTGCTCCATTCTATGCTTTTGGGCTTCTGATAAGTCCATCCCCAACTGAACTGCTATCTTGAAGGTCTTGACTTGGAACTCAATGGGGAGCAAGACTTCTTTCCCATAAACAAGCTCATAGGGAGAATGTCCTGTTGTATTTCTCCATGTAGTTCTATAGGCCCACAAGGCTTCAGGAAGCCTTTCTGCCCAATCTCTTCTATGTAGATGAACAGTTTTGGTGATGATACTTTCAAGAACTTTATTTGTGGACTCCACTTGACCATTTGCTTGCGGATGGTAAGGAGTAGATCTTCTGTGCTTAAATTTTTATTCTTCCATCAGCTTCTCCACCAAATTGGATGTGAACTTGCTTCCCATCTGTCATTAGCTTTCTTAACAACAGTTGGTAAAATATCCTCACAAAGAAAATTAGCCAATCTAATTTCTAAGAGTGAGATTTGGTCACGCTTTATCCCAATCCATTTTAATAAACATAATCAAGACAAGTCCAATATATATACTTTGGCTAGATGGTGGATTAGGTCTAATGAAACTGGAAGTTCATTTTTCTTCTGTGCGTGGTTCGATGAGTACTAGGGTTACAATGGCATTTCATTTGTGTTAGGTTTCCTCACTTCTATGTACCGGACATTCCTTTTGGACATATTGAGTTTGTGATTTTGAAGAGGGAAGGAACAAATAATATCCTGTAAAGAGGAGTTTCTCATAGGGTTTACCTTGTCACAGTGTCCGCCAGATATTCATCATAAGTATACTCTACAATTATTTGGGTGAATGGAGATGGATAGATGATAACTGACTGAATGAAAATGGTCATGAAAGAAAATTTTTATTAATGAAATGAAATAGATTAAATGGAGTGAAATGAAATGAAGTGGAATGAAACGGAGTGGGTTGTCATAAAACTTGTGAAATGAGAGAGAGAGAGAATTTTTTCGGAAAATATAGGGTGTCAGGTGTTCCTGATTTTCACCCTACATTTTCTGTATAAGACTGCCAATCAGTGATTGGTTTTCAGGCTTATACAATTTTTTTTTTTTTTTTTGAAACTGAAAAGAACAAAGGCTAGGCTGGTGGAGAAGAAGGATTCTTCTTCACCAGCCTTATTGCAGAATTATCTTGAAACATTTTGACAAATTCCTCTTTTGAGAGTGGCTTATGATAGACTTTTAATCTGTGGCCATTCACAATAAGAGGAGTTTGAAATTCATCAATGGTTTTGATTCTTACCGCTCCATTGCTAAAGATCTTGTCAATCTCATATGGCCCAAGCCAATGAGTCTGAAATTTTCCTTTAAAATCTTTAAACTTGGAATCAAATAAAAATGCCCAATCTCCTTCTTGAAACTTCTTCTCTTTGATGTATTTTTCATGCCATTTAGCTCTTTGATATTGAACTAGATCGGTTCTTAGAATTGCCTCTTGTCTGATCTCATCTGGCTCATTCAACTGCTCCATTCTATGCTTTTGAGCTTCTGATAAATCCATCCCCAACTGAACTACTATCTTGAAGGTCTTGACTTGGAACTCAATGGGGAGCAGGACTTCTTTCCCATAAACAAGTTCATAGGGAGAATGTCTTGTTGTATTTCTCCATGTAGTTCTGTAGGCCCACAAGGCTTCAGAAAGCCTTTCTGCCCAATCTCTTCTATGTAGATGAATAGTTTTGGTGATGATACTTTCAAGAACTTTGTTTGTAGACTCCACTTGACCATTTGCTTGCGGATGGTAAGGAGTAGATCTTTTGTGCTTGATTTTGTATTCTTCCATCAACTTCTCCACCAGGTTGGATGTGAATTGGCTTCCCTGATCTGTCACAATTTCTCTTGGAACACCAAAGCGAGTAAAAATATCCTCATAAATAAAATTAACAACTGAATTTTCAGTATCAGACACTAATGCTTTGGCTTCCACCCATTTAGTAACATAATCAGTACAAACCAATATATACTTCTTTTTCTTAGATGGTGGATTAATAGGTCCAATGAAATCTAAAGCCCATTTTTCAAAGGGTTCGATGAGTACCCATGGTTGCAATGGCATTTCATTTGAAAGGGTAGGTTTCCCTACTCTTTGGCAGCTGTCACACCTTTTGACATATTGTTTTGCATCTTTGAAGAGGGAAGGCCAACAATATCCTAAAGAGAGGATTTTATAGGCTTTCCTTTTGTCAGCAAAGTGTCCGACGCATGGTTCATCATGAC